>BFEA01000302.1:1213004-1233915 GCA_003427395.1 Chara braunii | reverse complement strand
AACTTCGTGTATTTAGAAAAAAAAAAAACCCACAAAAAGCAAATAAAAAAAAGGCAAAAAGAGACGCACACACACAAAATTGGGCTTGTAGCAGATTGCATGAGTCTGGCGTCCGAAGTTCCCGTACGGCATGGTTTGTCCGCCTCCGCTTCTAGTAGGGCTGGGAGATTGGCCCAACCCTAGTGCTTGTCAATGGTATGTGGTCCAAGATGCCCTCAATACTAGTAGGGTGATGGTCCTCAGTGCTGGTCACACTGAGGTAAGATAGTAGGGACAGGAGGTGTCTCCCAGCCGTGTTGGCTGAAGACCTGACTGATACAGACTGGGAGGATCCAGCTAACTATCTAAGTTGGTTGGCATCGAGAGTGCCATAGGCGGGAATTGAACCCACAACCTCCTGAATGCCACTTGCGTGCCTAATCAATTGAGCTAAGTCGCTGGACGGAACCCAGATTCTTTGATTGCACGAGGGAAAAAAAGGAAAGAAAAAAACCAGAAAAACGAATAGCAAGCTCCTGAGGGCTGTGCCGCCCCACACGAGGCCAAGAAAAATGACATTTCAAGCTCTAAACTACTGGCAGTGTATCTACCTATGTTCTACCAGATTCATGGCAAAGGTAAGTACATTTTTATTTTATTTTATTTTCTTAGCAAACCCTGCCAACGAGGCATGGCAGTCCGTTATAGATTTCGTTACTTGGTAACAAACAGCAGCATGCTTGGATACTGTATTTATGGGAAGATGCAGTAAAAAAGAGGAAGAAAAAAAAAAACAAACCCAAATCGTCCGCCCAAACCTATCGCTCGCCCTCAGTTTTCAACGGGAAAAAACTATATCCCTCAAAAGGGAAACAATGGATACACGCCAACAATCATGCGCACACACACACACACACACACACACATACACACACAAACACACGCGCATACATTCATATTCATGCACAGACACACTCTCAAATGCAGGCGCACACACAGCACACCTACACACACATAACTGGGGCGTTGGGGATTGGGGGATGTGGGGGTGGATGTGAGATGCTTCAGGGGTTGGGTTTTTATTTTTTATTTATTTATTTATTTATTTTGCGTAGGGCCACGTGTTTCGGACCCCGCGTATCAATTCCATTTTCCCGAAAAGCGCGGGAGCGGCCCATTTTTTCGTTTAACGCGATTTCAACGTTTTTTTTTTTAATTTAACGGGATTCAACGGGAGTTTAATTCCCCCGTTAAAAAGATATACAGATTGCCGCTGCGTTGTTGCACGTGACTTTCGGCCTGAGAGGCATTGGCTTGGTTGATGTCTGTGGAGTGCAGTGGAGTTAGCCCTAGGTACCCTGAAGTGTGAGAGATTACAGTAACCTCCTACTATTGGGGTACTCCTCGCCATCATCCTAGACCATCACTATCGCTATCAGGTCGCGCCATCATAACGAAGCTAACAAGGGCGCGGTTCGTCATCAAGCTGATTATCGTCATCATCATCATCACGGTTTGCTAGCATCATCATCATCAGGGTGCTGCTCGTCATCATCATCATCATCAACATCATCAACAGGGCGTGGTTCATCATCATCATCGACATCGTCACCACGAAATCGTTTCGTCGTCATCATCAGGGCGGCGCTCGTCATTACCATCATCATCATCAGGGTACTATCATCAAAGGTGTTCGCCATCAACACCATCATTTGCGTCATCATCATCATCATCACTCATCAGGTTATCATCAAAGGTGCTCGTCATCAACACCATCATCAGCCTTTTATCATTACAGGGCGTTGTTCGTCATCATCATCATCATCATCGTCGTCATCATCAAATCATCATCATCAAATGCTCGCCATCACCATCATCATCTCGTCATCATCAAATTATCATCACTGGCGATGCTCATCATCACCACCATCGTCATCCTGTTGTCATTACAGGGCGCTGTACATCAGCATCATCATCATCATTCTAATCATCATCATCTTCAGGGTACTGTTCACCGTCAGCAACAAAAAAAAAAAAAAAAAAAAAAGCTCCATCTACCTTTTCTCCATCACGTTCTTCGTTTTCCTTTTTCCACTATTAATTTCTAATTCCTCTTCGGGCACACTAATGAATTATTTTTGAGGGGGTGGTGGGAGGGGCTTTGAGGAGAGTTCTACTCTGCAAGGGCTTCACAAGGCGGGGGGTGAATGCCCTGAAGGGAGGGAGGGCAGATTTTGGGGGATACCCTATTCTGGGGCTGGGAGAGATGTATGGGGTGACATCATATCCCAGCGGAGGTAGTTTGGGGTAAGGGGTTGGCTGAGGCATACCTTGGGTGGGATGCCTTAGTGGAAGATGGGGGAGGAAGCAGGTATGCCCCAGCAGTCCTTTTTGGCGGAGACAGCGGAGGGACAGGGGGAGATGGAGGAGAGGGGGGGGCGGGGAATAAACCACACGAACGTCCAAGATTTAGGATACTCCTCTTAAACATATACAGATTGTTTCTGGTGGGCTGGTCGGCTGGTTCTGAGGGGGAGAGCTCCACTCTGCAAGGGCTTCACAAGGAGGGAGGTGATTGCCCTGAAGGGGGATGGGGCAGATTTTAGGGGGATTCTCTATTCTGCGGCTGGGGGAGATGTATGGGTCGGCATCATACCACAGCGGAGGCAAACAAGGGCAAGGGGTTGGCTGAGGCATTCTTTGGGTGGGATTCGGATGCCTTGGCGAGCGTAGGGGAAAATGGGTCTGTCCCAAGTTGGGGCCGATGAGGAGTGTCCGTGATCACGGGCGGTCCTTTTTGGCAGAGGCAGCGGTGGGACAAAGGGATGAGGGGGACAGGGGTGTATCTCTATACTTCGTGATTTTTCTGAGTCCTCAAAACAAGCACCCTTGTTATTCCTCGTAGTTAGAAAAATCTCTCGGGACTCGAGGGTTTGCTAGCAGTTTGTACGAATCTACTCTGGAATCAGACTGGTATATTCAGGATTCGTAACTGTTCAACGCCAGAACGACGCTGGCCGAAGCCGGGGTGATGCCCTCTAACTTGCCGAAGGCGAGGGCATGAGGCATTGTACAGAGATCTGGGGATGCTATGGGGGGGCATCCTAAAGGACAGTTGGGGGTTGCTGACACAAGACGACACTGACCGAAGATGGAGCGAGTCGCGCCGCTCTGTAACCTAGCAAAAAGGGGGCGTGAGGCCTATATGAGTTTGTACGAGAATAAGTTGATTTTAGTGAGTATTATTATGATCTGTTGGAAAAGAGTGTTTGGAAAAACTGAGGTGGATTTCAGGAGGTGTTAAGTAATCTTAAGAGCCAAGATTGCCGATATAGCATAGTCTTCTATATGTTTTCTTACTAATCATCATCATCATCATTATCATCATCGTCGTTAGCATCATATCATCATCATACGAGGGACGCTGAGCCCGGTTCTCAGCATGATCAGTTCGGTCACTCCGGGTAGACTGTGAGGACCCTGGCCTCAAGCTTCTTGTTGACAATATGACCCTTTGGCCAAAAAAAAAAAAAAAAAAAACAACAACAACAACAACAACAACGATTAGTAGGGAACGTCATGATAGGCAATAACACTTCGAGAAGCCATTTGTCAATGTCGGAGAGAACTTCAGTGGGAAAGGAATGAAAGAATATATGTTAAACTATGTGCGAACTTCTATTGTTTGCCAAAGGAACAAACCTTCTCATGAGAATTCAATGAAACTATTGCGACCACTACCTATGCCAAGCGAGTCATGTGAGTATATCTCGATCGACTTCATGAGTCTCACAAAGAATCAGAATGGGAACAATTAGAAAAATGGTCGTTGTTAATCGATTATCGAAGTACACCGTATTTATTCCTTTACCAATCGAAGCTTAAATGAAACTCGTCGTCCAGAACTTTCAGATGCGATGGGTTTCAAAATATGGATTTTTGAAAAACCTCGTCTTTGATCAGATGTACGGTTCACTGGCCATCCATGACGAAAGTTGGAGGCTTATGACACCTTATTAACCACGTCGTCAAGAAGAAACCGTCAAACGGATAAGCAAACTGGATAGATTAACCGTCTATGCTAACTTTCCGAATATTGCGAGTGTGTATAATAATGTTATTCACACAATCACAGGTTGAACAGCAAGCCGCAATGTCCCGTTGGTGCTTTGATCTGGGATCCAGTTCAACGGACACCCCCCAAAACACGAGAATATGCAGTTTTATATTAAAAAAACATAAAAAAAGGTAAAGGAAGATTATTAAAAAAAACAATTACAAATGCTTGAACAGGCCAACAAACACTGTAGGTCATCGCAGTTTAAGGAATGACATCTTGTTTGCGTCAAGTCCACAAAATTTTCTCGGAAGAAAACGTGTCACATAAACTGTTACTCCGTCACAAAAGTGCCCTGTCTGCTCCGCAAACCTTGGGCTTCCTCTATTGTCGACGAAAGTTAAGGCAAGCCATTGCGTGTCCGCTTCAACCCGCATTCATACAGCAGACGACAGTTGCCACACCCAGGCTGCCTATGCACGTAGCCCGAGTCGGCCGTTACTACGGTCGGCCTACAATGCCCGGCTTCGCAAAAAGGACGACAGCCAAACTGGCAAGAAATTACAGACACAGGAGCAAGCATGAAATGAAATGAACAGTAAAACCACCAGTACTTGGCCCAAGCTATCGATGCCAAGCCAGCCAAACCCCTGCGCATCAGGTCCTCCTGCAGCAGCAGTGCTCCTTCCTAGAAGGGGTGGCACAGCTGGAATCTGGTGGTGCACTTACCAAGAGGATCCTTTGACCGGGGCAGCACAGCTGGCTGAAGCTCCGTAATTCTTACGTGCAGCACGCACGACTCCGTAATTCTTACGTGCAGCACGCACAACTCCGTAATTCTTACGTGCAGCACACACGACTCCGTAATTCTTACGTGCAGCACATCTGGCTGAAGCTCCAAAGGTCGATTTCAGAAAGGAAAGTCATTTTTCCCCATTAACTAACCTCTTTTCCAAAATTTGACACGCGACACTGCTCACAGCCAAACAATTCGCACATAATGCTTTGCAGCACTGAAAGACATGCCATACGGTAGGTAGGTCTTCGGGGGCACGCTCCCTTTTTCAAACAATTGCGAACGACAAACAGACACCGAATCGTCCAAGGACAAAACTACCATGGCAAGAACGGACGTTCGTGGTGCAGATCATGCACACGCTCACAAAGTACTCTACTCGGAGAACAGAGATGGCTGTATGCAAACCTGTCCACGTGGTTTCCTCTTACACAAAGGCAATAGGTCAACCTCCAACAATTACTCTTCTTTTCCACCTGCAATGCCAAAAATGCCAAAATGACCTTCCTCATGTCAAAGCTTCTCTTTCACGTTTTCACGGTTTAACATGTGCCCACCTCATGGCTCTGCTGTCCCTTGTTTATTGCGCTCAGTGGCCTCTGGCATCGTTTCTTCCACGTATGGCCTCTGACATCATTTCTTCACGCATGGCCTCCTCTCCTTCTCCACGTTATAATCATCACACACACAACAAGATACACCTGCCTCTTCCCTCCCAGCAGCCCGGAATTGATAGGCACAGCCTCGTTAAACCCACCAGTACTTCCTAGAGTCGAGCCCATTTACACGCCACAATTTTAGGAAACGTACCGGGTACTACAGGAGCGCCCAAACTCATCCGACTAGAAAAGTTTCTACTCTGTTAAAACCACCAGTGGTTTCTAAAGCCGTGGCCGTTAACACACCATGATTTAGGAAACATTTTGTCCTCTACGGGAGCGACCAAATTCATCCGACTGGAAATGTTTCTACTCTTCCTTTTCCGCAGCCGATAGCTGGTTACCGGGTACTACAGGAGCGCCCAAACTCATCCGACTAGAAACGTTTCTACTCAGTGCTTCCTAAAGCCGTGGCTGTTGACGCACCATGATTTAGGAAACGTATTGTCCACTTCGCGAACGACCAAATTCATCCGACTGGAAATGTTTCTACTCTTCCTTTTCCGCAGCCGATAGCTGGGCTAAGTACTGGTGGTTAAAACTCAGGAAATAATGTCCGGACGTCGAAGAAATTCACAGTACACCAGTATACACCAGCAGTCCTACCTTCTTCGCCCCCGACTACAACTTACGGTCGGGGTCATGATAGCACTGCTCGGGGTAATTTTCAGTCTAAAAGCAATAACGATAACACATTGTAGCCGGGTGAGAAAGCTAGCCTAGCCAAATCGGAAGCCGTCCTTTTTTTTGCCCACCAGGTCGAATCCGCTGGCAGCGAGCTGCCCACGACCCCAGGCCCCACAACGGTATGGACATCCAGAATCGGACGAAAACGAAATATACGGTTCCTCCTTTTTAGGCGCTCTTCTTAAAAATTCATTCGACTACATCTCTCGCCCGTATCACCTACTGACCTCGCCGGATGAGCATTCTAAATCCCAGACAAGCCCGAATATCCTACTGGGCAGACAGCAGTCTGAAAGTGGAGAATCCAGACATTGCTTCCACTAGAGCTTGGCTGCAAAAGAACAGAAGAGGCCCTCTCCCTCGCATCCACAGCAGTGGAGCTGCTGCATTATTGTCCGTGATCTCCGACCGTTCAACGATTTTCACTTCCAATCACGGACGAAGATTCGCAAGACAAAACATCAGGATAAATTTGGAATGAGCGTCCAACCGTTCGATCGAGGGCGACGAAGACTTGTCATCTACGGGTCTCCCGGCACATAACATAAGCAAAAAGACTTTCGGATTCGTTTTCATGCTTGGGCCACAGGAGTAAAATAACCATACCTTCTGAGCAGCAAGTGATACTGGGTGTCCGACTTCACATAATCGACCGCTGTCCATCCAGCTCAAAACACAAATCACGAAAACAAACTACAAAAGGGAGAGACAGGTCACCGGTACCATCCATTCTATATAGCTCTCGCACAGACAAAACATATGCAGAATACCTACAGAAGGGTCGACCAGAAGCCAAAGGTCCTCTCCTCTGGTCCACACGAAAATCGACCAATCCGTAACAACGGCGTCGGCACACACGTGCATAGATTCGATCGCGGCGCCTCCGAATCAACAACCACCTCGTCAGACGAAGAATACCAAGATGTCTTACTTCTCACTTACCCCTGGGCACAGCAGTCCATTCATTCGCCAGGTCCCCCCAAATAGGTGGTCCCACAAATGATGGCCTTCCGAACCTTACAATGTCAGCCACAGTTTCAAATAATCGAAAACAAAAAGCAAATAATTAAAACATAATGCAAATAATTGAGACACAAAGCTACAGAAAGGTCGGTCAATATGTGCCTACGTAGTAACCGGCCTCTACAACACCTTGGGCATTAAAAAAAATAAAAAAAAGCAGCAGCTACAGGAGCGGTACATAGAGCCGCACAAGTCACTAAGGGCCCGGCACAAGTCACTCAAGAGCCCGGCCCTACTTGCACTCACCACGTGCAGAGCCATCACAACCCCTCAAGCTGCTGTCTCCTTTAATCATGGCAATGTCCCTCCGACTTGCACTGTTTGCAATATGTCCCTTCGACAACAATTGAAGTTTCCGACAAACCCCTGATATATGTTCAATATGCCCCTACCGCTACCTGTTCCAAATTTCCAGTATGCCCCGCTAACTCCCCTCCCAGGGCCAGTGGAACGGCCGTGAGTGCCACCACCGCGAAAGCCGCACCCCTCACTGGCAAGGTCCTGAAAGAACCTTGAGAGGTTCCGAGGGGCATGACAGGATAAGTCGGCCGTCGAAGGGGCATAGCGCAAATATATGGAAGTCGGGAGTGGCATTTCGAAAATTTTCCCCTCGTCATTTTATCCAATTATGAGATCCGTGATCACATGTTAACGCCCCCTTCTTGTTGCCCTATCCCACGTTTCCCTATCCCAGCCGCAATAAGAATGAAACCTCCAAGGTTCAGATGTCAAATACATCATCCGCACACGACCTACGTCCAGATGCTTTCTGACATGCCAGTTGAAATCTTCGTGGTCGTCCGTCAATTTTAACGGGGTGGACTTCGTCCAGATGTCAAATACATAATCCGCACACAAACTCATGAGGTCCAGGTGCTTTCCGAAGAGGGCAGGTCGACATCTTCATGGATGTCCGTCCGGCCGGTCGAACGGTGTGGGTCTCTTACAGGACCTTTCAATGGTCCAGCGGTATGAGAGTCCCTAGGAGATTCCAGAGTCGTCAGACAGAGAACAAACTACCTACGCGCTCTGTCAATCTCTCGTGGCAAATTTGCTTGTGTGAACTGAGTGCGCCAAATAACAAAGGTCACACAATTTGGGACTTCAAGAGCCACAAAGATTCGCCGAGAGGGTCTTTCTAGGCGACCAAGACGAACACGAAAGGGAAGTCGAAAAAGAATATAATAATAATAATGAAAATGAAGAAAGAAAGTAAAGGGAACTCTGCCTCCCAGTGTACCTCCTCGGGTAGTCCTCACCACAAGTTTATTCAAACACTGTGGACCATCCAACAGCATCTGCCCACCGAGCGACGCATGAGACATGACATGGCACCCCAATGAACGAATCCCGAACAAAAATCTGCTCCAGAGTACAACTACAGGGCTGATGATTATAGGCATCCTACACTGGCGAGGTTCTTCAACTGCAGCAATAGTCAGACATAGGGGGCAAATAATACAAGGACGACACGCTCGCCCAGTCACTCTTGTTTCGGCAGCGTTCAGGTTCGCATTGATCCCCGCTGAGAGCAAACCAACAGCAAGCCGAAACGTACATAACGCCGTGTTTCTGACCTTCGACAAGCGCAACAACACATCCTCTCCCCTCCGGTACACACCGGGACTCGGGAGTCCCCTATACACCAACAGAACCCGGGTCACAGTCCACGCCAGGCAGCCAACGCAGGTAGGAAAAAGATATTAAAATTAAACCAGACGTCTGGTTCACATGCACACACAACTCTGTCTGATGCGAGAGTCAATGCGAAGTCGCAAACCACATTCGCGCAGAGGTACTGACAATCTAAAACCTCTGCATGGAAAGGCGACGGAGTCTCAGACTGCGGGAACTCCTCGGCACCAACAGGTCATCGCTACAAATGGGTCAGGAGCAGCAATGTCTCCATCTGCTCATCTTCTCCAGCTGCGGGTTGTGCATCATTGAGAAGTAAAAGAGCCACCTGACTAAAACACCGTTTCCTGACTAAAAGAGTCCTTCGGGACATGTGTTAGGACTGGGAACGATACGCAGAAGACGAGGAGATCGAGACACGGGTCCTGACCAATGAGACGACTGCATGCCATTTGGATCGCTTCACGTTCTTACGTGCATGACGTAAAAGCACGGAAAAAGTCCCAACCTCACACTCGGAGGCGATGATATAGATTACAACGAGCAAATTTTAAGGAGCCACGAATCGAGAGGGAAAGCAAAGATCACCAGACCCGTGCAGTCGATGGAATCACTGGTGGAGAACCTCACGGGGGCGCGGCTGTGACTTCAAAAAGCTCAGTCCCCAAAACCTCAACAGTCCAGCTCACATATGACGCAGATACAAGTGGAGCCTGGTGCAGCAGCTGGGCACGACTGTGCATCCATCGTTTCATCGAGCTGCATAACAACTCTTCCAAACTCGCAAGAACTCCGCTCATGAAATAATGCACAACCCTAGATTCCCAAACCCCCAATAGAAACACAACCATACCCGTCGCGAGAAGCATAATCATGCAAATGATTCTCGCATAATCATGCAAATGATATGCATTTGCTAGTCTTCACTTCCAGTCCCGCCAAGTCGAAAACAGTATGTGCACGTCAGGACTCGAACTACCTTCTTCCCCCGAATACAACGAGCGGTCATTGTAGCTCTATCTAGATGCCTCAAATACAGCTATAATGACCGTACGTTGTATTCCGGGGAAGAAGGCAGAGCCCCAGTTGACACCCCCAACGTTCTGCCACAAAATAAGAACCGAAACCCGCGAAGTACTGCCACGACATCCGAATCACATGCCACAAAATACAAATCACACGCCCATCATGGAAGACACTTTTGCGTCATTCTGCCCTTTCTGAGAAAGCCATATCGACCGATTCCGAACATAGGTCGAACATGCTCCCAATTTCCGTCACGTAATCACAAGTCTGGACGTCACAGCACAGCACACATTTGGGTTTTCGATTCCGCCTCTGATCTCCTTCGCAGTAGTAAGTTTTAAGCATTCATCGTCCGAGAAACGCGGATATATCCGGAGGGCTACCATGTACACATCTAGATGTGTATAAGAGACAGCGTCACAGCACAGCACACCACACATTTGGGTTTTCGATTCCGCCTCTGATCTCCTTCGCAGCAGTTGGTCATAAGCATTCATCGTTAGATAAACCCGGATATATCCCGAGGGCTACCACGGTAGTCATGCACTTGCTTGCTTATCGCACTTCTACGTTCTTTAAACATGCATGTAAGACAAATTCCACGTTCCTTACCAATCACGTCCCCGGTGCTTTCTGGCAAGCAAACCTTTACGTCAAATCCCTTGTGACGACGAGACGAGGCCATTTATCAACTTCTCAAAAAAGACAACAGAATCACGCAACATATATGACCCTCGTTTCCATTCAACGACTCCCAGACAGCAAGGCTTTCTGGAGCCGCACGCAGACGGAGCAAGGCTTTCGGGACCAGAGGAACGAGGTACATGACATAAGCACAGAGACGAAAACAAAGGTTTGCAGTGATTGGAAATTCCTCCGAAAATTAGACAATTAAAGATTAGATAGAGCGGAGAATGGTTTCCAGATGAGATAGGCAGTGGCTTAACGCCTGTGCCTCAAGAGGGCAAGAACATGAACAAAAAGGAAATTACCTGATTTCCACACGTTCCCAAACATCCAACTTAAACTACATTGGCCTCTAAGACTATCTCGCACCGCCTTGTTGGATGAAATAAATGCCACGAGCTTTCAATGGATCGAGGGAAGAGAAGCAGAAAAGGTAAAACCGAACCTCATCGCCACTTCCTCATCAAACATCTCGTACTCTCGACGGCTAAATATCCCAATACGAAACGAAGTCGAGGCATTCCCTCCTACAAAGGAAAAACGCACCATCCACGGCCTTTCATCGGCAAAAATCTTATTGCAAAATATGAAACGGCGATTTGATTACTTTGCACGTTGAGTCCAATGAATGGGCATTACCCCCTCCTCTCCTGCCCCCCCGTTCTCGCCGTCACCCCTCCATTCGCCCCCTCCACCCCCCCCTCCTTCCTCCGTCCATTCATAATCTGCATCGACATCATCTCGCCCGGCCCGCCTCCCTTCCCCACCGAACTCCCCTCCTCACCCTTTCACAAACAAAAAAAACAAAACATCTCCATTATCCCTAAATGAACCTACCTCCACACAGGCAATACCATCAAGGGACCCGAGCAAAAGAAAAACAGCAGCGGCAGCAGTAGCACTCACTCTTTCGCATTAACCACACATCCTCCTCCTCGTCCTTCGTCTCTTCCATTTCCCCTGAATTATCATCCTCTCCGAGGTATCGAGGATATCAACCCCATCATCCTACAAGGCAATCCTACAACCAAGGACCGGCGGGGACAACTCACCACAGAGCTAACCAGCGCAAGGCACGACGCGTAATCATGCTCTTTCCCCCGACGGCAGCTCAAGGAAGACGCACATTTCCCGCCAGCCACGAATAAACAAAAATTTCGTCCTAACTGGGAGCCGTAGCTGCACTTCTCTCCCTGCTCTCCCACTCCCCATCCGGGCGTCCGACCACCCCCCTCCCGTTTCCACCACCACTCGTCTCCTATTGCAGCCCCCACTGTGATAGACTGACCGACAAACTACTTTTACCCCTCTTCCAATTGCAGAGCCACCATCAGTCCTCTGGTGATCGTCCCGACCCCTACTTCCACAACCGAAACCAATTCCCTCGACAATGCCGCACCTCCACAACGCCGCTTCTTAACCCTGGAAAAAGAGAACAACAACATCAAACAACCACGCAAGCTCAAGTGAGAACGGCTGGGAACTGCAACTAGCTTCAGGCACACACATCGCCCTCTGCATCGAACGTTTACGACATGGCATGCGTGATTTGTTCCTTCTATAGTTGCGTACTAGGGAAAGGATTGACGCAGCCCGTGTGTACAGGGGAGCGGGGGGGGGGAAGAGTTTCGCTTGCTCGCGCGCTAATTAGAACCGGGTCAACGCTACCCCAAAACCGAGGTTGCAGGGCGGTGGGGGGGGGAATATCCCCACCAACATATAGTTACGGAGCTGGTGATCTAACAAGGGGCGCAGCACTATCACATCAACATCTAGACAGACGACTTCAGAAAAACCTACATACGGTACAAATACCCCACAACAAAAACGGGCCGCCGACAACCCCACAATAAAAACGATGCCCCCGTACATAAGCACCAGCAAACAAACACCATTCCCCGAGAAGAAACGAACCTTATTTGCAATGTTGCTGGACAGCCAGTCAAGTCCCTCGTACAACCCTTCTCCAGAGGTGGCACAAGTGCTCTGAATGTACCTGCAATTACAGTTAAAGACCAAGGAAACAAACAAGCAATCAACAAACTGCAAAATCGACCGACAAGCCCTTATTCGGGAAAACCTTCCCAGAGGACCAAAAGGAAGACCATGCACCGTAGATCTACCGTTGCAGTGGGACTCATCACCCAGTAAGTATAATCCCTGTTCTATTTCCTGGGGCAACTTCGTGCAATAAAATAGGATTGTTTGGATTAATTTGGGTCTATCATGGTCTCATATACTATCGATAATATGCTATTGATATTACCTGTGGCTAATGTTTAAAGAATGGAAGCCGGGCGCTTCATTAACTGTGAGGTCTTCAACTTGCGTTATTTTCGATGAACGAGAGTGCCTTGAACGTCCAAATCCATCTCTATCATATTGCCCCACAGAACCTCCATTTCCGCTTCTTCTGGACTGAAAATTGCCCAAAATTCAGCTACAATGACGGTACGTTTGATTCGGGGGCAGACAATAGCATCGTCGTAGGACATTCCCACAATCTATCATTCCCACAATCTATCTTTGATCCACACCGACCACGAGCATTGCCTGGCAAGGAACGCGAACATACTGCCTGTCGAAGGAAGCACCGCATACGAGAGAGACGACCGTTCGAGCATCAAAGCGTTGGCCAGGCAACGACTATTGCGCGCACCCAAAGTATATCAACAACCACGCAGTCACCACATTCCTCGCGCAATGGCACGGGGAAGACAAGCATAGATCGTAGAATAGACAGCCAACACAAGATAAAGATAAAAATACTTGGGGGCATCTTCAGGAACAGGTGGCATGACGACCCGTACCAGTGGCGCTGTCGAAGGGAATGAAGTCCGAGCTTGTCTGTTATTTCGGCAGCATTCATAGCATTTGGCAGATCCTGTTTGTTTGCGAACACCAAGAGTACGGCATCGCGCAGCTCGTCCTGCACACAAAAATCGCATCAGCACAAGACAGACACTAGGTAAGATGTCTTTCCACCACGGGTAGGGTTAGGCTGCAACTGCAGCTGACTACGCGAAAAGGAGGTGAAAGACTAGTACTCCTAAAATAGCCGGGAAGAACACGACGGAAGTCTTCACCCCATTCAACAAGCAAAACCTTTTTCTAAATTGACTAATTTCAAATAGATACATATTCAAGAGGGAACCATACCTCGTTCAACATATTTCAAACAAATACATATTCAAGAGGGAACCATACCTCGTTCAACATGCGTTGAAGCTCGTCACGGGCCTCGACAATACGATCCCTGTCGTTGCTGTCGACAACGAAAATGAGTCCTTGCGTATTCTGGAAATAGTGCCTCCACAGGGGACGGATCTGCACACCAACCAGACAATAGTACACCGCGGTCAAACACCTCGGCGTCTCCAGATTTTTTACAGACTGATGGTTTAGCGATTCGCTCTTCAAGAAAGCAAAAGACATTGTACCCTGTGCGTAACAGCCCCTACTAACGCCCTGCGCCACTTCATGCATGAGCGACCGATAAACTCAAACGAGAGAGAGAAACAAAAGCGCTTAAAATAGATCATGCCACATCTGACAGCAATACATTTCAGAGACTATTTGATGCCAATTGCACCAAAGAATTAACGAATGGGTGGGGAATACTGCTTTCTTTGAATGCTAGCAAAAGAGGAAACAAATAATCCAACGGCGAAAGCCCATGCCTAATCTCACGGATGACGATGACGAGGTCTGAGAGCTTCAAACCACGAAGAGAAGAGACAGCTGTCTCTTTAACGCTGGGAGCGGAAAACCGTAGACAACATTTACCATACGGTCGCATACGCACACAATTTCCCAAACAGACGACGAAAACGAAAAGCCTCAAAACACAATTTCCCCAAACAAAGGAGGAAAACGAAAAGCCTTCAACGCAATAGCCAGTGTTGATCGCCGCACCTCAACGCATCACAAGCATCCGCAGCTCCGCGCCTCACAGCGGAGCGGAAATTCACTACCAAGTACGATAGATCCCAAGAAGTCCGTGCCTCGAATAGAAGAGCGGGGTAGAATCCCCAACACCGCGGTCACTCCATCGATATTACATAAAGATGGGAGCAACAGCCATGAAGTCAGACGGCATATCCAGCAATAAACCACACGAATCCAAACATGAAAAGTCGCATACTCGTTCTTAGACGCGGACTAAGGAAACCGAAAACGAGCAGATTCGATGATCGTCCGCACATTCACCCAGGGAGTCGATAATTGCAGACTACGGGCGGAAGACGACTTGAGCGGAGAATGAACTGACCCGACCAGCAGAAAAATATAGGCCAACGAAAGTCCGGATGATGGGTAGTATGAACGAAAATTGGAAGAACAAAAAGCGTAGACTGCATCGTTGCGAAAAAATCACAAAAACGTGTAGGACAAATACGTCACGAGGTCCTATGAGATGCGAGACGACATACGTCCTTAAAACTCCATTACGGATACTCGGAATTCGTAATGGTTGCCCCGACGAGGAGACAGACCCCTTACATCCTATACGAGCGTTGTCTCACACATTTCCCACAGGAAGCCAAAACGAAACACTTCCAATAGGAGACTGGGGAGTGGGGGACGGAAGCGGGGAAGAAAACGACACGCGGAGGAATTCAGGAAATGAGAGCAAAAGACGCAAGGCGGGAGAGGAACATTGGAACGGCGGACCACGGAAACACAAGAATCGAAGGAAAAAACATTGGACTCGGGTATTGATTGCGAGGACACGAGAAGTGTGAAAGGGGACCCAAGGAGGCGCAGTAGCATGGAGGACCAGGAGTGCGAGAGAAAGAGGCGAGAGAAAGAGGCGAGAGAGGCACGGCGAGAAGAAAGAGAACGGAATGAACGCCCGAAAGAGACCGCGCGGGCTCAGCAGGCACGGGGTGGGAGAGAGCGTTGGACAACGGGTGGAATGAGGGGAGGAGCGACATGAAAGGAGAATATAACAATGCACGGACCTCGGACCTTTCTACAGGCACGGGGACGACGGCAAGAAGGGACAAAGAGGAACAAAACAGGCAGGAGAGAGCACGCGATGCTAGGAGACGCAAAGGAGGGAGCACCGGAAGTGCGAGAGGAAGGGGACGAAAAAGGCGAGAGAGACAAGGCGAGGTTAGGACGAAGGATTAGACACGCGATAGGGAACCGTGCAGGTCCGGGAGGCGCGACGTGGGAGAGGGAGCGACGGACAACGGGTGGAATAAAAGGGACTGGGAGGATGACAATTGGACACAAAAGCAACAGCAAGGGGGCAAATGAGAAGAGAACATATGAAAAGGACTTGAGCCTTGCTAGCAGAGGCACGGGGACGAAGACAAAAGGTGACGAACACAAGCCAAACAACGGCAGTAGAGGATACACGAAACGACGGCATTAGAGGATACAATTGAGGCCGTGAATACGTCAGCTGGACGGGTTGGAGGGCATGCATACTGTCATAGGCAAGGATACGGAGGTAGCAAAGGACACGACGGGAGAAACTGCGACAACGTGAGCGGCGATGACGACGCGCGCGAACTCGACAGCAGGCAGGGTGGACGACAGCAGGCGGTGGACGGCCGCAGACGGAGAACAACAGCAAGCGGGGACAAATTACAGACGACCAAACCATAAAACAGCGAGATGATTACAGGGGGAGAGGACCCCAGCGAAAGAAAAGCCAGCGGTACAACGGGAGACGGCGGGATAATAAGGCGAAGGAATGACGTCAGAAGACGGGACGACATCTGACGGTGGGACGAGAGCTGGCGGCGGGACGACAACTGGCGCCGGGGCGACGACTGGCGCCGGGCCGATGCCTGGCGCCGAGTGACGACTGGCGGCGGGAGGACAACTGATGACGAGAGGACAACTGTTGGACGGAACTGACGGCGAGACCGCCAACTGGACGATACCTGTCTGGACGACGGCAGACGGCGGGACGACGACCGCCGGAAGAACGACGTCAGGCGAATGGAAGACGTCGACGATGGGCAAGGAAAGTGGACGTGTAGGGCGAGAGGGACGTCATACACATGGCCGGGGAGAGACGACGGCAGGTGGAGAACCGACAGCAGACGAAGGAACGTCCGCAGACGAGAATGGAGCAACAGTAGAAGCGACCAGACGACAGGGAATAACTGGCGCCAGAGAAGAGAACTGGCACTTACCGGTGGAAGGGGGGGGATAAGGAAGAAAGCCAGGGACAGTACACCGAAGATGGCAACGGGAAGGACAGACGAGAAGTGAACAGGCGAACCAACGAACAGACGATATGAAAAAGATAGGCCAGAGAGACGTAAGGCGGAAGGTTTATGACTTAGTTGGAGACAATAGTTAGAGGCGGCGGAGGGTACAACAAAGGGAGGGAAAACCAACACGCGAGGAGGCCGAAAGTGTTAGATTGGGGACATAACAGAAGCGAGGAGGCCGAAGTGTACACCGCGGGGGGATAGATATCACAAGCGAAAAGAACAAGGAATACAAAGCGAGATAGGGACTGCAAACGCGGGAAGCGAGCTTCACGAAATAACAGGTTAAAAATAATACCAAATGGATACAGCAAACAGGGACGCCGAACTGATAAGAGAAAATCATAAACATCGCAAAACATCCCACTACAGAAACGAAATCAGGGCAACCGAAAAGACAGGCAAAATGAAGGGGTGAAAAGACGAAGGGGCACTAATTAGTATCTCATACGGCGGCAAAGAGAATGAGCCGACCACATAATCGGCAGGTTCGCGGAGCAGCAACAGAGCTGACGGAGACTTCAAACAGCGCCGTAACACGAAATATTACAACGATACTCTAATGACATATCGTGAATGTCACCTGCGGAGACAAAAAGCGACAAAAGCCAACAATAAAACGCATAGGAAAGAGGGGAAGTGAGCCCGACACTGACATACCGGAAACAACGTGCGCAAGCACACCACCGACTCACAGTCGTCGAAGGGGAGCGCAGGGAGGAGAGGAAAACAGCGCAAAAGCCTAATGGATCCACAGAAAACGAGCTGTGGGATGCCCCAACAAGTACGCAACAGGATGATATGGAAAAGACAAGACATACAACAGAGACGCACGTTTGTTTGACCGAAGATAAGGTCAGGAAGGCAAGGTCGGGGATAAGGCAAGGTCTTCGAATAATAATCCGGCAGCTACGCAAGTTCGCTCAGGAGGGAACAGCGCAAACACACGCAAAATATAGGCACCGCAAGGGCGACCAGACGAGCGCAACCAATCACGCCCTCTTGAAGAAACACGCCAAGAAAAACAATCCGAGCTTCAGACAGAAGTACAACCACACCTACAAAGACGTCACACCTCGCAAATGATCAGGAGGGTAAGGATTTCGACGCGGACCCCATTGACCCGCGGAGTCCAGTGTACAAAATCGAGTCACAAATCGCCAAGGTATACACACAGCTCAGCAAAACGCACAGGTAACTATGAGAAATAACGGTACACTCAGCTCAACAAAACGTATACGCAATTATGATATGACGGATGAGTGCATTCCTTAAACTGGAACAGCCGCAATGGACCAGAAAGGCATTGAACCTCTCCCAATCATTCGCTGGAGCGAATACAATCGACACAAACTAGACAAACTGTCCCGCGCAGATTACGTAATAATCACAAGTACACATTCCAAGAGAAGCGCATGTGGAAATCAAACAGGGAGAACGGCGATGAAGACCACAGCGTCACAGAAACTAATCCCGCCATAGTGATGACAGCCCGTAGTAGGGTCTCCCAACAACGCGAACATCTGGAAACACAGAATGCCAGAGAATCCACCACACCAGTCGACAACACGTACAATAGACCCTTTACGATTTAACCTTTCCAGTGAGAGAAGGGCACGAGTGAATGTTACGAGACGGAGGCAGACGCTATAAAAACCTGCCTTATCTTGACCCCCGACGTCCCACACAGTGAAGCTGATGTTCTTGTACTCCACTGTTTCAACGTTGAAACCTGCACGTCCAACAACAACAACAACACACGCACACCATCGACGAAGCGCAACAGAGATTTCAATACAGTCGCCGCCATCAGCGAGCGCAAGAACAGTGAGCCTTTGAATTTTCCCGCACATACCCTGGCAGCCATGTTGCCTCCACCGTGCACGATCTGTCACCGAACAATACATGATACCTGGCGGGGGAGGCCATACCCGCCGAAAAATAACTTGAACTGTATATCATCTGATTTATATCTATGTTTGTCGATGTTACCAGAACAGCGAACCCTTCCCCGGACACTTTCGCGCCTTCAACGAACCCTCCCCCCAACACCACTTTCAAGCCTCCGATGCAAGATGAGACATACTCCAGATCTCCACGTCAATCCATTGACGGACTTCACGTAGAACATAGCCGCCCAAACACCATACCACATGGACCACGGAGAACAGAAAAGCGTTCGCTGTGAAGAGTGGAAAAAGCTCACACGTTTATCGTCGTCAGTGACAACAACACTCGACAAAGAGAGAGAAGACACGCTTGATGGAGAGAGAGAAGACGCGTGATGGAGCGACAGCAAATTTTGAGAGGAAAACCTGATGTACTGCACGCAGGGAAACGGGAACATCAAAGACGCAAAGAGATGAGCATCACCGAGGCAACCACTCACCTATCGTAGGAATGGTGGTGACAATTTCACCAAGTTTGAGCTTGTACAAAATCGTCGTCTTACCGGCCGCATCCAGACCAACCATCAAGATACGCATCTCCTTCTTCTGAAAGAGCTTGTGGAACAGTTTAGAAATAGTGAGCCCCATCGCGAATGTGTGCTTGAAGCTCACTTAGCGGCAGATGAAGGGGCCCGATACAAAGTCTTGAGGAAGGCCTACCTCAAGGAAGGAAGATGGTACAGCAAAGCTGCGTGCAGTTGCAACCCGTGTCCCCCCGAGACCCGAAGCGATGGAGATGTGTTGGGAGAAAGAGTAGCAGTGGGGCGGGGCAGACCGAGAGAAGTGGACGAGGTTTCGACGTTATAGAGCTGACGACGAAACCGTGCGGCGCCCTCCGTCTTCCGCCACTCGAAGAGAGGAGGAAAACGAAATGTAAAAGATGAAGGCTACAAGAGACAGCCTAGTTGCTCCCCGCGCCCTGACTTGCGTGCAGTGCATGACCCGCGGACAACTTCCCGGCCCCTGACAACCCGCTCTTCTCCTGCCCAAAAGCGTCAGTGTGGACGGAAGAGTCAGCCAGGCGCGCACTACAGAGGCGCCCTCCGCCACACCAGGCCAGGCGAGAAGCGACCATCCACCGCACGATTGAATTTTCTGTGCCCAAATTAGAAATGGGCATATCGGGAAACGCCGAGGCCACGCGTGGCGCACAGCTCCGTGGAAAAGCAGCGGTCAGCCCTCAAGCCAGCTAGAAAGCTCCCCGCACCCATATCACCGGAGCTGCCGAACGGGGGTAGGGTTGTTACTGTGCTGGATTTGTGAGCCCGCCACGCAAGTCCAGTGCATTTTCACACCTGCGATGGTCCGGGGGTTGCAGGCTGGGCCTTTCGATGACCAGGTTTCCCTCCAAGCTGGAGACCCCACGTCCCCACGTCTTCATTACGCCTTTCGGCTGCGGTCTGCGCGGCGGAAAATGGAGGCAAGCGCTGGTTCTCTGGCGGAAAAGATGTTGCTTGACACCTGGAGTCGCATTAACGACAGGGCGAACAACCTCCTTCCCCATCAGAGGACAAAAAACATTATGCGACTAACCAGCAACTGAAACCAGAAGCACAACAACAAAGCTAAGGAGCCCAGGCAGCTGGGGTGGGAGCCAGACGGATGGGTCTGGGCCCAGACGGATGGAGTAGGACTCCCATTAACTGGAACTCGTCCAGGACATCTTCTATTGAGAATGACACCTCCTCCCCCATAGCATCCAGTTCAGCTGGGCCCTCCCGGCAGGACCAGATCCTCCTCCTCCTTCAGTCCCCGTGAATCTTTATCGACTTACCGTGAGGGCACGGGTGCGCAGCCCGTAGTTCGTTTGTTGATGCGGTTGGGGAAGGGTGAGGTAGTGATTATGGTGTGCTTATGTTTTGCTATGTTCGCTGTATCGACGTACCGTGAGGGCATGGGTGTGCAGCCTGTAGTTCGTTTGTTTATGTGGTTCGGGAAGGGTAAGGTATTGATTATGCTGTATGTATGTTTTGTCATGTTTGCTATACACAACTCAAAGAGAGTGCGTGTGCGGTCCCGGTTAGTGCTTTATTCACGATATTCATGGGACGCTGGACCTAGTTTCCAATAGGTGGCGCTCCCCATCAATAGACAGGAGAATGTATGTGCATGTGTGTGTGTGTGTGTGTGTGTGTGTGTGTGTGTGTGTGTGTGTGAGAGAGAGAGAGAGAGAGTGTGTG
>BFEA01000302.1:1180157-1207427 GCA_003427395.1 Chara braunii | reverse complement strand
GACCTACGAGAGAGAGAGAGAGAGAGAGAGAGAGAGAGAGATGGAGATGGCGGACGACAATAGCAACTGTGCTCGACAGACGACGTGGACGTTGTCGTCCACCTCTTCGATAGCGGCAATCGACGAGGGGGATCCAGAGCGGACTCCGCCCGCCTCATCTAATTTTGTCCCTCCACCAGCAACAATGACGACCGTCGTGGATGAAGTTCATGGTGAGGGTTGGGGAAGTCTTCCGCATGACCACCAGGGCAAGAAAAGGTCATTGGGTAGTCAATCCAACGCACGGCCTGCAGGGGTGGGTGGCCATAGCCGCGACTTATTCCTACCAAGATCCGTTGTCCCTTCCTTCTCCCCCCAATGGTTATTTGCATTCGCCATCGACGACCGATGACGAAGGAGGAGGGGGTCGCGATGGCGATGGAGGCGAAGGGTAGTTGGTGTCCGTGTTGACGGTCGACTCTTTATCGATGATAGGCAAGCAGGGGTTGGGGTTTCGTGTACAGAGGGGGGGATGGCAAAATTTTATTTAGTCCCCCCCCACGTCACAGTTGTGGTCTTATACATTATGATCCTACGTGTTCATTTTTCAGGGTATTGGTGGCACTAGCTCGACTTGGGATTGCCAACCTCATGCTCCTTGCTGTTTGGAGCTGAGCGCTAGCTTCTATGCACACACGGTCCCAGGGAGATAGTACAAAGTCGTGATCTTGGGGTACTGACTGGTGAAGGTCGATATCTGCAGTTCAGTCTTGTCCCTATGACTTTGGGACTTGCGGTCCAGTCCTTGCCGCATTGATATTTGCAGTCCAATCTTTACTGCTTCGATATTTGCAGTTCGATCCCTACTGCTTCCTTATTCGCAAGTTTAGTCATTGCCTTTTTTTTTTTCTTCGTTGTCGCTCTTCTTCTACTCTTACTTTTTTTCCGTCTCCGTCTTCTTCTTTATCTTCTTCTTCATGTTGTTTTTGTACTTGTCTTGTGTTTTTCTTCTTTCGGTACTATTTATTTTTCTTCTTTTCTTTTATCAGCGGTCGAACCGCAATTATAAAATATATATATATATATATATATATATATATATATATATATATATATATATATATATATATATATATATTAAATAATTATGTTTGAACTTTCATCAACATTCTCGTTGTGACCCTGATACAAAGTTATTCTGTTTAGTTATGTCTACGTTGCCACATGTACGCACCCTCGTATAAGTATGAATTTTTACTCCTGTACTCATATGGTACTCGTACGTAAGGGGGCGGTCCGAGTTTTTATTTTATTTTATAATTCAGTATTATTTTATTTTATTTTTCTTAAATTCTAATAAGAATCTGGAGATGATGATACATCAAATGTTCCTTGTATTATGCTATTACATAACGTATTGTATTTTCATAATTGTTTGATTTTTTTTTTTTTTTTTTTTTTTTTTTTTTTTTTTTTTTCCGTACGTGGATGTATAAAATGTACGAGATGACGTACAAGTTATCGTACAGGTCCCGTCAAAATATTACGTTTACGTTTCGTACGAAGACACCTCGTACGTGTACGTTAGGTAATGGAGCATAATATAGTTTTATTTTAATGTTTTTAGATGTAATTTCTTTTGGGTTTGTTTGTTGTTGTTTATTTATTTATTGAACCTTCCTCTCGTCTTAGACGATCTGCCTGCTCGGGCAAACAATGTGATTCGGGCATCCCAACAGGTAGCCTTCATGTTTATGTCGTCAAATTGATCTCTCCGTTGAACCGTACGCAGAGATGAAAAAGATAAAAAAATAGAAAACTTTTTTAAAAATTTAATTTTTATTTGAACTTTGGTGAATAATTTTGATGTTTGTTGAGGCAAAAGTTGTTCAACTTGTTTTTATGCATAACATATATATTTTTTTAAATTACAAGAAATAATTTTATTTTTTTTTCTTCGATGGGATGGTTCAGCCTCTTAATAGGTTGGCGAAACTTCGACAAAACAGTTTGTAATAGCCCCTCGTCTATTATCCTCTTCTCTCTCTTTACCTACGGTTTACCGGGTACATATGTTTAAAGATAAACCCTAGTTTGTTGTTCTCTTCTCGCTTTCCGCCTACGATATACCGAACAACTCTTTTTAACATGGTGTACAGTCAAACAAAGCTTCCCGGTACAACATTATACTTGAACAGGAAAAAAATGATAATTGGTTGAGGAAGGTTATGGAAAGAAGTATATCGTTACCAATCCATCACATAGCAAGTCATAAGTCACGAGAGACAATCAACCTGCAAAATATGTGAAAACTCGAACTCGAGTTGAACTCGAAAAAAGATAAACAGAGATTACAGAGAGTTCGTCGTTAACCATGGTAAGACTACAACATATCCTAGGCAAACCCCATGCAACGCCATATCCACTATGGTGTACTCTTCTACCACAACACTATAGCAGAGTACTTTGGCTCTCCCCTACCGGTTTCAGCTGGTGCTAGATCCAGCTTCATTAGGGGGACGCGACTTCGAGATGGCGACTTACCAGTGGACTACGGGTAATATACTACACTTCCCAAATCCTCTTAGTTGTACCTCTCTCTCGTAGCTTCCGTATTCCCATACGTTTCCAGTAGTTACCGTAGAGCTTGACTGCTTTTCTCCCATCCAGTTACTGCTTGCTTGAGTCAGACCTGTGTTTACTGTTTCTTCTGGTTTTCTTTCTTTTGTCAAGCCTTTACTTCCGTATTTCAAATTTCTCCTCATTTCTCCTGTACGACCCTTATCTCGTTTATCCGTTGAAAAATTCTAAAATTCGGAATCAACATTAAATCTTCAGGCTACCTTTGTACTCACCGTTTTTTCCGAATTTCGTCCTTTCGCCAGACCCTCATTTTCGTACTTCAGATTTCTACGTATTTTTTCCGTTCGGCCCATATCCCCGCATTTCTCCAGTACGACTGAAATTCCAAAATTCAAAATCAGGGTTAACCGTGTACTTACCGTTTTTTCTGCATCCCCTCCTTTTGCCAGGTCTTCATTTCCGTACTTAAGATTTTTGCGTATCTCCCCAATTTCGACCCTTATCTCTTTTATCCGTTGTAAATTACAAAATTTTGAATCCACAGTAAATCTTCAAGCTATCCAGTTTGTCACAGATACTCTGCTGTTCCACACGGTTTCTTCGATCCTTCCTTTCCTACTTGCGCGTCAAGTCGCAAAACCCATCTAGGGTTACGCTAGGTACTTACCTTTACGCATACGTTCATCATCAGACCCTGCTTACTTCGTTTGCGATATGAAGGTAGGTATTCCCCTCTTTACCTACTCTTCACCGTCCACAAAATTTTTGTCCCCAGGGTTCCCATAGAGGCGTTTTTTTATGAATGAACCTCCATAGATAGTGGTTGAAGAACTTAGTTGAGTACCCCTGCAGTCTCGGCTGTCTCTTCAGAGACAATAGTCCCAAGCCCACTAGATGTAGGTCCGTCGTCTGCATAATCCTATGCATGTAGCTTGTAATAACTGCTTTCTTCTGCGGCACAGAGGAATATGAGTTAAAATCCTGTAGTGTCCGAGAATCAAGATCACCTCCTTTCCAAATCTGATTTAGTTTTTTAGGAATCAGTTGAGTGGTCAGTTTTCTTCCCTTCTCCACTCTCATTTTTATTCCCAGGAAGCCCCACTCTTCTCCATTCATATCTGTTTGTTCCAATGTCAACTCCTCATCATACGCCAATCTGAATTGTTTGATGATTCATTTCGCCTTCTTATCATCGTCCTTCCCATTGCTCCATACAAATAGTGTAACATCGTCGATAAGTCTAGTCGCATGTACTAGTCTTCTAACTTTCCCTAGGCTTGATAAAAAAATGTATTCATTAAATACACAAAGGATACAAACCAATGGGGGACTACTACTCTTTCCCATTGGAATACCTGTCTCCTGTTTGATTAGTCTATCAGAGGTCATGATGTACGTGTTCGAAAGCTCAAAGTACACCACTCATCGAATCTCTTCAAAGCTAACATGAAGCCAGCTCTCGTTCCCCATTTTTGTTGAAAACGAAGTCCCTTTACCTCGTCTCTTAATCGCGACTTCGTTCTTATCTTTCCCAACATAGAATCAACCAATTCAAAGCATTCTTGATTGCTTCGTGTCGCAACTTGCTAAATATCTCTTTTATATCGAAAGACGCACACATAAGTCCCCCTCTTTTTCTCCTCTCAACCACTTTGTTCACCTCTTTCATCTTTTGTAACAATAACCCCGTTGATTTTGGGTTGAAATGCATGTTCCTTGGGAGTAAATAAAGTAAATGATTCAAGCACCTTGCAAGTCTTTTCCCCGCTATGTTGCTTGGTTCCGAAAATGAAGGGCTAATCGGATGAAATTTATTTAAGTCCTTATTTTTCGGAACTATATAAGCTCATCCCACTCTCCCTTTCCTATCCCATCTACCCATTCGTTCCAGTCCTTTTTCCTTGTACTCCCCCTCACTCTGCACCAACGCCTCCGCCTCTGTTCTTTATTCGACAACAAAGCTCCCATTATCCCATAATATTGTCTTTATTCCCTCTACATATTTTTCTGGGCACATGATTACAGTTTCACATGGGTTCCTATCAACTGCAGTTAACACAAGGTCCCTCCTCATCTCCCTCATATTCGTGATTGAATTCCCATCCACATTTCCAAGATTAACTATCGCTTGCATACATCTCAAAAATCATCATACCCAAAGTGTTTCTCAACCCCTAGTTCCGTTAACATATCATTAATCTCCTTTCGTACTCTGTTTTTTTCCGTCCTTCCTGATTAGGAATTAGAATATTTTGTGCATTCTTGATTATTCCGCTCACCCCTTCCAACTTGCTTAATCTACAGATCACGTGGCTCCCTTCTTTTGGGAGGTTGTATCCTGCACATTTGCAGACACCCACCGATTTCTCCACTGCAAATTGGTGGTTATGGAGAATCTCAAAAACCGATTTGTTATTATTCCAAGCTGTTCTGATCTTCTTGTATGTGAACATAGCCTCAACTAGCGGTAGGTGACTTATAATATGGTTTGTAACCACCCTTCGTACTGCTTTCTTACATACTTCAATGTCATAAGTAATCGAGATACAAAACTTCCTTCTAGTATTAAACCTAAATTTTCGTTAAAGCACTCATCCCAACATGTCTCCCGGTCCACTTCGGCACACCGTTTTTTAAAACAAGTTCGTTGCTAGGAATAGTTCGAACAAATCCATCTTGTCAAACCTATAGAGGTCGTTCTTCGCCCGTGGATTCTTAAGTAACTAATGTAGCCGATTCTTCAGATCTCAGTTATTCTTGGACAATGTACCGCCCTTCAACTTTTGGAGTGTGAACTTTCCACCTTCCTCCAGTTTCTTCTTTAAGTCCGTAAGTAGTACACTAACATGTTGTTTCCTTATAGTGAATGTACTCATACATATCTCCCTGGCAATCACCCGCCAATCCTGACCCCATACCTGTCCTTCAGTCGATATAATTCTCCTGACTTTTTTTTTTCCGCAAATTTGCACACCTTTAGTAATTTTTCCGACTTCATATCCTTTGTTCAGAATATTAGCGGTCTCTCATATGGGAATTCGCATCATCGAGATTTCTTCCGCTTTTTCCTCATTTTCTTATTCCTCTTATTATATCTCCGAATTACGCCTTTAGCATTCAAAGATGAAGTCCATCTTCTTATGTAGGCACTTTCAAGTGATAGAAGCTCATCGATTGGAATACAAACGATAGGAAGGGCTATATAGTTCAGACATCCTCGTTTCCTAAGCTAACTGTATAACTTAGAATTCATTGTATTACGTAAAAGGATATGGCCTACACGAGGTACATCTTACCTCCACCTGTGGAAGCTGTCACCTCCTTTCGGTGGGCGTATCCCCGCCGAGCTACCAGTCCACAGTACGAAAGCTAATCAGTTGCAATCGCAGAGGTGAACCGGTCAAGGGCGTTTTCTCGTACGCTGTAGAATAGGGGGTACGCGCGATGTCGCACGTTTCCCAGTCGGGCCACTTCGGGCGACCGGAAAGCCAACAGACTGTCACGCAAGATTTTGATGTTGTTTTACAATAAATAAAATAAATTAATTAAAACAAATCTCTTGCTGTTGTGTGCGTCTGACTTCAAGCGAGACCCTTAAATTGCGGTCTTCGTCGGTCCCTGGTCTTAGGAATCTTTTATTTTGATTCGGAACAACAAAAATCATGCAAATATTAATCATAAAATTCTGGTATGTCATGCATGCATCAGTTTTGCCAATTTTCTAATTTTTAGAACTGTGACGAGATCATCAAGAAGCATAATCATTAAGCAGAGTCAATGCAAATGATGCAGGACTGATTGACTCGAGGGATGGCAAGGATAAGTGGGAGAAGAATGAGAACTCATAACGGTCTCATAAAGTATACATGGAGAGAGCACGACCAACACCAGTCAAGAGTCCTCACTCATCCCTCTGAGTCACACACTCATTTTCTCATTTTGTTGTGCGTCTCTTGTGCTTCGAGCCATGTCTTCGTACTTCCTGAGATTCTGGTCTCTGGATGTGAAGCCACCTGAAGCCTGCGAGTTCAGCACATTTCCAACCAAAACCCATGATTCGCTCATAGTGTAGAGAGATATGGTTGAGAGAAAATCTCTCGTCTAAGATGTTGGAACTCTGATGGTTCAGTCACCGCCTCATAATCAATCGTTGCAGGTGAAACGTACCTCTTGGTCAAATCCACCAGATTACCCCAATAGAAACCATCAGTGAGAGTAAAGGGAACTGGAGGTTTGTGGTAGTCTGTGCAGAGCTTCGGTCCGAAACTACGAATCAGCGTCACCCCACTCTCATCTAGCTCTCTCTCCTTCCTCTCAAAGTATGTGGCTGTCGAGATCCAGACTGAGTCAAAGTGCTTATAGGTTTCTTTATCCTTTTTCAAATGAACCTTCAAGTCATGGATAGTACCTCCTGCAAAGTCAGTGTGAACGACATAGATAGATAGATCCCCTTGTTTGAAACCGTCTGCACTGACGTATCGCTGTTGGAAAGCATCCTCCGAGACAATCCTGTTGAGGCCGGCTATAACAGTCTCTTGGACAAAGGACAACTGAACGACACTTATGTGCAGTTACTGAATGTTGACTCTGACCCTCGTACCTTTGGATGAAAAATTTTGCCCGACTGACATTGATCTCTTCTGAGAGATGATAGTGACTGAATGCTAATTGGATCTTTAACTGAGACTTCCGAGTGACTCGAATGGCTGGATATTGCTGAGTTGACAGGTCACGGAATGCTGGTCACTTGACTGTTGAAAATGTTGGGGCGAGTTGCAGATTGTTAGGTAACTTTTGCTGGTTTAGGATGCCGATGATAATTTTTAGAAGGAAATTTCGAATGGCCTTGCGCTCACTTGAGACATGCTCTAGCCCCCCCCACCGTCTCCAACGACGAACCGGTGTTGTGCAGCTTGCTATTACAGTCATAGAAGTAGACCATGTATTCAATAAACTTTCTCTCCCCCGTTATTCTGACCGCAGTTTCCCTCCGAGTTTGCTTGTGCGATTCCATGTTCTGACATGCTTCATCTTTTCATCCCTCCTTTCTATCCCTGTTCGATTTGTTCCTTATCAATACGACCTTCCGGTCCTTCATGCTCTCTTTTTCTCTAATCACTAGTTTACTAAGCGCAGGGAAAAGTAGGAGTGATTAACAGCCTCAGCAGGGCTGAATAACACCTAGCAAACAAGTATTGGGTTCTGACTTCATCGATGAGACGCTCACTGACTGTCGTCCTTTGCCTTGATTTACTCGACTGCCGAGGGTCTGCCTGATGACAAAAGGGGGTAGGTAGTAGTGAACTCTGACTGAAGATCACTGATAGTGTCTCAGATAACTGGACGTTATCGGGTAACAAGCCACAGACTGTTGATGGGTTGATACCGATCTTGTGACGGGTTGACAAAGACCGAGTGATGATTAGTCGAAGTTGCTGATTTCTATTGCAACAACAACAACAGGTCCACTGCTGATCCCTTTCAAGTCCGAAGACCCTGGAAGTAGATGAGTTTAGACTGCAAGTTGCTCTGTCGGGTTTCACACTCAGTGTAGAAAGTTGTTTTCAGACTCGAGGTCGCTGGTATTAGCCAGGATGCTCGGTAACTGCCGATAACTTCGGTGCAGGCTGAGTATATACCTGATCAGCCAAGTGACGCTGACTTGAGGAGGTCAGGTTGGGTGCTCAACACTGACTTGCTGACTAGAGTTGGCTGAATCGTGCTTACTTACAGGAGTACACACTGATATTGGCACGGGTGTCTTTGATGTTTTTTTGTCCGAAACTGATCCATACGTAATTTGAGCAGTGACAATCCCTTACCAAATATTGCTGAAGTATTCTCTAAGGGTTGAAGTCCATTGGGTAACTAGACTTTTGAATGCTTTGAGGTCTGAAATATTGTGCAGAGCCAGCTAGTCTAATGGTCGATGAGATCTTTCATAAGGAATCAGGTCGAAAACTCTCTTTCCAGCTTTACTCTGGTTTGCCCGACAGTCCCTGGTTACATGTCTTCCCATCTTTCTTACTCCGTTGGTACTTTCCAATTAAGCCCTCTCCTTACACCTCCGGTCAATAGTCCACGGACCGTCAGTTTGCTCAAGTGAGTATCGCACGAATCACTCCCGTTTGGGAGCAACACTGGGTGTTATTGAGATCTGTCTCGAGTCATCTGTGACGAGAGTGGCGTCATCAGAGGTTGCTGCTATTCTAAATACGTTGTAAAGTCCCGTCAAGGACAATTTTCGCACGCGTGTAACCCAAAATTTTTAACTTTTGATTTTACCCTTGTGCGATGTGAGATGTAAGCGGTTATAACAGTTAACTCGAGACAGGGTAATGCAAGGAAGACATTCCTGGTGCACAACGCCAAACCTTTGCAGACTCCGTTCTCTTAAGGGCAGTGCAAAAGAAAAGAGGGGATATGCGCACACCTCTCACATAGGATTCAAAGTATATACGGCTTGCCTTTGTAGCCTAAAACGGATCACGGCCAGATAAAACTTTTGCTTCTAATCTTTATCGCATTATAGAGTTTAGGGAGACCCGTCTTTTCTGAATCAATTGTCACTTGCTAGTGGCACCCTCGAGGTACCCACATAAGCATCGCATGTACCACACCGTTAGCTGCTTACCCCTGCTCATTCAGAGCGTCGAGTACTGTTAACGGGAAACTCCATTCAGAAAGTACTCAACGCTCTAGGTACGAGCGTAAGCGCTACTCGGGTGTGCTGCTGTGCCTGAGGCTCGCTGTGCTTAATTGGTGCACTGTGGACTGTCAATGGCAAACCCTGTTTAGCAATAACCAGTGTCATAGACGACACGCCTATGTGTTAGCCTGAGTCTCAAGGCAAACAAGATTCCACATACACAGGGGGGGAATGGTAGTCCTAGGCCCTTCTCACTGAAAAGGCAAAATCACTGAGCAATTAATAGCAGATTAGCGACACGTTGCGGAAACCCTTTTGTTACCCAATGCAAACCCTATTAGTCTCCATCGATTATGTGTTTTGCAAGTAGATACGCCACCTTCCTTAGAAAGTGTTGGGTTTTACCCATCAGACCACTTTTTACATCACACGTCTACCGGACAGGTCAGGACACCCTCTCGTCTTTCGCTGACCCCACCTTCTTAACATCCACTTCTTAACCAGCCAGTTAGAATTCTATCGACAAGCACATATAACTAAGTAATAGCACGCGAGTTCACCAACTCTGATCAGTAGAGCCTTCTTTCCCTGTCATTTCTTAGCAAACGCTCATTTGTGAGAGGGTATATTCCCAATAATTATAGTTATCAAGAGTTCATTAGGCGTTGGGGGAGAAATTTAAAGAAAAAGAGGTGAGCAAGGCCAGAGAGAAGACAAATGCTCTTATCTAATTTTATTTCAAAGCATGTCTCGATATATGTCCACTTCTCCACCAACGTTCATCCACACCCCTACTTTAACCTCCACCCCGAACGCATCAAGAGAGAACTGCAGCATAGAGAGTAAGTTGTAGGGAGGATCACGATTGAGCTCTCAGTCACTTGCTCAGAGTGACTTATCAAAAATGTGGCCTCAGGCCTAGGCAGGAAAGGACCGAGAGTGGCAACTAAACGACGAATAAGTGTCACCTGACTATTGTACTTAACGACCTCTTTCTCTCATGCCAAGACTCGGGATGTGCCTTTTTATTCTTCCGTGAGGGCTCAACTTATCCCCATCATCGCAAGATTATGCCAGACATTAATCTTGAAAAGAAAAAAAAAAAACAAAAAAAAACCCATTGAGCCAAAATGAGGATATCATTAGTAACCAGTTTACCTTTCCGCTTGCGCAAACCTGTGAGAGTATGACACGCGTCCTACTTTGGCCTCAGTCGCTCAACGATTACTGATACTTGTTCCCCGTTTATGCCCCCCGTACTCGTGAGTTCAACAGAAGATTCAACTCTCAAGCAACACTTGCGATGACTGACAAGTGCACGGTCACGAGGTAGCTAGCATCAACTGTGACCTCATGCACAGGCCTCTCACGTTGGCTCAGAGCAGCGCATAAGTAGGACGATTGACTCTCGTTATACAGAACCTTCCAACGCAACTCTCAGGTAAGTCAAATGCCTGGCGTCATAGCGCCTCGCTTGTGCTCCGATCAGCAAGTCCATTCCTCCTTCCGTGTGTTAGCCTTCAGGTTTGCCTCGGGCTCGCTCCCGCGAGTGATCACGCACCCCTCTCACTCTCTCGAGGATAGTCAAGCGACCCTCTGATGCCCTACATGCCCGTGCTTGCCGAGAACAGACGTGAACTTTCGTAATTCATGCGTGAGGGTTGATGAGGTCTTCAATGATGCTTCATACTGAACGCCGTCAAGGGCCTTCCTCACCAGGATTGGGGTGAAGACCACCATAATAGCGGGGCACATCAAGTGAAGAAGCAGTTGACGTCAACCAAGTCGACCGACCGTCTGAGCGCGCAAGGGATACGCATTGAGACCCTGACCACAAACTGATGCTCGTATCACCTCTCCCTTCACTAGGTCAGCACGTGTCAAACTCGCTTGAAGTTGCCAACGTCTCACTAGTCACATACTAATTAGCCTAGGAGCGCGCGCGGAGCCTCCTGCTCAGAGAAGAGAGCATGGTGCCAACTGACAATGACATAGAAAGACCCTTCGGTGCGCTGCACTAGTCAGGTGGGTGACATCAACAAGTAGTGAAGAGGATCCCGTTCCCTTTTCTGTGTCTGACTCTCGCGCGTACTTTCTCTCGTCCTCTCTCTCTCGGACGCCATTGCTTGCGTCCCCCTCTCTCGTAACCGCTCGTCCTTTGTCCTTTCACGTTGACCCTTGCGTCTCGCGGCCTAGTCGCTCTGGTCCCTTCCCCGTCGTGAGCACCTGACACGGCTGGCCAGTCCTGTGTAGCACGACAACCCCTCCTCTTATAGGGTTACCGTGCGCAAAACTACCTGTGTGTTAATCGAAATACTCAGGACATTTTTAGATCGATAAAAATAGAGAATACAATAATAATAATAAAAAAAATTGGAAGTCCTAAGAGCCTGACGCCAGTCACCATGGAAGGCAAGTTGGTTTTTTGGGGATATCATTTTTTCATCGTGAAACAAACCGGCCCCAGGTAATTCAGGAAGGCAAGTTTATTCATCCGGTTCCATATGGTCTTGAACTACGTCTTGTCTGCTCAGCAGTTTATGGGTGTACCAATTGATCCAAGCCTGTTGGTGCACCCCTTTTCATCTTCCCCCACCCCCATCGGGTAATAGTAGTGTCTAAGGCCAATGCTCTCCCACACACCACACACAACCCACTCACACGTGCACTCACACCCATGTTGGTTACAGTTTTTACCAATAGCGACAGGGAGGATCCATCTGACTATCTCAGTTGATTGGCACCAAGAGTGCCACAGGCGGCCATGGGTTCCCATCGAGTAACAGTTGTGTCTAAAGCCAACACTCTCCCACACACCACACGTAATCCATTGATACGTTGTCGGGGCAGAAACCCTGACAAGGGTATCTGCCCGTGTTTTTCAACGTCGGACGTTGTCTGACCTTCTCACTTAATTAGAAGACTTGATGAGATTGACGTTGCCAGAGTTTATCCAGACCAGCGCTATGACTGAAAGACTTGAACTTTTTGAACCTGATGTCGTCGACGCAGGACGACACCGACATCCGTGCGGGATAACGGGGGTCGGCACTGTCGTCCACGGGTCTCGACGAGGCCGCGATGGTGTGCGGTCGTGGGGAAACTAAAGTTGAGCCCACCCTACCTATAATAAGGTCGCGCGGCTGTTAAGTCGCGCGATTCAGGGCCTAAGTAGGCCAAAAAGGCGTCGCCGCGACAAGGGCGGCGACGTGAAAGAATGGCTTAGGGCCATAGGGCGTTCGCACTAGGGACCAGAGGCGAAGGCGTCGAGGCCGGCTGAGTAGGGCAGCTGTTAAGGCTGTCGGCTGCCGACCTCGCCGCCAGCCACGGCGGCAAGACGGCTTAGCAGGCCTAGCCTGCCAGGCGCTGGGAAGGGGCATGCTGGGCATCAGGAGCCCTTCATATAGAAGGGCCGCTCCTGTCATGATGTGAACAGGAGCTAGCCCAGTAGGTACCGTCGCCAGATTACCACCCCGCAGATATGGGGATCGAACCTGACAGACAATCTGCACTACTAGGCTAGCTCCTTTTGGAGCAGCCCGCGATGTGACAAGGGGTGCGGCCGATTTTCGGTCGTGCGATCTTTGAGATCGCGCGGCTGAAATCAGCCGCGCCGAGATTAGCATGGCCCCTGTGGAAGGATGACCAAAAAAAAAAAAAAAAACTTACCTGTCCTGTAGCTGGACGCGTAAGCATCCAGGTACGGGCGCGATGGAGATAGCTACAAAGTCGAGGTAAGTTGGTTCTTTCTTCTTTTGTTTTTTTTGTTTTTTTGTTTTTCTTTCGTTCTGGCGCCATCAGGGCAAAACGAACCGACGGTATGTAACCGTTTGGGGGGGAAGGGAAAAAAAAAAAAAAAAAAAAAAAAAAAAAAAAAAAAAACCTAAACTAAACTAAAAGTAAAACGAAGCACCATCTGGCGCAGGGAGAACTAGCGGGGACTTAGTGTCCCCACGAAAAGTAACGGGCGCCCGTTTTTCGGGCAGCCCTTTCAGATTAAGGTGGAGTTTTCCTTTGTTTTTTTTTCTTTTTTTCTTCTTTTCGATTTTTTTCATTATTATTTTAGGTTTCTTTTGTTAGATTTGGTTTAGATTTTTTTTCTTTTTTTATGTCTTTTTTTTTTTTTTTTTTTTTTTTTTGGTACCCGTTCGTTTCAAACGAACGGGCTGACTTGATTGCGCCCGACTGTTTCGTCGGACTCTCACCGACTCATCAGGAGGTTGAGCCTCGACAGTGGGCCAGCCAAGTGAACCAGCCGCGGAAATGCGGCTGTATGCAGGTGACTTGGGGGGGGGGGTTCCTCAAAGAGAGAGAGAGAGAGAGAGAGAGAGAGAGAGAGAGAGAGAGAGAGAGAGAGAGACCAGCACTGCGCCCGTTGGGTTTTAAAAACGGGATGCAGTGTTCGCCTGCGTACCCGAACCTGGCGCCGAGAGCGTCCGGGTACGGACGTAAGGAAAAGGGGGAGAAAGAAGACCCTATTGAGCTTGACTCTAGTTCGACTCTGTGAAATGACTTGGGGGGGGGGTGCTCGTTCGTCTCTCAGACGACGAGCTGCCCCTGCCTAAGAGAGAAAAAAGAAACGAAAAAAAAAAAAAAAAAAAGGAGAAGTTGGAAAAAAAAAAGAACGGCCGCGGATCTAGCCGCGGCCTCGGTCCAGATGCAAGTTTAGAAGCATCTGGACTGTGAATAGACTGCAGACTGTTGAACCAACAGTCTGCTTGAAAATGGCTGAGTACAACCATTTGTGTAGTGCGTCTGGCCGCGGGTGAAGGCCAGATGCACTGCCAAGGGTCAGAACTTGGTTCCCCTAGGGGAACATCAAGTTCCTTGGCCCTTTATCACGAGTTTGATCACGGGTCAGGCTCTATTCCGGGATTTGGTTGGGGGCAAAGCAGCAGCCCTCAGCCTTCGGCCAGCTATAAAAGCTAGCCTGCCACCCAGCAGCCTCACACTTGTGGCAATGCTGCTGGGGCATTCTACTTGAGTAGATGCTGGCTGGCTGGCTGTTGGTGTGACGAGGCGAAGTGCTGGAGGTCTGCAGAAACACTTGGAGGGAGGAGGAGGCAGCCATAGCTAGAGGCTGGGAGCTTCTTGCCCCACCTCTTGTGCTGTGCTGCAGGCTGTGGAGGAGCCATAGCCGTAAGGCTGTTGTTGGATTGGACCGGGCGGCAGCGCTGGTATTCTTGGCGGTACAGCGGAAGCGCTGCCGAAATTGTGTGGCGGCAGCACTGGTATTCTTGGCGGTATAGCGGAAGCGCTGCCGAATTCTTGCAGCAGCAGCACCGATTTTCTTAGCAGTACGGCGAGGGTGCTGCTGGATTATGTGGCAACAATATTTTGCACAGGACTGCAAGAATGGGGGTTGGACGCTGCTGCAGGGACGGTACCGCCAAGGTGAAAGTGCACCTTGGAACAGAAAGGGTGTGACGATCGTCTTGTTGACGGCGTTGTTGCACGTGGCACTTGTAAGAATTGTCAAGGCCGTTGTTATTTTTTTGCGACATACCGAGTAAGCGGGGGTTAAATCCGGGACCACCAAGTATTGTGGCAGGCAGGTGGTGACCTGACTTGGTATTTGGTGGGTCGACCGGCGCTGTTTTGGTGGAAGGTGTGACATTGAGGCTGTGGGATTTGAGAGTGGGACACTCTCCTTAACGGCGAGCTCGCTTCTGTGTTGGTGAGCGGTGCCTTAGTCAGTGGTTGCGTTTGAAGGAGGGTGTGGCTCGTCCTTGGGAATGGCTACGACAAAGGTTGTGCGGCAGAACTTTTCTTGAGAACATATTTGGCTTCTTGAGTGGGCCTTCAAAAAATTCACTCAAGGTCAGTGCGACTCAGTTCCCTTGCACACCCGCGTGAACCCACACCTTGCATGACCTTGCTTTGAATTCAGGGGAAGGGGTAGAGTGAGAGTGTGATGTCATGCGTATGGGGAAAGGGCTGACTTGTTTGAGGGATGGATGAATCTCTTGATTGTTTCTTTTCTGGAATGTGCAGGTAGGTTGGGAGATGCATGTGAGAAGGAATCAGCATCGTTTGCTCAGGAGAATAATGGGGATGCTCACCTTTCTCCCACTCAACCTGAATGCATGTGACAGAAAAGAGGAGGAACAAAAATAATAACGGGAGTGCGAACGGATGGGTGCCGGAAGAATGAAGGCCGTGGGAAGATTAAAAGGAAAGACGACAAGGAAACACCTTAGGATTTCCCCATTCTATCTCGAACGACCACTATCTTTCTATGCCCCTCCAAATATCTTACCTTTTTCCCTTCTCAATTCGTCTAAGTCGCCCCTTAGCCGGGAAGGCATAAAGCAATCGTCTGCAACTAGGGTCCAGGCTTCTTCTCTCTAGGAGGCATCCGAGGCGGGGGTTCGTTGCCTTAGGGGCCGACCCTGTTATCGACTTAGAGCGGACCGCTTATGCGGGGGGATACCATGCTGTTGTGGTGGAGTCAACCCAACTTCTGAGTCCTGAACAATGTGTTCGGGCGAGGGGGAGGGGTATTTCAGACCACTTCCTAGAGGGTAGGGGGTCTTGAAGCTAGGAGCAGTCGCCTCCTCGTGCTTTCAGGGAAAAGGGAGGCTGAATCTAGTACCCTGTTGGGTGGCCATATTAGGTGCCACCAACGCGTGGGAGGGCTGGTGCCACAAAAAGCCCAGCCCGTGCTTCAACTAGTGTTAAAAGAAGTGCAAGTATGCACTACTTTCGTGGTCGGACCGTGACATAAGAATCACGGCCCGAAAAGGGAAGTGGAAATTGAACATGGAAATTTGTATACCTAAAATTATTTTCACAGAGTTATCGCTTCGTCGTTCAGATGCTTGCGGAGACGGTGATCCTCCGACTGTTCAGCACACGCGAGGTGGCGGCTAATTGGTTAGCGGTGCCGACACGATCCCGCGTCGGCATAATACGGAAAGGAAGGCTGGTGTACAACCCCCTTGAGGTTTACTCGGAATGGGATGTGCCACGATTCTGGGACGGGAGCGTGAGGAAACCACCGCGAAGTTATATTTTATTGGTTGAACCAGGTCAGCGTGTTGTGCGATATGATTTTGCGCCTTCTAATCCATCACGAGATTACGGAGACATGAACCTAGTTGTGGTTCACGAGGATTGTCCGGGAGTAGAGTATATTCCTGAGATTAGGGGGATGTTTCTTCATATTGTACTCCATTTGAACGATTTGCAAGGTCCGTTCGGCCTCCTTCATCACGTGAGACGGGTCCGAGCGAATAGATTTAATGTCATTCGCTCGGAACGTTCGACGTCACCGCGTTTTATGACGAGGCTTGCAAGATTTATGAGTACCTCTTCTAACAGGTGGCTTCTTCGGTGTGCAGATGCCTAGCGGACAGCGGGACTTCACTCATGCCAGATATCTACTGATTCGCGACACTACGAACGAGGAGCTGATCCGGCGAGCAGAGCGATTACTACTGGTTCGAAATGGAGCACCCTCACGTTGGATAGGCTTTATCGGCCTGCTCAGTAATAGGCAGGGATTTTTTCCCAACTCGCGCGCAGATGTTCGTGCCAATGTGGCCCGACTTCCGGGAGAAGTTCATGGATATACCTTGTACTTCCATCGCGCGAGCAACTCTCTCGGGTCATTGTGAGCGTCAAAATTACCCTATCCGAAAAGCGCTACGGCGTCATCGGGATTAAGGACACCACGACCACGCACCTTTTTCGGATGTGACAGCCGTTCCGCGCTATAGTCTGGAAGCTCGCCTCACGGATGGCTTCCCTCTATGATACGTGGAAGGTCCGAGTTGTGCGAGGTGGACGTGTCTCCACCGTGACGTTTGACGATGAGGAGCTAACACGACTCAGCCAGATAGAGGCTAAGGCCCATGAGGGCCGACAGGTTTATCCCGGCTAAGCGCACCCTCTCAAATGTGGTGTCATGGTGAGTTGTCCTTATAGTAGGGTCACGCCTATGTGACTCTACAGGGGTAATAATAACAAAAAAAAATAACGACCTTGTGTAGGTAGGCCAACCAGATCGATAGTATCTGGATTGCTCCGATGATAGCACTATCATGCTGATGCATTGAGGGGTAATCAACCACTTAAAAATACGTTGAACAAAGCGAAGGCCGAACACTTGAAGAAGTGTCGAGCGGAACAACGAGGATGGGGTAACAGAAGACGAAACAGTCCCACGCCCAGTAACCTGGTGTTGGCAATGGTTACTTCGTCATTCGCGGAACAGAGAGAGTAATTATTGCCTAGGAGGACAAAGCGACGAACAAAATTGTCACTCGCCCCTCCAAGTAGGTATACGTGATACGGAAGCGTGGTCGAACCGGGGGTTCAAACATCGACCAAGAGTCGGATCACTTGTTGATCTGCATGGTACCAACGATATTATCTGTAAAAGTTGTCGCGACGGATCTCCCGTCTTCGGACGGCAGTACAGCTGCCTCGTCGATCATATAGGTAGAAAATGATAATCTTGGCAGGTCATCTCATCAAGCCAAAACGTTGTTTATGCATTAGTTTTATTCACGAGTGGTGGATTATAAAGGGACTAGGATTATACGTTGGGTTTCACGTTTGGTCGAGGCCGTCCTAGTCGACCGACGCTCGTTCGTACCGAGGAGATCAGCGCACTCGGGAACGGACAACGTTCGGGTCCACTTGGCGTTAGCCAAGCGTACCTATACTCCAGCGAGCGAGCAAACGCCCTCGGCTGACCTACCTCTGCAATTGCATGTAAAAGCTTTCGCACGTGGGTCAGTAGCTCGGTAGGGATACGCCCCGGAGGGTGGTGACAGCCCCTCAGGGAAGATAAGTTGTGCACCGCGAAAACCTATCCTGTCGTAGGGGACCGCGAGATGTATAGCTGGCGCACCCGGCTAGAGCGGCGAAGGGACAATGCGACCTCGTCCGTCTTGGCGGTTCGCGGGATTATTTCTGCATCGTCCTAAGTTGTCTCTCGATTATGTTTTTCTAACTTCTGCGTGACATAGCCGGGAGGGCCCTCGTTCACGTGAGGGTCGATGCGCACGACAACGCATACTCACACCCGTGAACCTATGACTGTCTGTGGCACTCTTTGCGCCAACCAACTGAGATAGTTAGTTGGATCCTCCCAATTGGTATCAGTAAGGTCTTAATCTAACATGGGTGTGAGTACACGTGTGAGTGGGTTGTGTGTGGTGCGTGAAAGAGTGTTGGCTTTAGACACTACTGTTACTCGACGGGGATGGGGGAAGATGAAAAGGGAGGCACAATTACTTGCAAATCTTTCGTCTTTATGATATCCCGACCCACACCGGCGGCCCCAACACTACGGCGAAAGGGGAAACATATCGTTAACCTCCCTTCACCGAAGAGAGGTAGAAAGCTATGTTTGTCGGGGTCCCCTATATAGCCTTAGGAGTAGTGGTAAGTAGGTAGTGAAAGAAAGATATGTTACATGACATGATAGAACACCAGTTAAAAATATGTGAGGCGAGAGAAAAATATATGGTTGTCCCCCGATTAGGAGAAAGCATCTTAAAAAAATATAATTAAAAAAAAAATGATAGCAAGGTCGGGGACCTCACAATTCTACTCGGTTACTAAGAGCATTACCCAATTTCCCTAACGACGGTAAAGTTGATCAGTAACCATCTACCTATAGAAGAATGCTAAGGACTATGAACTAGATCATTAGCCTCCTGTCAGAAACGGACCCCCTCTCAAATTGCGCCAAAACCAGCAACTCCACCTCTGGGCCGAACCAGCAACAACCTTCGCGTTGTGCCTAGGCCATAGACATACATGAGTCTAGTGACTTTGAGGCCCCCACAGCATCGCATGGGTAGTTGTCCCTTACAGACGGCCTCTCAATGCCCAAAGGCCCCCTTCTGTACCTCCTACATCACACGTCATTACGGGTCTCTCAGTAAATCACCAGACCCCTCACCGCAGGCATGCTCAAGAATATCACTGCCTCCCGCTCAGCTGCCCACTCCTATAAACTGTTGCTAGGACTCCTTACCATTCCGAAGAGGAGCGAGACTCACACAAACCAATGGTAGTTGGGCTTAAACCACACCTCCCTCCAACACCCATAAGTGTCAACCTGTCTCTTATACACATCTAGATGTGTATAAGAGACAGCCTATAAACTGTTGCTAGGACTCCTTACCATTCCGAAGAGGAGCGAGACTCACACAAACCAATGGTAGTTGGGCTTAAACCACACCTCCCTCCAACACCCATAAGTGTCATTCCAGTGACTTCGAGAGCCGTTTCTCAATGGGGTCGTCAACCGGAAAGCGCATGTGGGCCTAGTCCCACAATTTTTTTGTGTCAATTTTGGCGATTTTTCAGGCACAAAAAGAATTTTAAAAAAAAATTGAAACTTTGAGATCTTGTAGATTAAGTCGTGATGTTTTTAGGAAAAATATCAGGAATAAAACAAAGTAACCATTTTATTGCATTTTGCATTTTTACAACTCTACAACGTTGTCGGCATGAATACCCTTACAAGGGTATTTGTGCGCATTTTTGTTCTCGCACGGGATGCATCTTTGATGGTACTTAAGAGCTGTCTCTTATACACATCTAGATGTGTATAAGTGAGATCTTGTAGATTAAGTCGTGATCTTTTCAGGAAAAATATCATGAATAAAACAAAGTAACCATTTTATTGCATTTTTCATTTTTGCAACTCTACAACGTTGTCGGCATGAATACCCTTACAAGGGTATTTGTGCGCATTTTTGTTCTCGCACGGGATGCATCTTTGATGGTACTTAAGAGAGTGTCATGTTTTTGCACGACCGCGACCAACTCGCAGAAGTCGGGACGGCGAGCACGCACATGGTCAAGTTAGAGATTGTGTGAGCGTGCACTTTGGTGGCACGCACTGATATAAACAGATGTCGAGTGATTTAGTGAGTTGATTGATGACCTCTCACAACAGTGCGAGCCACAGAGGAATTAAAATTGTGATTAGCATCACGCGCGCACTGTTTGCGCTCACACAGAGACCAACATTTTGATGGTCGATGTCAAGGATTAGTTACCGTGACCGTGGTCCGAGGTGATTTTTGTTGACTTACCAGACGCGATGCTTAGGTCCGCATAGTGCAAGGTACGTTGAATACTTAGTTTAGTCGTGCTTTGGTCGGCGGTAGAAACCTCCAACAACCATAGCGAGGCTGGCATGAATGGAGTGTGATATAAGAAAAATCAAGATTTCTTGACACCGAGGTAACAAAAGTGCGGTCTTTTGAGAGAATAACCAATTGGGGGAGTTGAAATCTTGGGCAACAGTATGGCTTGGTTAGATGTGCGACGACCGTGAGCAAGGTTGACCCCTCCAAGCAGCAGGTGCGGAATGTGCTGACCGTGGGAACGGTCGGTGGGCCAAGGCTTCGGGTGGATACACTTTATAATGAAATCCGCACCTACTATACCCAACCATGGGCCTAGCACTATAGGTTATAATATCTATCTGCCAAGTTGCAGATACGGGGATCGAGGGCAACTATTGGGGATAATGGAGTTGCGAAGCGCAATTGAAGGAAGTATATGGGTTCAGGTCCCCTTTGTTTTTGCTGGTGATCACGATCACATGCCCGTCTGGCAGGACCATGAGGGTGATAGTAGTCTCATTCTATCCTCCTCTCCCTCACTTTTATTCTTCATTTATGGTTCCAGGACCGGTGTGGGAACCGACTTGCCTAGCTCCGTTGGTACACTTTAGAGGTCTTGAAATATACACTTGGGATTGAATTTGAATACAAATGTTCGGGATAGTCGAGCTACCTGGGCCCGATCAGTGCAGCGATAGTCCCTCGGGGCCGTAGTCTTTGTCCTTCGTGACACCTAAAAAATTAAAACGGTACAGAAGAAATTAGGGAGGCCAGTGCTATTTAGAGTAGTGGGCCCGATGATATCATGTCATTGCTTATTGACTTTTGAGAGGCAGTAGTTAGGTAGACGAAGACGAGGAAAAAAGTTGTGAGGTTGATGGAGGCAAATGCTTAGAAGAGAAGGGAAACAAAAGAGGTTGATGACAGTGAGGAGGTCAGAAACTTCAAAGGATGAAGATGAGGAGTAAGGAAAAACAAAACTTACCTGCTTACAGCGCGTGCACCTACCTACGATCAAGTGATGGGTTCTTTGTTACTCTGGATTAGGCTACGAACACAACAACCGGCAACCTTAAGAGCATGTACTTAGCCACACAACGATGAAACATTCAGTCTCATTTCGCATTATCAACGAGTAGGGGAACGAGGCATTTTAATTGAATACACGGACACTCGTTGTGGTGGTCGTCATCGTGAGTGTGTTGATCATGATTACGCTGGTTATTGTGCTCTTCGTCATCTTGGTTGGTATCCTTGTCCAAGTGGAAATCGCGATCTACCTGTGCTTTTCATCGCCAATCGTACTGTTCCTACCAATGGTCGTAATAGCAAAATTCTCCTTAAATCGTGGTTGTGGCCTCATTCTTATTCGTTGCTCATGGTCGCTGTGTAACTTCCTTCCTTATAACTTAGCGTTTTATGAAATGCATGAACCTGACCATTATGGGCAACCAAGTTCATTCGTCCTCCTAAGAGTTACTAAGGAGTAGCGCACGCGAGGAAGCGCATAATAGAACGGAGGATGCGAAAAGAGAGAGAGAGGGGTGGTGGAGAAGAGGTAAGAAGAGCAGGAAGGAGATAGCTTATCTGCATTGCTCCTGCTTAACTTTGGCGGTGTATCTTCCCATATTCCAACGGAAGATTCATTCTTATTTTGCACATATGGTAGGTGAAGGTCGGACGCTTGTCGACCTCTTCCTATTGATCATACTGTTTGTCGTACTCCTCGTACTGCTCGTGGTCGTGTCCGCCGACATGATCGAGGATAAGATCCTCAGCTAGGCAGTGCTCGTGTTTAACGTAAAGGGTGTTTTTTATCACTGTGGACTGGTTATTCGCACAGATGTATTTTTTCGTATTTTAGTTGAAGATTCATTCTCATTTTGTACGTTTGGCAAGTAGTTGCAGAGTGTGGTCCTCCTTAGCGCTAAGGCTCGTGGTGATTGCCTTCACCACTTTTTCCATAATCAACATCGTTGTAAGGTCGTGACTGCCCTGGTGGAATTTGTAGTGGTATGCTCCTTGTTATAGTCGTTCTTGTGATCGTAGCCTCCATCACCTTAGTGGCCTTCAACACACATTTCGTTTTCGTGATGTTTATTTTATTTATCATATTGGTCGAGACCATCTGCTACGTATTTAACCAAGTTATAGTAAAAGATTTTGTTTATATTGTCCAGTGGCGGGCGTAGCAGTGGATACTTTAATCGGGGTTAAATCTTTCATTATGCTAACTGAAGATTCAGTGTTGTTTTGCACGTTTGGAGAGCGACAGTGTCAAATCCTGGTTGGCATGAATAGCAAGGACTTCACGCAGGGTAGGGCGCTTTGATCAACGAGAGTAGAAGGTCAAAGTGGAAAGAGTGGGAAAGAAGAGGAAGGAGGCGGAGATACTTACCTGATCGGAGGCACCCGTCATCTCGGTGCCCGATGTGACCTTGTTCCACCAGCGGTCGTCACTTTTCTGGGAGTCCTCACCTCATCTCAGTGGTGCTCTTGATTGTGGAGGCTCATCATCGTGGTCCTCTTTGTAAGATAGATGGTCAGCTTCATCAAGTTTTGGGTGCTCCTCGTTATACGGATCCTGACCTTGTTCTTCACAGGGGGCGACGAAGCTCGTCATGATCCCCGTGAGGATCGTCGCTGCATATCATACCGTTGTTTCTAGCAAGCGACGCGTTAGTTGGCTGGTATATCGACGCATCGTTGAAACACGGGCTCAAGCTCGAATCCAGATACCCTTAGATAAAGAGGATAGGGTTGCTCCAAGTTGCAGGGGTCTGCAATTCGTCGTTAATGATGTTGTTGGTCGTCGTACTGCAATAGGGGCAGGCTGAGTGTGGAACGACTACTACTTATCGTCATTGTTGCTTGTGACCACGGGCTGCCCTTATTGATTTAAGTGGGTCTTGCTTTATCTTCTCTTATTTAAGTTTGTTGAGCTCATATAGCTGTTGCATACCAAAGGGTCAGTGGCATGCTCCATTTCTTGCGAGTGATCGTGTAGTGTTTGATGTCAACGTTGTTGAGGACGTTGATGAAGTTCATTGTTGAGTTCAGGTTGCTGCTATATGACAGATTGTTTGGGCAACTTTTGTAGGATAAGTTGCTATTTTTTACGAATCAGCGTGATTGGAATTGAGGTTGCGACATTCAACGTCGACATTATTGTTGTTGTATTATGTTGGAGTTCTTCTTTGGGACGGCTATTACTTTGGATTGCTACTGTAGTGTTGTTGCAGCAAGAGGGCCAGAAGGTAAATGACCAGTGTTTTCATTGGTGAGATTTGGTACTACAAAGTGATGTTGATCTCCGCGAGTTAGTTGTCACAATTGTCACTTTATTTCCCAATTACCATTACTACTGTTTTTCGGGTGCCACTCCCGTACGTTTGGGTAGTGTTTCGACACCAGTTGTGTTTTCCTTTCTTTTTTTTTTTTGCTAAATTTCTGTTACGCGACTATTTGAGTTTCTCGCAATATATTTCAGTTCGATCGCACTTCTGTGTTCTTGGTGGTTGCAGCAGTTCATTGTTGTTTCTGGATCCAATTAAATATTCTCGGAGGTCTATGGCGACAGGGCGAGGCGCGCGGATCTACTGAAACGTTTCAAAGCCACATTGTTGTCGATGCCGTTCTTCGTACGTACGCACATGTCGCGCTCAAGCATTCTAATCATTAGGCAACCATTTAATCCTAGTTTAATCATAACTAAAAATTTGGTTGGCAACCACGTTGGCTCTACAACCATCAACAAGAAAAGAAATCACGCACGCCTTATGTCTACGTGCCCACACACTCTCCACTATAGTCAACCACTTAGTCAGCATAAACAACAAACGCAGCCGCAACTCGCGCGGTGTACTCAGACTCTAAACCAAATTTATTCTCTGTCACTTGCAAAAAACAAGGCGGATACTCTTGTAAGGATATTCGCACTTACACCTCAACAGAAAAACATTGCATCGTTGTGCCAGGGATAATGGCAGGACCCTTTGATTCGACGACGCACAAACGTTGCTCCCTCGAGGCACACGCAGCCTCCCGATCACCCGACTATTTGTTCTTCTTTATCAACGACGAAACCAGTGATCGCATTCGGCAGTAGGATGACGATAGAACTGCGCGCATGTTGTTCAGGTCGGTTATGACCGTTCGATGTCCCGCGCAATTGTATTATTGTCTTTAGTGGTTCCATCCTCTTGTATGTGTAATTCGTCTCGAACATTCCCTATGTGTTGCACTCTTCGGCATATCAAGCCGTGCAACGACACCTTTTGTTGTCCTTCGCGCGGTTTCATGATGCGTCAGTAGATGAAAGAACTATATCTGTGAAACCAGAGAAGAGGGGACTCAGAGACTCGTGTGAACACATTACGCATGAATATGATATTTTTTGCCAATCATTATGGACCCATTGAACAATGGATGGATGAGGATGGGTGGATGGCTAGATGGTCGTGGTACAGGATGAAAGGACATGTGCGTAGAGATGGACGGGCGAACGTTCGATCGGATAGATCGACAAACAAATGGATTGATGGATGGCTGAACGAACATATATGTAAATGATGAATGGATGTATGTAAGGATTGACGTTCTACCCGATGGATGGATGGAAGGAAGTACGTGTGATCAGATGGACGGAAGGTCCACGTATAGGCATGCGGGTTTCGAGGGTGCTTGTGGGACTGAAATGGCCCAGTGGTGGGCATAGGCTCGGGGCTTGTTAGGGGGCCGGGCCTAGACGTGGGACAGACATGCGGGTGTGGGTCCGGGTGTGTGTGTTCCAGCATGTGTATTTGTTTGTGAGTGACCGTTTTTTTTAGTGTGTGTGCGTGTTTGAATATATATATATATATATTCAAACACAGTTGCGGTAAATCGTAGGTATATATATATATATATATATATATATATATATATATATATATATATATATATATATATATATATATRTATATCGTCAAATAGAACTGCCCGGTAAACCGTAGGCAGAGAGGGAGAAGAGGACAACAAACGAGGGGCTGTGACAAACTGTTTCGTCGGAGTTTCACCGACTTATCAGAAGGTTGAACCCTCAACAGTCTGTAGAATCCCCTCACTGATTACACTGTAAGTGATAATCCACCTTAACCAAAATCAAAGTAGACTATCACTCACCCACACCAGATGGAAAACTCTACAGACTGTCGGTTCACACCCCATCACAAGCCAGCAAAACACCCACGAAACAAAGAAAGGTTTGTCACAGCCAAAAAATACACTCCAGACACGCCGCTGGCACTATAGGCACAGCATGCCCGCGTAGTGACGGCCCCGACCACTGCCGCTCGACCTGACCGGAGAAAACCGTAGCAGGAAGCTAGCGAAGTCGTAGTATATATCGTCAAATAGAACTGCCCGGTAAACTGTAGGCAGAGAGGGAGAAGAGGACAACAAACGAGGGGCTGTGACAAACTGTTTCGTCGGAGTTTCACCGACTCATCAGGAGGCTGAACCCTATATATATATATATATATATATATATATATATATATATATATATATATATATATATATATATATACAGGGTTGCCGGCGTTCGGGTACGGCCGAACCCCCGAACCCCCGAACCCGAACGCCCGCAAGTTCGGGACCTCCCGGTCCGGCGTTCGGCCGAACGCCGGGTGAAATCGCTGTTTTTTTTGGGGCCGAGAACCAGCCAGTCATGTTGCGGAGATCGGCCTCCGGGCTTGTGCTTCCAGAAAACGGAAAAAAAAAATTGAATTCTCCACCCTCCCCCCCCCCCCCCCCCCCCCCCCCCCCCCCGACCTTCGGCAGGCTGAAAGACAGAAAGGCTGATATGGTCAGACAGACGGACAGATTCGGACTGACAGACAGATAGAAACTGCAGACAGACAGACGGACAGACTGACATGGACTGACAGAAAGATAGAAACTGACCCGCGAACACACAGACAGACTGACAGACGGTCTTACTAATGCCCACCCTGATAGGTGCGCCTCTGCAGAAGGAGGCTCCGTGTGTGCTTTGATTGTGCGGATCTGCCTTCACCGAGGATCTCCTTCATAGTGCTAGTGCCCATCAGGGGCTGGTAGATGGCCTTCACAGTGCTAGTGCCCATTAGGGGCTGGTGGATGGCCTTCCGTAAGTGGGCAGGTAGGCAGGTTGCATGAGGTCTACTGTGAGAACAAAATTAACTAGTGTGAGGTGGAAAAATTTATTGAGAGTGTAGTGCATACAGTTGTCCCATATATATATATATATACATATATACATATATATATATATATGTATATATATATATATATGTACAGGGTTATCATCCCATACGTACGGAGGTCCCCGGGCTGAACTCAGTACGTACGGGAGTTCGGGGTTCCGTTCGGGGTTCAAACCCGAAGGCGTTCGGCCTCGTCCAAAAATTATTTCGGCGCCTAAAAATAATTTGTTTTTTCTTCTTTGTTTTTTGTGAGTTTTCTACGATGTGAGGTACATACCTACAAATTTTGAAGTTATTTTGCTAAGTCCAACAAAAATGAAAAATCGCCAAAGATGGCGGTGTCAAAACGTGCTCGCCCACTCATTTTTTTTTTTTTTTTTTTTTTTACTTTGTTGCGAAACATAAAAACAATTATTAAATTTTTAAAACGTTTTAATTATTTTTTTATTATGTGCAATATACATCTGTAAATTTTCAGGGCATTTCGCTATTCCAAAACAAAATGGAAAATCGCCAAAGATGGCGGTGTCGAAAACGTGCTCGCTCACTCACTAATTTTAATTTTCTTTTCATTTTTTTTTATTTTTATTATTAGCTTTATTTTTCATATTTTATTTTTATTTCAAAGTTGGTAAGGAATTAGGATGTAATGCTCAAGCAAATGTTGTTTATTTTTTGCTTTTTCATAACTTTTTTTTTTTTTTTTTTTTTTTTTTTTTTTTTTTTTTTTTTT
>BFEA01000302.1:1165863-1178771 GCA_003427395.1 Chara braunii | reverse complement strand
AGGGAGAGAGAGAGGAAAAAAAAACAACGAAAGGGAAAGAGGGTATTGTTGTGTGTGTATGTATGCGTGTGTATGTGTTTGTTTTATATATATATATATATATATTCTGTTTGTGACGATATATATATATATACAATTTTTCACAGCCCCTCGTTCGTTGTCGTCTTCAACCCTTTGGGCTTCAACCCTGACCACTCAATTGATTCCTAAAAACTTAAACGAGATTTGGAAAGGAGGTGAGCTTGATTTTCAGACACTACAGGATTTTGACTCATAGTCCTCTGTGTCGCAGAAGAAAGTAGTTATTACAAGCTACGTGCAAAGATTATGCAGATGACGACGAATCTATTACTAGTGGGCTTAGGACTATTGTTCCTGAAGAGACGGTTGAGACTGCAGGGGTACCCAACTAAGTTCTTCAACCAATGTGTATGGAGGTTCATTCATAAGAAAGCGCCACTATGGGAACCCTAGGGACAAAACTTTTGTGGATGGTGAAGAGTAGGTAAAGAGAGCAATACCTACCTTCATATCGAAAATGAAGTAAGCAGGATCTGATGATGAACGTATGCGTAAAGGTAAGTAGCTAGCGTAACCCTGAATGGGGTTTTGCGACTTGACGCGCAAGTAGGAAAGGAAGGATTGAAGAAATTGTGTGGAACAACAGAGTATTTGTGACAGACCGGATAGCCTGAAGATTTACTGTGGATTCCAAATTTTGAAATTTTCTACGGATAAAAGAGATAAGAGCGGAAACTGGGGAGATACATAGAAATCTGAAGTACGGAAATGAAGACCTGGCAAAAGGAGGAGACACAGAAAAAACGATAAGTACAGGGTTAGCCCTGATTCCAAATTTTAGAATTTCAGTCGTACTGGAGAAATGCGGAGATAAGGGCCGAACGGAAAAAATACATAGAAATCTGAAGTACAGAAATGAAGGTCTGGCGAAATGAGGAAATTCATAAAAACGGTAAGTACAAGCGTAGCCTAAAGATTTAACGTTGATTCCAAATTTCACAATTTTTCAACGGATAAACGAGATAAGGGTCATATTGGAGAAATGCGGAGAAATATGAAATACAGAAGTAGATGCCTGACAAAAGGAGGAAAACCAGAAGAAACAATAAATGCAGGTCTGACTGAAGCAAGCAGTAACTGGGCAGGAGGAAAGCAGTCAAGCTCTACGGTAACTACTGGAAACATATAAGAATACGGAAGCTATGAGAGAAAGGTACAACTAAGAGGATTGGGGAAGTGTAGTACATTACTCGTAGTCCACTGGTAAGTCGCTATCTCGAAGTCGCGTCCCCCTGATGAGGCTAGATCTGGCACTAGCTGAAACCGGTAGGGGAGAGCCAGAGTACTCTGCTATAGTGTTGTGGTAGACGAGTACATCATAGTGGATATGGCGTTCCCTGGGTTTTCCCTAGGATATGATGTAGTCTTACCATGGTTAACGACGAACTCTCTGTAATCTCTATTTATCTTTCTTCAAGTTCAACTCGAGTTCGAGATTTCACATATTTTGCAGGTTGATTGTCTCTCATGACTTATTACTTGCTATGTGATGGATTGGTAATGATATATGTCGTTCCATAACCTACCTCAACCAATCATCGAAAGGCAATGTCAACCAACCAGGAGGAGATCACTTGGCTCGGTGACCCTGCAGCCTACGTATAGTTAGTAAAGATAGTAGAGTTAACAATAGATATGAGTATAACGATATTACAGCAAACGTCGGGCTGAAGAAGAGGATCGGTGAAAGTTTGAAGGAGAATACGAGCATAAGAAGACGTAACTAAAAGACTACTACGAGGTAGGATAAAGCTTGGAAAAAATGGGCTCAAACGGAGGGTTTCAAGGACAGGGAAACAATATAAATGGAGGAGGTGGTGGAGGATTCGATTTCGGAACTGGACAGCAACAAGGTCAACAACAACAAGGACAACAACAAAGGAATTGATGGAATGGTGGACAAGGAGGATGAAATAGCGGACAAGGAGGATGGAACGGATGGCAAGGGGGGTGGAATGGAAATTGGAACGAGGGAGGGAATGAATGAAATGAGAATGGAGGAGGGAATGGATGGATTGGGAATGAAGGAGGGAACTGTTGGAATGGAAATGGAGGAGGACAAAACGGGTGGAGTAACGGAGGCAATAGTTGGAGCAATGGAGGTGGGTGGAATAATGGGGCAGGAAAGTGAAACCAGAATGGAGGAGGAGAGCGAGGAAGAGGACCAAAATGCTACACATGCGAGTAGTTTGGACATATCTCGAGAGAGTGCAGTATGAACAACTCTCAGAATGATCATAATGTCCAGCCAAGCCAACAGGTACCTTCTGCTAGTACGAGCTCGACTGCAGGAGTTGTGCAACAGAAAGCGGTACTAAGCCCTGAGATACAAAAATCTTTTAAATTGATGGCAACCTTCGTGCAAAAGGAGTTAGAGAAAGGATGGAAGAAAAACGAAAAAAAAAAGAGAAAAAAAAGAGAAAAAAGAAAGAGAACGAGAAAAAAACAGCGAGGGGGGAGTTAAATAGACTAGAAATGAAGAAAAAGAAACAAAAGGAGGAAAAGGAGGCAAAACGGAGTGGAAGGTACAAAATGATGCTAAAAAAAACCAAAGAGATATTGAAAGAGGAATTTGAAAAAATGTTTGAAGCAAGACTAAGGGGAGTTGTTGTAACTGAAGGGATGGTAAAGGCTAAGGCGAAGGTAAACATCCAGTCACCAGCTGATTTTGAGGAAGATGAGGGGGAAGAGACTAATGAAGAAGGACTGGAGAAGCGTAAAAGACAACAGGGTCAGACATTAGGCCATCGAACAAGTCCACAAGAAAAAACTCCAGCAAAGGTTGGGAGATCCAACCCCCAGGAAGATGAGGAACCGACAAGAGTTATTGAGATCAGTCTGAATACGGATAAAATACCTCATAAGGAACGGGGAAGAACACAATAAGATAGTATAGGGTTCCCTATATATGAATCAACTTTCTTAGAGGGTACACCGAAAGGGGCAAGTAGCAAGAATGAAGCGAACTTCCGAAAATTGATTCGGAAGTTCTTAGGTAAAAAATGTGTGCCTACCTTGCAAGAGATGTGTAGGGAAGCTGGGATGGTTTACAGAGGGCGACCTGAAGCAGTGGATGAACTGGTGGAACTAAGAAAAATGTACTTCTTCAGAAAATCGCATGGAGTACTGATAACTCCACGACAAGGGGACGTTGTTATTAAGGAACCAACAACTGTACCAAGACAACCACGTACCCCTGGTGATGGAGATGGGAGTAATGATCCGACAGACGAAGGAGATATAGACTGACTTACGGGCTATGCTCAATATACGAAAAATATTAGCTAAACATAATATAATATGTATTAAGAATATTAAAGCTATACTTGAATGCTTACTGAGGCTAATTGTGGTTTTACTGGTAATTAAGGGCAAACTTCATTGGGGGGAAAAATTCCTTAGTAATTGGAGCCACCTTATGGAGAATGATGTCGAAAAATGGGAGGAACCAACGTCTTGTGTCTATGTACTAATCAATCCATAATGTAGGGCGACGGATATTGGCCAGACTTCCTATCGACTGTTTGAGTGGTGGAATGAACACGTATACCAAACAGATACAAGGAAAAAACTGGAAAACAAAACAACAACTGAAACCTAAACTGAAATATTGCCACCACGTGGGTAACAACCTAGAGGAACTGGTCTTCTCTGTGCCTYTGGATTGGGTGCGCATCCTGCGTAAAGGACCGCACCTGCAGGAAGGAGACTGGGTGGCCGTCCCAGACGACACAGAAAGTGTGGGGAATATTATGGTGGTAAACACACAGGAAGCACTGGTGAACCTTTTTCACCGGGAGGATAGTAACAGGCTCACGAGGTACTACCCTGAGGTGGTGAGATGGTGGAAAAAGAATGATTTACACCGCGTCCGGGTGGTCCAGACACGAGAGGATTGGTTCGCATTCCTCCCCGATATCCCGGTGGCTGAACTCCCCTTCGACCCGCAAGAGTGGCAATGGAACCCGTCAAAAAGTACGAGGAGCAAAGAAAATAAGACGCTTTTCTCTCTATCAGTAAAATCGACTTATCGCCTCCTGAGACYGAGGATTAACGTGAAGGAAATTGTCCGGGAGCGCTGGATAACCCAACTGAATGTGGGGAACGATGCCGTGCGACCCATCAGATGGTTCAAGGCAGTGAGATCTAAGGCTGCAAAACTGGCTTCACTGCAGTGGCAGATAGAACACCGCTGCCTCCCCACCAATACCTGGCTAATAGACCGCACGTATCTAGAACAGAGAGGTTTAGCTCTGCCATGGTGCCAGTCTTGTTTTGCCTCCTTTCCTCACCGTAAGATCCCAAAGACTATAGAGCACATATTTCTGCAGTGCCCGGGCGCGGTCCTTATATGGCGCTGGTGGGACAGGATCTGGCAACRGCTGGGCACTGGCTCCACATGGCCGTGGGACTGGAGAGCCCTACTATGTGAAGTCTGGTCCTCCCCCACAAACTCCCCCTTCGAAGATAATATGTTTAAAACAGGGAGGAGAGCCGTTATTTGGGCCCTCTAGCGGAAAAGGTGTTTACATGCAATTGAAGGTGTCAGAATAGAGGGGGAGGAAGCCATTAAAATGATCAGGCAATATATCCAAGATGAACTCAAGGCACAGTGGCAACAAGTGAAAGCACAACTAGATCTGTTTCATATGAAAAAAGATATAACACGGGTCATCAAGCAATTCTCAGAGGAATGGTTGGGGAGTGAAAGAGGGGGCAGGATAGCCTACATTCGATGGGAAGGAGGTCAGGCATCCGATTTGGGACAGGAGGAGCTCAAAAGAGACTATGTTATCTGCTTCAACGATTGGACTAAGGTAGACGCTGCAGTTCCTCTGAGACCTCCGGTGGACTTCCCTGACCCCTTTCCCCCTCATGGGCTCTCCATGGTGGATCTACAGTGGTATGGTGCAACGTAAGAGCTGGTTAAAGTGCAGCCCAAGAGCAACAGACCATCTTGGGAGACAGTAAAGTCGGCAACAACGCCTGGAAATCCTCGGATCTTTAGGCAACAAAGTTGACAGGACAAACAAGGTTGTGGACGGTAGGGGACTGGGGTTGGTAGGGGGAGGGGCTCGTGAGAGGTATGGCTGGCGCACTCAGCCGGAGTGGCTTGCAGAAGCTCCATGTGTAACGCGAGTAGACCAACTTCTGCGTGACGCGACCGAGAGGGTCCCGCCCTATGTGGGATCGATGCCCTCGACAGCGGGGCGAGTGGGCAGCCTTGGCGCATCGACCTTGTCAATCTGAAGGAGGACGAGAGCAAGTCGTTTACCATGACCGTTGAGGTAGATGAGGTGTAGAGTGCAATCACCCATCTGCAGAAGCCATCACCGAAGCCCATGTGTCTGAGGGTGGTCATGACAAAGGTCCACCCTACTTTGTCATGCGCTTTCTCCAGATTGATCAAAAGGACTGTTGTCAAGGTTTTTCGCTTGCACTACCTCAAACACTTCAATAGTTGTTGCAATGTTATTGAAGATTGGGCGTCCCTGAACGTAGGCACCCTAGTTATGCTCCACCAACTCTGGTAGATAACGTCCTAACCTCCTGGCGATCGTCTTGGCCAAAATCTTGTAGGAGACGTTCAACAAGGATATTGGGCACTCGTTTCTCACCTCCGCCTTGTCACCTTTCTTGAAGAGCATTGAGATCACTCTGTGCGCTATATTCTTGCCCAATTTTCCCTCCACTAACACTTGTTGTATAGATCTACGAGGGGTGAGCCTACTGCATTCCAACACTTGGAATACAATTTCACTGTCAAACCATCAATTTCGGGGGATTTCCCCCATGCCATGGACTTCAAAGTTTGAGTGGTTTCTTCTAATGTGAGTGGTCTATCTAGGTCCAATCTAGTCAGAGCGGTAACCTTCACCCTTGTGTCTTCCCACAAATTGAAGATTGTTGTGAGATTCGTGGACACTTCTTCGTTGGGACGCATTATAGTGAGTATGTCCTCGTAGTACAGCTTCGCGTACTCGAGCATCCCTGCTGCAGTGGAGGCTGTTGGAGTCGCGTCATCGAAGGGGTGTTTCAACTCTACCATCTGCTGAACTGATCGACGAGGTAGGAGTTTCTGAAAAGTTTCCTTGCTCATTTTATCACTAGTCTCGATGCCCTTCTACTTTAGCAGGTTTGTCCATCGTTTTTCCTTATCTAGTTGAATGTTGTCCCATTCCACTATCCTCCTTTCCCTTTATGCAACCCTAGCCAGCAGCGAGATCGGATGCCCTTCCATTCTCTCCTCCGCTTCCTCAACCCTTCGTTTGCATTCCGCCTCTTCTTTGTTCCTAAAATTTGCCAAGATCCTGGAGCAGACATTGAGGATACTTGAGATGATGCCTAGTCCTCCATCCACCTATTCCTCAATTGACGAGAACAAATGTTTGGTTTCCTCTCAGTCCTTCACATGTTGTTTCAACCATTTCAATGATAGGCCCGGGTTTTCTAGGTTTTGTGTGTTCAACCGGAAAAAGTATCTTCGTCATTCTAGTCATGAGCGCAACTTGATGTCTGAGATCACCGGTTTGTGATCCGACAGCGGGTTGCAGACATGTTGTACCGATGTGACCCTTTCTCGAGTTGAGCTGACCACCATAAAGTAATTTAGTCTCCTCCTAATAACAGTGTCCCTTTCTCTTTAAATGTGTGATTGTCGGGTGTAGCCTGGGTCGTCCGGTGACAATAGTGTAAAGGGATTGGAGAGTTCTAGTTTCGTTGACAACTCCAATAATGACTGAACATCTCTCTTGCCTGTAATGCAAAATCTGATTTCAAGGCTTCGACCAATGACAGATTCCAATCTCCAGCTAGGATTAGATTGTCATTCTTTAGAATGTTGGAAATTAAGCCAACATACCTTACCGGTTTACTGGTGTCCGTAGGTGCGTAAAGCATCATGATCACTCAGTTTTCTCCTCCTGCTTCAAGTTTGATCCACGTCCACCTACCCCAAATATCTACCGTTGAGTCAACCACCCTCATCTGCAGGTCCCTGTGCAACAAGATACCCACCCTTCCCCTTGATCCTTATGTCGAGGCCCAGACGTGTGGGCCATCCCACCAATTCTCCAGTTCTCTCAACTCGTCGTCATCCAGCTTCGATTCTTACACAAGTAAGCAGTTCACCTTCTGATCATGCAACCGACTTTTGACTCGTCTGCGTTTTTGTTTGCCGCTTTGCAATCCTGAGCTTATCCATCGATTTGTTGTACTCCCACTTGTTATTGGATGCGGTTTGATTCATTCTGGATCATGCCGTGTTGTTCATGCTCCTTTGCTTTTTCCCAGTGTTTGAGCCTGCAGCATAGAGCGAGACCGGATGTTGCCTCTTGCGCTACCATACGATGAATTTGTACATGAAAGAGCTGGTCAATCTGTTGTTAGTCTGTTCCACTCTTCTGCAAGCAGTTTTTCACTCAGGTTCAACAAAATTAATGCATTGATTCATGGAATACAGATATTTGTTCCAGTTTCAGTGCATTCCGCTCTCTTACCACATCCATGTGGTACCATTTCACTCCAGATTGTATCAATGCCTCTGCTGATTTCGGCGGGATGCGTGCATCAAGTAGGGGGAAATAAAACTTGACAAAGCCCTGCGAGGATTCATAAATGATCATGTTTATCATTGCTGAACTGGGGACTATCCTGACTGGTATATGTGCCCCGTATAACTTCCTGGTAGTCTACAGGATCATGGAGGTCGTTGGCACATTGTCCACTTATTCGACGAAATGCAGGGTTAGTCGTCATTACTGGTTAGTGTCAGGAAGTAAGTATCATCCCTCGCTTGTATGCAATGGCACTATTCTGCAATAGAGAGACACCACCTGACTCATATGCATTGTGTCCGCTCGTCGACTGCGCTCCACTCCATGTGTTAAGTTTTGATCACCGCTTGCTCTCCTTTGCGCCCTTGAGTGGCTCGAGCTCTCCATAGAGGATCTTGACGGTTTTTGACTTAGTTGGTCCCCTTCCGCCTCACTGGTCATCCTGGCGCAAGACTAAGAGGACATTGAGGTCTTGGACAGTTCCCCTTCGAGAACCACCTCATGTGCTCTTCCTTGCCTGGTTGGGTCTGTGATGCCCGCACATTCATCACCCCACCTTGGGGTGGTGGTTCGCCTATGGTTGAGCCCCCCCTTCCTGACTAATTGCTTCTTGTCTTCTTGATTCCTCTTCCACCAGGCCCGCTAGAGCAATCCATTCCTCACTCTTCGTCCCAGTATTTCCTGTCCTCCTCCGGGTGTTCCTGATCAGCCATGGTCATTCCCCGACCGACCTGGGTAATTGGATCGGCTGGTACCATTTTGTTGAGCCAATGGTCGCCAATCATATGAGGTCGATGGGTATCAAGGTCGCGGGTAACTTGGTGTTGTCGGTTAGGCATACTGCTGCATTGGTGGAGCAAATTCAAACCAGAAATTCCCCTTTTGGAGATCCTGCCAACAGTCTTGTAGGTTGAGGTGTTGCGTCATCGACGGTGGATGTGACATGTTGTAGTGGTCTTGATAATCTTGGCAAGCGAGTTGTGTCCTCCAAGCTGGTTCTCGGTCTTCTAGTGGCATACCTGAGTCCTTTGGAATTGGACCTACTAGCCAATCTCTCTTATTTACCCAAAGGGGAAATATAGCGGGAGTTGTCTGGTAATCCCTTTGATATGATCTGGGATCATTTAGGATTGCACCATTGGGGCCTTCTCTGCTTCGAGCAGCGAATGAGTCTTACCTTTTATTGGCGACAGGTCTTACATGAGGGAAGTCATTATGAGAGCAAGGGTGATCAGATAGTCGATTGTTATTGCTATATGCCCGGACCACTCGGTCCGGATGTTGTGCTCTCTGAAAGCCATGCTTATTAGTCCGACTCCTTAGTTGTGGGTTTGGATCCCCCATTTCTCTGATCCCTTGAGGTCCATCTTGTTGTCTGTGCTTCATTACTCAGATGCTGACAAAATCGTTTTTTGTGCCCCCCAATCCTTATTCCTCCTTCATTCGTTCCTCATTCTGACGGTTCTTTGGGCACTTGTCCTCAGTGTGGAAGTACCACTTACATCTCATGCACCAGTCTGATTAGGCTATCTTCACCTTCCACTTATCACCCTTCGGAGACTATATGACTAGCTCATCATTTATCTGGAATTGAGCATCATAATGAATGTCGACTTAACATTCATCAGTTCTGGCCTCGTGCGATCGTACTCTGGAGGATGCATTTTGAGCACCTCCCCAAACATTTTCTTAACTGCTGTGAAGGTAGTAGTACGCCTCTAGTTGGACCTGCATCTCAACTCCCTGCCTTGGCATCCAGAAGCTCATCTCTGTTTTCTGCAGCTTCAGGCATCTCAATTCCTGCCTTGACATCCAAGGCTTGAAGATTGTGAGGTATTCCTTGGGTCCCAACTTCAACTTTGTTTCCTTCTTCCACAAATATGCTACCTCCTTTGCTTTAGCCAAGTATGACACCACGTTCGGTCCTTCAAACCAAATTCTCCTTCTTCCCATGTCCTGCTCAAATATCCCTTATGACCTTTAATCGTCTTCATGTATTCTGATTAGGTCCTCTTTAATTTGTTTCGACAGATGTCGAGCTTCTTCCTGTAGCACGATGATGACATTACGTTCCTTTAACCATCGCTCTTTAATGTTGTCCACTGCTTCATTGACAACAAAGCGTCTTCCTTGCTCGTCCTCCATAACCTCTCCCAAATCCATATCATCACGGCAAGTGCCTTGGTCATGGCATCTCCCAACTGAATCTCAGACCCTCTCCTCCTCTGCCTGTGGTTGTCCCGGTTGGATGATTGGTGCATTTTCCCCGGATCTGCCTATTGTTGCCCTTCTTTTGCCTTCATTTTGATGAGATGGTAGCTGGTTGTTCACATTATCGGCGGGATGTACCTCCCCGGGTTACTTGTGGGCACTTCGCCCTGTCTCTCTCCATTTTCCCCCAGTGAACCTGGGTCAACCTTGTAGGCGTTGATGATAGGCGGACTTAGAGAAAACCTCTTGACTTTACCAGGTGAGCTTGTCCTATTCTTCAGCCTATCGTAAGAGGGGAGAAATGTTGAGTGTGGGGCAGCGGGTCGTGTTCTTCTATGCTCACTACACGAGTATCACAGCCTGAGCAGACTGTTACCTCGTTAGTATTAATTAAACGAGAACCATAAGCACTGAGTTGAAACTTTATGCTATCCTTATCTCCTTCCTGGAGACACATTTGCTGATTGCAAATAGAGTATAGGAGACGATTCTCAAGCCTAGCTACCATCGAAAAAAAAAGCATTGTGGGAGTTACGATGAGCACAAGGAAATTACAAGCTCCCTCCGAATGAGGGGAGATAATTGGTATTTCCTTATCTCTGAAGATACTCCTTCGTTACTGAGGGATTATCGTGCCCTGTCTCATAGGGTAGGACTACTACACTCACCCAAGGGGGAATCTCGACCCTAGAGGAGATTTGTTGTGGCGAACATGTGTTGAGATTCATAGCGTTAAGGATTGCTTTCATGTCTACGGAAAAGTGTGGGATATACCACTGGTTTTGTTCCAACTGAAACCTAGACACATTTTCCCTCTTGCTGGAGCGACTCGTTCTCCTTACCCCAACCAGGAATCATCCCCCTAGCTCTCGTGAAGATTGGTTCGGAGTATTCCTATGATGGATCCTACCTCCTTTCTCTGAATCTCTCTCCACAACGGCACTACTACCTTTTCATTCAAAATGTTTGGCGACTCCTTACTCTTTGAGTTAGCTTCTGATGTGAAGGTGTGTAATGCAGGCAATTTTGTTGAGAAACGTGAATCCCCCTACTCTCTGAGAAACGAGGGCATGATGCTTTGTTAGGGGTACATTTTCGGATTATGTGTACGTGGCGCGTAGCCTATGATGAACGGCCCAAAGACGCTACAAAAAGTGAAAAGCTCAAGGACCCCTACCCCTACCGAGAAAGTTATAGTGAAAATGTGTCGGCCTTTTCGATGTCCACCCTCATCAGTAGGTACGTCTGTGTCACGCACATCTGGAGGTCAGGCCATACGACGGACCATAGGAACGTCCGTCTCCGTCGAAGCCTGAAGAAACCCCTGCAGTAGTTTGGAAAGACCCACCGAACCCACCTTTGTGGGGTCCCCGTTTGACCCGTTGCCTTCTCTTCAAGGATTTTTTTGTTTTTTCTTTTTTTATGTAATGTCGGATCAGCGCCTTACCGTGGTAAGCAGTTATGGTGAGACCTACCCTACTGGATCTTGCCGCTTTTCTCTCTTTGCAAGTGCACTACTAGTACTGAGGGTCTGCGGTCTTTCCTTTTCACTCGATAGAGTTGGCAAGTTGAACTCCTTGCATTCTGTGTTACCGTGGTAAACAACTATGGTGCCCTACCGGAAACCATTGACTGTTCGAGTGCAACACTACATAGGACCCGCCTCCTTCCTCAATCTGGGAAGTGCGACGCTTAGGCGCTGATCCGACATTACATAAAAAGAGAAAAAACAAGAAAGTCCCTAAAAAGAAGGCAACGTGTCGGACGGGGCGGAAAAGAAAATTGGGAGCCCATAGACGCCGACACATTTTCACTGCAACTTTCTAGGTCGGGGTAGGGGTCCTTGAGCTTTCCATTTTATGTAGTGTCTTTGGGCCGTTCATAACGGGCTACGCACCACGTACACATAACCTGAAAACGTACCCCTAACAAAGCGCTGCACCCACTGACCTCGGAAAGTGATGGGGTCCGACTTTTTCACCAAAATTGCCTAAGTTCACCTAACTTAAGGCACTGTCCGATCAGAAGCTTAGGCTTGTGGGATCCGAATTGAAGTCCGAAAATGGGCTCACTAACTAAAGTGGGATCCAAGCCTTAGAGTCGGACCCCACTGCTCGGCTTCCTGGAAATTTCTTTCCAGGCCGGTGTGTTTGGGACTCCACTGATCTGGAAAAGAGGATGGAAACCCCGAATTGGAAGGTTTTTCAGACCCCACAGACCGTGGAAGGACATTGCGGGAAAGGTGTCAGAAGTGTTTCTACACGGTTGGCGGCCTGAAAACTGAATAGCGCAGCCTTCCACAACCTTTCCAGAAAGGCCTTCCAACCGGCTAGGGGAGGGGGCATGTTCTCTCGTGGAAAGAAGATGCCGAGCGGGCGTGGTCCAGCTGAAGTCGCGACAGACCGTTTCATGGGCGGGCAAGCCCCCTCGGACATGCACTGTCGTGTCGCACGGTTCCGATATGGGCCGTTGTGTGGCTGGCCTGGGCGGGCCCTGATTTCCGAAACGGCAACGGATTTCAAATTCAAAAAACGGGCGGGCCGGGGACGATGGCCAGCCATGCAGGGGTGATCCAGCCAAGCACGGGCGGCATATGAGCGCACGTGCGGATCCCGTTAGCCCCGAGCGTTGTCCTCATGCCGAGTACTGGGATGCGCAGGTGCGTTCGAAGTGCAATGCCATCGCTGAGGAGCATTATAGGCGCAGGGCGCAGGGTCTGTGGTCAGCGAGATGTTTTTTGGCATCAGCAAGGATACGGGCCATGATTGCATACGGAAGGGGCAGTAGGCGCATCGACGATTGTCCGAGTAAGGAGCCGTTTGGGGGAAGCCGTTTCGCCAATCAGTCGTGGTGTGAACATACTGCATCAACTGCTGTTTCAGCCCCCATGGGCTGTGATGGGAGTTGTCGTTCCGCATATACTGCATACGTTCGGGCGTTCGGAACGCATGGGACCCCTTGGGGATGCGTTCGGCCGTTCAGGCCGAACGCGGACCCAAAAAAAAAAAAAAAGAAAAAAAAAAAAAGAAAAAAAATCTGAAAAAACAATGTTATGGAGAA
>BFEA01000302.1:1149161-1160948 GCA_003427395.1 Chara braunii | reverse complement strand
GAAGTACCCCGCCACCTATTCTATGCCACACATCACACACTGCCACGCAGTGCCGCACACCGACATGTCCTGGTCCAGGGACGGACGAATTTGGTGCACCGCACTGCCACGCAGTGCCGCACACCGACATGTCCTGGTCCAGGGACGGACGAATTTGGTGCACCGCAATCCCATCCCAGCTTTCCTTTTCAGGGGGAGACCCTCCGACGTTTCCTTTTCGGGTATGTTTTGCTGTTTCCAGAGCTTTGGCGGTGGGGTCCCACGGAAACCCGGCAGAGTCTTTCCGCCGTCGTTCCACGGCTTTTTATGGCCAACCACTTTTTCCGCCGAGCAGTACTTCCGTTCCCCGTCGCAGCGGCGGAGTGGACGGTCGAACAGCGCTCTCTGCCGTAGTGAGAGAGCGATGCCGGAGGCCGCAGCCCTCCGCTACCCGCCCGGTACCGGCGCTCCCCGACTTCCAATTTCGAAGTTCCTTTTTGAATTTTCTCACGACGCCGCCTCAAATTGGGTGGGTAGTCCGGCCGGCCTCGCCCATCCCGCCCCTTCCCCGACCCTCTAAATTCGGGACCTGCGTTGGCGACCCGGCCCGTGCGTGAGTAAACCATCGTCATCGTATAAGAATGCGCGGCCGAGCCGTTAACACGCACGCGGGCGGGTCCTTGTTCTTGCACGCAACAGCTCCCATCGCCACGTGTCACAGTCACCGCCTCGCCACGTGTCACGGTCACCGCCTCATGTCGCTGCCGACGTGTCAGTCGATATGCTCCCGCACGCTCTTGCCAGCTGGCGCTGGCGGCGCTCATCTAACTATCGTTCATGGGGCAGAGGTTCGAGCCCAGTCGTCGTCGTGCGATCTAGCAACAGGGATGGCGCCATCAACGGCGGCGAACGCAGGCAGTGGAGATGACCACGTAGGCGTGGTGGCTTCTTTTCCCTGCGGGCTTGCGCGCAGCTATGGAGGGATTATGACACGTGTCGGTTGCTCACGGGGGTTTGCATGCCGATGCCGGCAGAGCGAGCGCTTCAGTTATGCAGCCTCTAGGAGGCAGGGAGGAGTAGGCGGAAGACGAAGTCGGAGAGGAGGAAAGAGAGGGATCCTTATGTGGAAGACGGAGGAGGAGGAGGAGGAGGAGGAGGAGGAGGTGGAGACCACCGCTGCTCGGGCACAGAGATCCCGATGGACTTTCTGTGGAGTCTTGGGGACAAGGATTAAAAGGGCAGAGAGAATGAATGGGGAGTGTGCAATTGAAGATGAGGAGGAGAGGGAGAGGGAGAGGGAGAGGGAGGTGGAATTGCTCACTCCCCATTCATTCTGTTTCGAGATCGGCAACAATGATTCTGGGAAGAGGGGAATCGAGAGACAGGAGAAGGAGAGCGGGCCAGAGTGCGGTGGGCCCTGCTGGAATGGACTTGAAAGGGCGGCCAAATACATGGAGCATGATGCTTGGCTGCTTGAGAGAGGGGTTCAGACCCTGGATGAGAGAGCGAGGAGCGATTTCCTTATCTTCTCGCGGTGCGCTCTCTCTCTCTCTCTCTCCCCTCTCGCATGAGAGATCGCAGTGACGACTAAAGAAAGGGCTTCTCTTCAAAGGAGTAATTTTCCGAGGTTTGGAGAGAGCAGAAAGGGAGAAAAACGAAATCATTTAAAAAATAAAAATATGTATACATATATATATTTTTTGTATCAATATGTCTTTTTTTTCGGATCCATATGTCATATATTTATATCAATAAATATATCATTTTTTTGATATCAATGTATCATTTTTTCCTTAAAAAATCCGAGGTTTGTGGACAGCATAAGAAGGGAGAAAAACGATATCCTTTTTTTGTATCAATATGTCATTTTTTAAAATGTCAGTAAATCATTTTCTTTATACTTATATTTCATTTTTTCTTAAAACAATCCCCGAGGGGGCTAGTTGGCCGATCATCATTGATTTATTCAGTAAAGCGAAGCACGGAGAGTAAGAATGGTGACAAGCAATGGCCAATTGAGAAAAGGAAAAATGCGAAATCATTCCCCTCCCCCCCTCCCTCCCCTCCTCGGAAATCCCCAAGGGGGAAATAATTCCGTGTTTTTTCTTCCGAATGCCCAAGGGGGGTTAGCCCCTAAGGTTTGGGGTATCGATCTGATTCCTCCGGGACTTGAACTCGTAATCTGTTGATCAATAGGTAAAAAGCCCCTAAGGTTTGGTGTTTCTCTCTCTTCCGCCACATGGGCGGGCTGAAAAAAAAAAGCAAAACAGAAAAAAAGAGAGAGCATTTTCGGCCAGTGAAAACGGGGAAAAGACCTTGGAACAAGTCGTGTCCCCCACGTGGGGAAGCACAAGTTAATGTTGTGCTGCCACGTGTCCAATATTGCCAGAAAAAAAAAGTGCGCAGCGGTCTTCACGTAATCCCAAGATGAAGGGAGTGGATAGGGACTCCATCTAGTTTTTCACACCCCCCTCTTTAAAAGGAGACTCCATGATGTTCCTTCTCTCCTCGTTTAGAGAACAGGGACTGCAGGCAGGAGTGTAACGTTGCACCGCCTCCCAACTCTCGTCTCACGTGGCATTTACTTGAGGACCGACGTGGCATTTATGCAAGCATGCATGCATGCAAGGATGCATGCATGCAAGCATAGACCAAGCACGAGTCGACCACAAGGATCGAACGCGCGACGTCCCGCTCCAGAGGCATTTAATTCGACTTCTATCTGACGTGGCATTTACTTCAGAAGCACCATCCTACGTGGCATGTTCACCTCCGCATGCACCCCGTACAATGATGGGCACAAGAAAACAAAAAGAAAGAAAAAACAATCATGGGGACGAGGGCGCTGGGCCCGGTTCCGAGCACGTGCTGCTCCACACGAGTAGATTGGAGCCTTGTTCAACAACAAAAAAGAAGGAAAAAAAAARAAAAAAAAAAGAAAAACAATGATGGGGACAAGGACAGGAACACATCCGAAGCTGCCAAGCCGTTTTTTTTTTTAACCCCTTCTCGACAGTTAGAAGTGATGGTATGAGCATTCACTTCTACCTATCTTACAGGGGCTCCAGAAGCTGCGTGACGATGGGACTTTAGAACATGCTGGATGGTAGCGGAGGAAAGCTGTGTACTTAACGGAACGGCGTGCAACGGAATCACGATTCCCGTGATATATGGGTAAGAAGGCAGGGGGCGGGCTGGACACAAGTACCTCGCTAGCTGCTCGGATGAGGAGGAGAAGGAGGAGGAGGTGGAGAAGAAGAAGAAGAAGAAGAAGAAGAAGAAGAAGAAGAAGAAGAAGAATAGTGGAAACAGTGGCCAACTGCCTTACGTACACGCTTCGAAAGCTCATCAATACATAGCCGCGCATACTCATCTCAGCTCACGCGCACAATCCCCGACGCGTTTCGATCGGTTGCGCTCCGATCATCTTCAGGGGGCTTTCCACACGTCCCTCGCCTTGCGGCCAAGTCATGACACACAACGCCACGAAGAAACATTCCGCCATCTCCTCCTCCGCTCCTGTTCCTCCTCCCTCGCCCTCCTGCTCCTCCTCCCTCCTCCTTCTGCGCCTCCTCCTCCTGCTCGAAAGGAATTGCAGCACGCACTACATTCTCAGCAGTAGCTTGAGCAGCATAATTGGTTGGACGACGAGATCCCTTTAAATCCCACTTAGCAAAGAAGAGGACCAAGATTTGGTATCTCCAAAAGAATCTGTTATGGTTATTGTAGTGCGCTGTTTTATGCTCGCATCATTCATTATGCTCCTTTTCCATAGCCTACTCCTACTCCCACTGCTTTCCCCTGAAGACAACGCACCCTCATAATCAATCTATACGAGCCGACTTTGCGGTCCAATACAGTCGTCATGAGAGAGTGCGTCTTGTTTCGGGGGAACGGGGGTACGGTATTCCCCCGAACACAACGCACCCTCATTTCATCTGCACCGGACTGGAAAGATAGCTTGTATACACTTGTTATCAGGGTGCGTGTGTTTAGGGGACGGGGGTAGTCGCTTCTCGTGGTCGATCTTCCAGAATCTATCTTTTTCCCGCGGATCGTTTTTTTAAACTTTTTTTTTTTTAATATATTTTTTTAATTTGGACCATTTCTCGATTTATGCGTGTGTATACGTACATAACGAACAATCTTCCCTTTTTTTTTTTTTTCCCCTTTTTAACCTCTAGCAAGGTATGCTTGCTCCTTGTGCTTGGGCTTTTCTCCTCTGATGATCGGCGGGGACGGGATGCATGGCTCGACAATCTTGCCCCGAACGCAACACACCCTGATCCTGAATTTACACAAAAAAAACTATCAAGATTCATGAATGCACACAAACAAAAAAATGTGATATGTACACGTACGTAACGAACAACCTTCCCTTTTTTTTTTGTTGCTCAAGGTAGCAAGGTACATGGTCGTTCCTTGTCCGTGAGCTGTTCCCTGATGATGGGGGGTGGCTGGATTACGTAACAAGGCATGGCTCTACCATCTTCCACCGAACACAACACAGCCTGATGCTGAATATGTACACACACAAAAAAAAAAAAAACGAACAAAAAACTATCGTGATTTATGAATGCACACCAAAAACACACACACACAAAAAAAATCTATACCTCGCTCTATCGTCTTCCCCTGAACACAGCCCACACACTGATGCTGAATTAACACAAAAGAAGCTTATCACGATGCATGAATGTTCACAAAGGAAAACTATCTTAAGAAAACAATCATGAATGTATACCAACATATCGTGAATGTACGCAAAAAATATCATGAATGTACACAAAAATATCATGAATGTACACAAAAATATCGTGAATATGCACAAAGAAAACTCTTTCTTTCGGTCCGATACAGTCATGATGAGGGTGCGTTGCATGCATTCGGGGGGACGACGGCAGCGGACGTCCCCTCAGAGTGATCCACATGAACGTACACAAAAATAAGCTTATCACGACTCGTGTGAATGTACACAAAAAGAAAACTATCTTAAGAAAACAATCATGAATGAATACAAAGATATCGTGAATGTAGACGAAAATATCATGAATGTACACAAAAAATATCGTGCATGTACACAAACAAAACTCTTTGTTGCACTTTCGTGTCTTTCTTTGCGGCTCATCTGTTGTTGCGGTGGAAGGCCCTTCAGCATCTTCACCGCTCTTCTCTTGTTCTGTGCCTTTTCATTCGATCTGACTCTGGTCGGGCTCGAACCTGCGATCTGTGTCTGTCTGGCTGGCTGGCGGGCTCGCTCAAGGAGTCGGATGGCTTAACCACTCATTTTATTTATTTATTTATTATTTTTGTTTTTGTTTTTTAACCACTCAAATCGTTGGCCCGAACGTATGGAACTGGCGATCTCTGCCTGGCTACCACCGTCCTCCCCCGAATAGAACACACGGTCATTATCGCTGCATCTAGACCGACAGCTGCCCGAAAAGGTACAGCTTCATCGGACCATTAAAAAAAGAAAAAAGGAAAAAAAAAGAAAAAAGGAAAAAAAAAGAAGTTAGAGCTACAAAGATCGTTGTGCGTTCTATTCGGGAGAAGACGGTAGTTCAGGAGCCGGATACCTTAACCACTCCAACGGGGAGGCTGCTGTATTTAGAACTGCTGGTGCGAGGTCCGACCATCAAAGAAGATTGGACTGAACGCCTGAATCTGGACGTGTTTGAGCAGAGGTGCAGAAAATGGCTATTGATCTCCTTTTCTGCATCCCTGCCTACAACTCATCCAGATTCAGGCGCTTAATCCAATCCTCTCTGTTAGTGGGACCTCGGCCCCAGAGTCATACTGAGTCGGCCTTTTATTAAAGGCTACTTCTTTTAAGCCCAACCAATTCAAATACCTGTCGAATCTGGACAGTACGGCCTTTCAGGCCTTTTTATTGTCATTATATATAGTATTACGGGGAACCCGTAGCAGCCACATCCGTGCTCAAGCCTCCAACGAGGGAACATGTGGGAGCTGCATCCACCAGCAGGTGCCATACCTGCTACAGCAGGTGGGCGATACCGGCCAGGGGTCAGCCGGTGGCATCAGGACTGAGCTTCTTCCATGGGCCAGTCACTGTGCCTCCCCTCTGGTCCCTCCCCCTATGAACATCAGCAGTCTCTGCTCAATGCCAACTCGGGGGGACCAACGGCATATCTTGTTTGAACACACACACAAAAAAAAAAAAGAAAAACAAGCGAAAAAAGAAAAAGGTGTAGGGGGAATACCCGTCGTACCGTGGTATCTACCCCACCCCTGCAGGCATTCCCCTCCCCTCCTCCCCCCCCCCTCCAGGCATGCAGCATGATTGTTCGTCATTCGCTCACCTGCGGCCTGCGCACAGGGCATCACTCTAGACCCTCCTATCATCCCCGCTTTTTTTTGTTTCCCCCCCCCTGACCCGCAATTTTTGTTCCTGGATTAAAGAAAGAAAGGGGCTCGCGGTACCACCCGCCGAAGGCTAACATTTTGAATGTACCGGGACCACGTTCAGCTCCAGATACCTTCAGAATGCTGGCCTTTGGCCAGTGGTGTTGCGAGCCCCAAAGTCGTGATTGAGCCCAAAGATTTTTAGCGGTCAAGTCAAGGCCTTTGTGCATTTTGACTGCTGACAGTCTATAGACTCTAGACTCTATTGGCTGAGGGCATAGTCAAACTACCTTTTTCACCCGAGTACAGCGTTCGGTCATTATAGCTGTATTTGGGGTATCTTTCCTCTAAATACAGCAGTAATGACCATATGTTGTATTCGGGTGAAGAATGTAGGACTTTCTACTCAGCTGTGGATGTAATTGCGGTCAGATGCACCCGAGCGGGCCCGAAATGGCAGTCGGATTCATCCAGAAAAGTCCTGGTGTTAGTATCTATTTCTCAGGGTTTTCTTTAATGCAGGTGCTACTGGCAGCATTGGGTCGAGACCCGTGCAGTGCACACACACATGGGGTCGAGGTCCAATTCCCTACCTATCAGGTAGGAGGTACCTGACTCAATTCCTTGGCTAGGTACCTGGCTCAATTCCCAGTGCGGGTACCAGCTCCAACTCGCCGCCTACATGGTTCCCCCTTAAATAGAAAAGAATAAACCCCACAATCTGAATATAAGGAACCCCCCAATGAAAGGTATGGTACAGGGTATGTACCTTGTAATCGAATACAACGCACTGCCAGGTATGCAGCATGTAATCGAATACAAACTCGGAATGTAATAAGAGTACAAAGCACTGCAAGGCTATGTAGACATGTCATCAAATACAAAGCAGGGCATGTAATTGGATACGAAACACTACAAGGTATGCACCGTGTAATCGAATACAAAGTATGGCATGTAATCGAGTACAAAGCAATACCAGGTATGCACCAATACAAAGGACGGGATATAATCAAAATACACAGCAGTACAAGGTATGTGCCATGTAATTGAATACAAAACACAGCATGTAATCGAATATAAAACACAGCATGTCATCGAATACAGAAAGCACTAGAAGGTATGTGCCATGTAATTGAATACGAAGCATCACATGTAATCGGATATAGAACACCACATGTGATCGAATATAAAACACAGCATGTAAACCACTATAGAACACGGCATGTTATCACAGCACTACATGGTATGTGCCATGTAATCGAATATAAAACACATCATGTAATCGAATATAAAACACAGCATGTCATCGAATACAGAACAGAGCATGTAATCACAGCACTACAAGGTATGTGCCATGTAATCGAATACGAAACGCAGCATGTAAACCAAATATAAAAGACAGCATGTAATCGAATACAAATTAGTGCAAGGTGCATACCATGTAATGGAATATAGTCTTCTCCTATCCCCCCTCCTCCTCTGCCATCTATGCGGCCAAGCAAAGAAAAAGAAAGGGGTAACTTCAGTAGAGTCACAAAAACGAGTTATAATTGCACTACGGGGGCAAGATACAGTTTGCAATCGCACTTCGGGCACCCTACCTGGCCAGAAAGCTGGGTTGTATTCGTTGCCCGAACTGCAATTCGAAACTGTATCTTGGCCCATAGTGCAATTATAACTCGTTTTTGTGACTCCCATGTAGTTTGCCCAAAAATAGTACAAGCCTTACACACAAAAAAACGAAGTCCACCTCCTGATTCCAGACTATGGGCCATGTCACTCTAGTCAACATTCGATGTGTATGACTGAATAGTGACCAAGCCACAAAAAGAAAACAATCACATGGCCAAACTTCTCCACAACTGGGCCCCTGGCAAGGCCAGGAGGTACTATGTAGGCTGAGCGGTATCATGTGGGGAACTATGCGGACTGGATGGCACACACACACAGCCATAAAACACACACACACACACATTTAGGCACAACTCCGCTCTTGTCATGGCTATGGTACTACATGGGCAGGGTGGTATTGTATGGCCTATGTGATGCTGCCCGGGTAGGATGGTATCACTGGATGATGTGGGTCGGGCCATACTATGTGGACTGGATGGTACTAACACACACTCCGAGGCGGTATTACATGGCCTACGTGGTGGTACATGGGTTGGGTGGTACCAGTGGACTGGGTGGCACCATTGGACTGGGTGGCACCATTGTGGGGTGGGCCGTACTATGTGGACCGGATGGTACCAACACACAATCTGACAAAGAAAAGGAAAAGAAACACAAACAGCCACCAGGAGAGGGAAAACACATGGCCAAGATCACGCCCAATTTGGCCCTTGCCACAGCCAGGTGGTACTATGTGGGCTGAGGGGTATTATGTGGCCTGGGTGATACTATGGGGGTTGGGTTGTACCATGTGAGGTGGGTCATACTATGCGGGGCAGGCGGTACAACGTAAAATGCAGGTTGGGTGGTACTATGTGGGGCAAGTCATACTATGTGGACTGGGTCGTACTACGTGGGCAGGGTGGTATTTATGTGGCCTGGGTGACACTAAGTGGGTTGACTGGCACTGTGGACTGGGTGGTACTGTGTGGCCCAGGTGACAATGTGGGTTGGGTGGTACTCCGTGAAGTGGGTCATAGTATGTGGACTGGTTGCACTATGTGGGCTGCCCGGTACAGTCTGGGGTAGGTAGGTTATGCTACCTGGGCGGATGGTACAAATGACCCCCCCCCAACCCCACCACGAAATAACACACGCAAATGGCCTATCTCAGTTGGTAGAGCACGTAACTGGTATTCACGAGGTCGTGGCTTCAATTCCCCACGGCATCCATTCGGCTCCCCACGGCCCCTGAGGCGCACTGAGATCGCCGGCTCGCTCCCCCTAGCGGGTCTTGATAGGGGAGGTATGCCCCTTTCCATCCACACTGGGGGTCAGATTCAACCCTGAGGGGATAGGTATGTTGGGATGGACTAGAGGCGGACCTTTGCCTAGATGCGGAACTTTGCTCTGAGGTATGTAGGTAGCTGGTGGGAGGTAAAAAAAATAAATTGAGAGAACAGTATAGCTTAGTTAAAAATCCGAAAAAAGAAACAAAGAACTGAAGCCTTCTTTCAGCCAGATGGGCCTGCCTTTTTTGCAAAAAAAGACAATGCTCCAGTCTATTCGTGGGGAGCAGCACGTGCTGGGAACCGGGCCCAGCGTCCCACTTGAAAACGTATCGAGAAACATATGCAGGTTTGGGGTTTTTCTTATAGCTTCTGCACGAGTAGGTAGTTGTGGCGGACCCACCAGGTGTGGTGCTCCGCCTGGTTTAGAGATGGAGATGGAGGATGAGAGTGGAACAAGATGGCACAGCGCAGCTCCCACGCGAGACTCCAACGCACGTACTCCAAACTGTGCGAATGTAGAATGAATCCAAGTACAGACTCTGGCTGGGGTATACCCCAGCGGACTGACTGGACTGGCTGGTACTGACAGAGGTACCGGCCTGGACTGGACTACCCCGAATACAACATAGCCCTGTGAGAACAGGCCAAGGGGCTGGTCCCACAGGCCAACCAGAGGTCCGCTATAGTAGTGGAATAGGCTCTTTCAGTAGATTTGCAGTCTTCTCAGTTTTATGTGCATAGCTACCATTCCTAGCGGAAGCCGGGTAATGCCCCCGGTATCTCAAATTGTTTATGGGCCTCCCTCCACTACTTTCTTTCTTTCCTTTTTTTTTTTTTTTTTTTTTAGTACCTTTGTCGGTTCGAAAATACTCGGTCTCCGACCTTTCAGGAGGCCGAAACGAAACGACGGACGCCGATCAGATTGATCAACGGCAGCCATTGTCGGGCTCGGCCTCCTGAAAGTTCGGAGGTAGACCAAAACTTGTCGAAAATAGGCTCGGAGGTACTAGTGGTTTAAATGGGGACAAGGCTCCAATCTATTTGTCTTGCTCCACTAGTCACGAACTGTGCAAAACGAGAATGAATGTTTCGCTAGAGCATGGAAAGAGACATGGCCATAACTTGTGTCTTTGTGCATGTGGTGAGCAGTGGAGCGCGGCCCTATGTACTTGTATTCCAGCCGCCAGCAAAAATGACAAACAGAAATAAACCCGCCAGAAGCAACGGAAAACAACACAACAAAACGAATCTCCACACATGAGCCAACAAAACGACGTGAGGAATTGCAAAAATGGCCAAAAAAAAAAGAATGTGCAACCACCCCAAACGAGGAAAACATATCCTGCTGCCGTGGGCCCGACTGGGAACGGGTCTCATCGGGTCTCATGGGACAGCATCATGTGAGACCCGCTATTCCCTTTAATAAGATAGGGATTATGCAGGCTTGGATGGTAGGCAGGCTGGCGTCGGGGACACCCTTTGGAGATAGTGCGACATGACCTCTCACTGCATTGACTGAACAGCACTCCTTGATAGTTCCAGGGCAATTTGTACCGCATAAGATTCATGTTAAAAGATATAGCCTGCCTATAAGTTGCACTGGGGCCTCTGAGGGTGGTGTGAACCTGCAGTCTGTACGCTCTAGCGCTCTTTTGTGACAGGTTTTGAAACACCAGTACCCTGCCCAGCTGAACTCGAGCTTTTGTGAACAGGGTTTGAAACACCAGTACCCTGCCCAGCTGAACTCGAGCTTTTGTGAACAGGGTTTGAAACACCAGTACCCTGCCCAGCTGACCTCAAGAATGCGCTCATTAGCATGGGGTGAGTTGCATGGGGGCCTCTCGAGGTCAGCTGGGCAGGTACTGGTGTTTCAAACCCTGTCACAAAAGAGCGCCAGACCAAAGAGCGTACAGACTGCAGGTTCACACCACCCTCAGAGGCCCCGGTGCAATTTACAGGCAGGCTATGTCTTTTTACATGAATCTTATGTGGTACAAATTGCCCTGAAACTATCAAGTAGTGTTGTTCAGTCAATTCATGGGCTATTGGAGTTGGGCAGCCTCAGGGAGGGGGCACAAAATTTTGTCCCCACTCTGGCCATTTTTCTGTTTGGTCTACCTGAGGTGGGCAGCCCTCGGAGGGGGAACAAAATTTGAGTGTCCCCACTTCCACGATTTTTCACTCTCACCTCCTTTTTTTATTTTTTTTGAGAAAAGATCAGGTTCGGTCTACTAGGGGGGCCGCAACAAAGAAGTTTAAACCACCAGTACCTCGCTCAGCTATCGGCCGCGGGCACTCCCGTATACGTGCCGCAGCCCTTGGGGGGTCGGCCAAGGGAAGGCCCGGTCGCTGCGCGAAGGCCGGGCTCCGCTTCCCTAGGAACGACACATTAGAGAAAACAAAAAAAAAGAAGGGAAAAAAAAAACAAATACACAAACGGAAAAAAAAACGAACGGACAAAAAGTTGAAGTCACGCGCGCGCGCGCGCGCGCGCGAGAGAGAGAGAGAGAGAGAGAGAGAGAGAGAGAGAGAGAGA
>BFEA01000302.1:1133965-1148282 GCA_003427395.1 Chara braunii | reverse complement strand
ACTCGAACGTTCGGGATGCCTGCGCCCGGTAGTCCGAGCCTCGGCACGGATCGGCGTACCGGTCGGCTGAGGCTCGGACTCGATAGCTGGGCCAGGTACTGGTGGTTTAAGAATCATGGCCCTTGCTATTCAATGGATAAAAGGACAGCATTAGCCCTTGAACAGATTGCAAGACTTGCATCCCAGCTTCCCCTCCAAAGCGGCCCTTCCATTTGGTTGGAGAGCAAATTGTGGTCCATTCCAAGAAAGTAATGAAGATAAGGAGAACTTTCAGAACCAAGCGAATCGAAAGGACCGGCAAGCAATTAAGGCGGATCTGCGGAGCGATCCCTTTTGGCCTGACCTCCATAGAACCTGGCGTAAGCTGCCTTTCACAGATAAGATATGTCCATCAAGATGGGAAGAGACATGTCAACAACCCATTTTCGTCGACTTTCAAGGAAGGACACTGCATTGCATGGATTTCCCCTGGTGGGGGTAAGTTAAAATGGGGTCCTAAGAATTGGGGACGTATGGTGTCAAGATACAAAAGGTTGGTGTTCTTTGGAAGATCTTCAAACCCAGCTTCGATGTTATCGACATTCCACTCAAGCATTAGAGATCATTACTGAGCTGGTCCCACTGGAGTGGGTGCGGATCCTGCATAAGGGACCCACTTTCTAACAGGGTGATTGGGTGCCAGAAAGAGATCAGCATGGTTTGGTGGGGAATGTGGTAGATTTCAATCAACAAGTGGAGTTACTCTTATCCATTTTTTCTTTGAACATGGATAACACCCTGCAGCAGGCTGAATCAGGCAAAGAGGTTAAATGGATGCCCAAAGATCAGGTCTTTCGTGTACGAGTATTAAATAAAAAAAAGAAGGGTGGCTTTTAAACCTTATACTCCAATGCATAAACTGCCTCTTGACCCGGGTAACTGGAAGTGGACGGTTAACTTTGGACGGGGAAGGAAATGTCTCACTGACAGATCCCTCCACACGCTGTCAGTCAAATCTACATATCGTATGTTGAGACCCCGAGTGAATCTATATGATTGAGTGGAGGCCCGCTGGATGAGGCAACTAAACGTAGGTAAGGAAAGTCTATGGAAAGTGAGAGCCGGTTATAGAGTGCACTTCTTACTAACATATTATAAAAAAAAAGCAAAAAAAAAGCAAAAAAAAAAAAAAAAAAAAACCCACATAAAACAGCACCTCAAAGGTGCATTTTCAGGCAATTTTGCCAAAAAAAAATTCATCGAAATTTCAGGATTTTCAGGATGATCAACAGCAAAAATTCTACTAACCCTAATGACACCAAATTGACACACAGCAAGCTTGTCCAAAAACAAAAACAGGCAAAAGAAAAATTCCAAAAAAACACAAAAATTGACCCCGAAACCCTAATTTCAGGATCATTCATGGTTACTCAGGGCCGAAAAGTGGGGGTCCCCGTTAACCGCTTGTGCGGAAAGTTAGATGGTTCAAAACGATAAAAAAACTAAACCAGCTACAGGAGCTTCTCTTCAATGGCAGATTGATCACTGGTGTCTGCCAAACAACGACTGGATTATAGAGCAAAAAGGTTTGGCTACCAATTGGTGCAAGTTCTGCGCCACGGCCTTCCCGTCATGTAACATCCCAGAAACCATTGAGCACATATTTCTCCAATGCCGAGGGGCTTGGTGGTTATGGAGATGGTGGGATATAATCTGGGGACAGCTAGGCGCTACGGAGCCTTGGCCCTAGGATTGAAGAGCCCTGTTATGTGAATCCTGGGACCAAGAACAGTCAGATGACTTCACATGCAATTTATATAAAATCAGTAGAAAGGCCATTTATTATATGGGCTCTCTGGAGGAGACGTTGTACCCACAAATTAGAAGGTGCTGGATGAGATGGCCCCGAATTCACAGATAACATTCAACAACAAATACAAACGGATATCAGAACACAATGGGATAAAATTAAGGAGCGACTCAAATTCCTTTCATCTAAATTGGAAGTCAAACAAGTCATTAATAATTTTTGTGGCAGCTGGTTGTGCGGTACACAAGGGGGGGGGATTGGAATGATACTATGGAAAGGGGCACGAGGGGGGGAACAGGAGGAGGACCTTGGGGATCTCATCAGGGATTACCAACTTGTCTTCCACGATTGGACATCCCTTGACTCAGCAATTCTAATGCGCCCAGTTTCATATTTCCCGGATCTTTTTCTGCCTTCTCCTACATGCATGGTGTACCAGAGTTGGTATGACATGGCATAATCTTCTATTGTGTGGCTAGACTCAGCAACTTTGAAGTTTTGTGTGAGGTCAGACTTAGCAGCTTGTGTGGTTGAGTGATTAAGGTTGTGACTTGATTGAAGATTTTTAGAAGGGATTGCTAGGGATTCTGAGGGTTTTGAGCATTTGTAGGATCGTTGTGGTGGCGATCTTTTCTTGAAAAGTTCAGAATTTGTGCAGTTTAGAAGGAAACTTCTCATATTTTTTCTCCTCATATTCTTTCAGATTTTTTCAGACCTTTCTGAATTTTAGCCTATCTCGTGGGGTTCTTCATCGAATAGGCTAGTAATTGATCATGATTTTTTTTTCAGACAAAACCGGGTTTGCACTCTCATCCGTCCCGACCAAAAGGATTGGGTTGAGCGGCTGCCGGATGTCGAGTTGGCATACAACTCGTCCATCCACCCGGCTATCGGGATGTCGCCCTTCGAGTTCGAGCACGGCTAGAGTCCCGGTATCTCAAAGTTTTTCTGTATATATTCTCAAACATGTTTCATGTTTCAAATGGGACACTGGGCCCGGTTCCCAGCACGTGCGGCTCCCCACGAACAGATTGGAGCATTGTTCCCCCCCCCAAAAGAAAAGAATGTTGTGACTTGATTTGTTGGTGCAGTGCTAATGCCAAAAAGCCTCATCTGGCGCCCAAAAATGGGTGAAGAGGTACTGCAGATGGATCAAACAGTCCAACATCAAAGATCTTCTTCTGTTCAGTCAACCCCCCATTACACTCTGGGCCAGTCAATGCTGGCAGGAACATACAGTTTCTTCTTTATCACAATGATCTCATTCGTTATTGTATTGTGGGGACGCTGGACCCGTTTTCCAGCAGGTGTAGCTCCCCACCAATAGACTGGAGCAACCGGAAATCGTACTAGGGAAGGCTGTTCATATCAGTTTCCCTAGTGATGATACTCTGGTAATTAAAAAAAAAAGAAAAGAAACCCTGGCTCATTGACGGGACTACCCTCGAGCAGAGAGGAATTGCCTTTCCCTGATGCAAACTCTGCCACGCATCCTTCTCAGCTGCCAAACGGCCTGAAACTATGGAGCATATATTCCTACAGTGCCCAGGCTTGGTTTGGCTGTGGTGACGATGGGACCGGATTTGGGAACAAATGGGCACAGACAGATGATGACCATGGGACTGGAGGGCACTACTCTGCAAACACTGGCGCCCAGAACAGGCCCGCTACACAACATGTTCTGATTCGCACGTAGGGTGCTTATCTGGGGCCTCTGGTGGAGAAGATGCACATTTGAAATGGGAGGGGTTCGACTAGAAGGCCTGCACTTCACTGACTCGATAGACAACAAATCCAGACAGACATCTCTTCTCAATGGGACCTCGTTAAAGACAAACTGACATCTTTACATGCCAAAGCTGACATAAGATGATAAGAGCTGTCATTCAACAATTCTGTAATGCCTGGCTGGGCGGAGATGGAGGGGGTTGGATAGCAGAGATTGAATGGACAGTGGAACATGGGGGGGACTACGGGGACCTGGTCCAAGACTACCGACTCCTCTTCCATGATTGGACGAATATCGATCCCTCTATCCCACTACGACCCCTCTCTGAATTTTTTTCCCCCTCCTACCCTTTCTTTGGTGGAACAGTGCTGATACAGTGGGTAGTGAGGAAGAGAAGTGAGTGCATGCAGTCCTGGCAGGGCAAACCTATTCTCACCTACTCGCAGCTGCTCTCAGTAAGATACAGGGGGAGCTTGATGATCACATTGGCATCTGGTGCCCAGCAGCAAGGCGGAAGAGCGGCCCCCTCCCTATTGTACTCTCCTTCTGCTCAGCCAATCTCCTGTTCTACGGGTAGTGAATGCTGGCAGAGAATTGGTGATATTCCCCCGTCTTCTTTTTGTTTTTTAATTAAATTCCGCCCGCGTCAACAGATAGGAGTGATGGTAGGAGCATACACTCCTACCTGTTTTGCAGGGGGCTCCAAGCCTATTGGTGGGGAGCTACGGAAAGCGGGTCCAGCGCAAAGTGCAGAACTTTCATTTCACATGGGATGCTGGACCTGCTTTCCAGCAGGTGTGGCTCCCCACCAATAGACAATGCTCTTACCATCCCACCTCGCAGTGTGACCTGGTTTTTATCTCAGGAAAAAAAAAGGGTTCATGGTGCCGTAGGAGGGAAAAATATCCGGAGGAAAAAGAATGTTTTGACTGTCAAACAAATTCTAGCACAGATGCGACAAATATGGTTACATCTGCCAGGCGTGACCGCCACCATGTTGTGGTAGTCCTGGGTTTGAGACATATGGTTATCTCTACCAGGCCTGACCCCCACAATGTTCTGGTAGTCCCAGGTTCGGTAAAATCAAGCATCCGGAAAATGAGGCTCAAAGGTACTGGAGGTGGGGAGCAGTTGCAGCTGGCACCTCATTGGGTGACCTTGTTATTCTCAGGGCATACAAAGTAGAGCGGCCTACCTCACCGAGTAAGGTGTAAAGTACTGTTTAGCATGTAGAGGCAGCGTACAGTAACAGAGGCAGCGTACAGTAACAGACGGTGGTGGTATAGACAATATTTTGTGTAGACAAATTCTGATCACAATATTTTGGACTTTGCTGGGACCAAGGTAGCGATAGTTTCCCAGCTGTTTCTTCACTTAACGCTTAGCAGCAAAAACAAGGTAGTCAACATGAGTCAGGATTTGCAATTCAGGTGTCTTCAAGACTTTCTCCTAAGGAAAACCGTTTAGTCGGTATTACGACCGCACAGCATCATATCCATCTCCACACTTCATCTGCGTGGGGATATATCAAGCCTGTTGTGGCCAAAACGAGGCCACAACAGGTGGGGAAATAACTTTGGGTTCACTTATATCCGGACGTTCGACTTCGAGTGGCGAAAACGAGGGGCTTGGGCAAGACCAGCTTGGAATTCCTTGGTATCAATGATCCTGCCCGACAGCAACCAGCAAGTGTCCAGCTCATGGCGAGCTGAATCCCAGGAGCTTCCTTCAGCAGAAGCGTTGCAGCAATGGTTGTATTGCACAGAGGTAGTGCCAAGTGTGCCGGCCAAGTTATCAACATTTTTACGACATGTGCACTACTCGACAAGGTACAATAGAGTATTTTGGGGCAGAGGGGCTTAACCCGCCCTGTGAGATGTTAGTCAGTTCGTTTTTTTGGGAGTGAGTTGCTCGGCAAGGCAAGGGTAGAGGATAGTCTTCCCAATGAGACTGGAGTGGCAACCCGGTCGAAACGTGTAGCATGATAAATGCGTGAATTCATGTTGTACTGCATCTTGAGTATGGAACTCAAGTTTGTTGACTCCATGTCTCAGTGTTTCCGGGGATCTCCTCTCTCTCTCTCTCTCTCTCTCTCTCTCTCTCTCTCTCTCTCTCTCTCTCTCTCTCTCTCTCTCTCTCTCTCTCTCTCTCATGCGCCGCCAGTTTGGCAGATTCTGTTTGCCGAACCAGATTCAATTTTGACACGGGATGAAATTCGTAAAATCTCAAACAAATGAAGATTCAGCCCCAGTCAGGAGGAACTACAAGTTGACGTTTCATGAGTGGGTGAAAATCGACCCAGCATTGCCAATGCCCCCCCACCCCGTAGACTTCCCAGATATATTTCCCCCCCCTCAGAGCTAGCCCTCATGGACCTACAATGGTATGGGATAGGAGACCCAGACATTTCGAGCTGCTCAGACTAAATGCAGAGGGCATCGATACTGCTTGTTTTGTCCTTTCCGATCAGGCGGCCTGGTCACAGGCTGAAGAGGCAGTGGGCCCCAGCATCTCAGAGTATTGGCAGTCAATCCTCTGTTTATACCCAGTGTAATCAATGCTGCAATACACTCCACATTTGAACGCCAATATCAAAGAAATTCTATGGATGCTAGACCCGTTTTCCAGCAGGCGCTGCTCCCCATCAATAGGCCAGAGCCATCCATCATTGGGCTGTGAGAGCAGAGGTTGCTCGTAACACCCCTGCTAGAACCCCAGGAACATGTAAAAATAAAAAAATAAAAAAAATAAAAAAATAAAAAACAGCTTAGACAGTGCCCCCAATCAGAGACATTGATTTACCATCTTCATCCAGTTAAAAACTAGGATCTGTGTTTTTTTTTTTTTAATTAATTAAGAAATAATGGTGGACGCGGCATGTTTTGAAATCCTAAAGGCAAAAAAAACTCGCGTCAGCAAAGAAACCATGCACCAACTCGAAATGAACGATTGCCGTCCAAAAGTATCCGTTGGGCATTTTTTATTTTTTTTTTGTTTTCCCCTCTGACACCACGGCCGTCGGTACTTCCGTTGCCTTTTCGAACTCGGCGTGGTTTTCTTTGCCGACGCGTGTTTTTTTTGCCCATTCGATTACCCCATTTATTAATTAATCTATTTATTAAATTTATTTATTTATTTATTAAACTGGTATCTGTTAACTACCAACCAACCTATTTGAAACAATGTGCCGGCCATTTGGACAGGCGACATTAAGCTACCAGAATGTTTCCCAGCCATATTTTCCCAACCCAGCTGTGCACGTGCCGCGACTTTCGGGGCACGGCCTACCGGAGCTGAATGGCTGGCAGTGCCAGCCAAAAAAGAAACGCGCCAGTTCTTTTTTTTTTTTTTTTGGTTTGCACAGGGKGTTTCTAGGCTTGGCAAAAAAAGTGTCATAACTTCCTCTCATAAGTACTGGTGGTTTAACCAAGTACGTGGTTGGCAGCCTATTTCGACCGTTCGCCTCATCTCGTTGGAGCGCTAGCCCACCACGTACGTGTACGTCCGACACAAAACTGCTCCTCTTGTGCTTTACTAAACTGAGAATGCAGCATGCGACGCTGTTGTGGAGAGGTGAATCGCTTGGTCTTGGCTTCTTGATTAATCTGTGAAGTGGGGCCTAAAAATGATCTTGATGATCTTCCTCTGCCGATCTATCCGTTGGTATGAGCATGGCGAGTCATTGGCACGGCCACAAGCGCATGTGCAAGGGGCAAGCGGTCATGCACGCAGCATCCACAAGTGGGCGTGCATGAAGCGAGTGCAACTTGTGTGCATGGACATGTAGGCAAGTGGGACCATGCATGCCTACATGTGCTGCAGCCTGTGGTCGCCACTACTGGTGGCTCAGTATGTACCCCAGCAAGTGACGTGTGAGAGGATGCCAAGTGCCAACTGCAGAGTGGATCCCACCCTTTTATCAAACCAGCTTTTCTCGTCGGCTAAGTTGAAGCCACACTTGCTGGACATTGTAAAGGCAGGCAGTATTGCCTTGCAACATGCCAGATATTGTCTCTGCCATCAAAGAAGCTCTTCAACAGGGCAATAAGGGTGGGCAAATTTTCCAAACCTTCACCTTTTTTTTCCCTTTTTTTTTCCCCTTGGAGATTCAATGAGAATGAATTGTCCTCTCATTCAGTCTATGCCAAGAGAAACTGGTAATTATGTACCAAGAACGGCTGGATTGCGCCAGCTCGGATGATGCCTTGAATGAAATGAAGGAGATTCCACAGTGAATGTAAAAGTCTGGCAATCTATCTGACATCTCCCAAGGAGATTGCCACTTGGATGCTTCTAAGCTCTTTTGATGCTTGGGAAGCATGAACCTGGCGTAAAAGTGGCCTGGTTCATGCTGTCCTAGCATGAACAATCTGTCAATGGGGTCTGGCCCCAGGACTCAGGCAGCCCATGAGGGGGCCGAAGATGTCAGAGATTAGAAGCCTCCTTGTTGTATCTATATGTCTGTATGAGGCTCTGCCCCCAGTTGCAGGCAGGTGGAATCCACAGGGTGTATCCAGACCGAAAGTTTCCCCAAATACAGCTATAATGACCATGAGTTCGATCCGGGGGAGACAGCAACAACAGCATGGTAGTCCCACAGCTTGAGCATCACCCTTGAGCTACAGACTGCTATCCCTCTGAATTTTCGATACGAAAAACAGACAAAAAGGGAATCCAGAGAATGGGTTGTTGTTATTTTTCTCATACTTTCATTTAACTTTTAATTGTGAGGCCGGGTAACCAAAGCTGGGTAGTGGTCCCAGGAATGTTGTTGTTGCAGATCTTTATCTAACTGTTGAAAAAGAGAAAAACAATCAAATTCGTCTCATGTTGTGGCCCGAGCCTATCACAGCCTGGCAGTTCACAGATGGATGAAATTGCAGCAAAATTTCATCAAATTAGCTGCAAAAAGGAGTAAAAACTGCCGAAGTTGAGGTACTTTAAACTTTTGTGCACCCCCTGGTACCCCCCTTGCGCCCGATAGGCCATACCTGTCCAGGAAATTGCAGCAAAATTTGATCAAATTACCTGCAGAAATGGGTAAAAATAGCCAAAGTTTGGGCTCTCTAAACTTTTGTGCACCCCCTGGTACCCCCTTTGCCACGGGTAAGTCGTACCTGGCCACAGCCTTGGCATGCACTTTTGAAAGTGTGCCTAGGCCCGCTTGTGACGCCCAACCTCACGCCCAACGCGACTTCGTGATCGGAGTGAGATAGGGCCCGGAAGTGGGATCTCCCATGCCAAGGTTCCAAGGACAAAAATTGAAATGGTGCAGATTGGAAGGGGCTCTTCTCAGCTTTAGGTTCTCAAGATGGAGTACTCAGGTTGGTCAGCGTCTTCGCCTACGACGGGTGCGTATACCATGCAGAAGAGGGACATGGTGGGTATCTCGTGTTCCAACACGTAGTGCTTACAGGACTCACATAGTTTAGAATCCGACGTGGACAGTCTTAGTCGAAGGGTGTGTTCTCGACACAGCCTCGGTGCGGGTTCACTGGATGGAACCTGACGCTCGGTAGAAGTAGTCGCGTATGCACTCAGAGCACGGGGTGCGTGGCCAGTAGGGGGCTAATGCACGCCAGGGAATAACAGTTAGATTGTCGCAGGGGAGGAGAAGATAGTGAGGAGGAAATTCAGTTTCAATGGCCACGAATCCCGACTTAGTGAACACCTGAGTTTTATGCGTGTAGGGATATTGCGTGGGTCGGGGACTGCTGTCCGAAGCCTGTTGGATATCCAACTCGCATAAACGTTCTTCTCCGGTCTGATGCCGGAAGGCATAGAGTCTCGATAGCTGGTGGCGAGAGAAGTACTTGTTTTCCCAATATTTCAAATATTCACGATCCCTCAAGCACTCCCGATCGGTTACTCGAAAGGGGACACCGAACTCCATGCTACGAACTCACACCAATACGGTCATGTTTTGGCAGAATCAGAGGGATGAAGACATTACAGATACAGCCCTGATGTGGACGAACCGTATGTACGTGTGCATGCACAGCTGGCTGTCTCAGCGGCCACCTACAACGTGCCCACGTTCGTCCGTAATGCAAAGAAAGCGACACGGGACGACCAACTCGGCTGTTTTCCCTGATTCCTAGGGGTTAAGACTTTTCATGCATCCATCCCCCAATCATCCAATCTCCAAATCATGAACAAAGATTATGCATGCAAGTTGAGACGATCGATCCACAACCATCACACGTGGCGTCATCCATGGAAAAAGAGAAAGAAGGAAGGGGAGAAGTGCACGAGACGGAAAAGACTTTCCGTGCATTTATCCCCCAATCATCCAATCTCCAAATCATGAACAAAGATTATGCATGCAAGTTGAGACGATCGACCCACAACCATCACACGTGGCCTAGTCCATGGAAAAAGAGAAAGAAGGAAGGGGAGAAGTACACGAGACGGAAAGGAGATCACACAATCTTGCAAAAAGTCCGAGATTACGAAGGCAGGATTTTGAAAGGTGAAACCAAAATTTTGGAGGGCGAGAAAAAGAAGTCCCAACACCACCTTGGCACTCCGTGCGCCCTTACTACCTTCATCGTCCGCTTCCTTACTGCGGCGCGGGCAGTTCGTCGCCGCTCACCTACTAACAACCCAGAGTCGTCATCCTGCTTGGTCTGAGCACGCAACCCAGGTTCGCCCGTGCCCCGCAGTCCGTCGCCGCCACACGTCAACCTCGCACACTCACCACCAGCTTGTTGGATCGCCCAGCTCCGCACTCACCTTCATACATGCTCACACTCGTTAGCCGATCCTGATCACACTAACTCCAAAAGTTTAGATTAGAGAGCAAGTTAGTCGCGCGTGCGAGATTTATAGCATTCAGCACCTGCGCAAGATAGCCGGAATTACGCTGGGGCAAGAGGGAGAGGAGAGAGAAGGAAGTGCCTATGATCGGCATGCCTGGGCCGTGACGTGGGGGATGTAGCCACTCTCCATGCATTGATCCAGTCATACATTGTTCTGGCCAATGAGACGAAGGGAGAGGAGGCCGCAAGTTTCAGCGCGGAGAGAAATCAATATGGAGAAGATTACAGTTATACCCGCACTCGCCAAGAAGGGAAGGAGAGAATTACATTTGGGATTAGGATTAAGGCGCGGTGGGAAGAGAGCACAAGACAGAGCGTAGCAAGGTGCGTGCGAGTGAGGAGCAGCATGCAGTTACAACTGCAACCAAACAAAAGTGCGCCGAGCCTAAAATCCTAGCCTATTTAAAGTCCTAAATGCAAAAAGAAATTCCAAATATCCATGCGGTTGACCACGTATTTTCCTAAGACTTCGAAAATTCAAAAGAGTTTTCTTCTGCGTGATGGTTGTGCCAAAATTCTCCGTCCGATTTTCGAACAAGTAGAAAAAGGAAAAAGGAAAAGCCGCGTCAACCATTATCCTTGTGCTCGCTAAGGCGCGTCATGCAATTAAAACCATAGGCCCACCCCGCCACCCCAAAGTCCAGTTGCGCAGAAAATTGTGCTTACCAGAAAAGAGATCGTCACATGCTGTGACCGAGCCCTACTTTGCCCGGATATTACATTGACTTTGTCCTTCCCAGCCGCAATGGCTGCCCTACTGAGGAGGGGCGGCATAGGAGGGGCATTTATATGCATTTGGTTCGTCCCAAGAACAAAAATTCGCTGCCGCAGTGGGGCCTACCCTCTATATCCATGATTTGTTTTGAATTCTTTTGTCAAAGGGAATGACAACTAAGAATTGCCAAATTTCGGAGTTAGGCCACTCAAAATTTTCTGCAGCCCTTGGTACCCCCATTGGACTGGATACGCTGAACCTGACTGAGGCGAATGCGCACTGGGGCAGCAATGCTTGGTCCATGACTAACTGGTGGTACACCGTACATTATCACTGACAGTATCATCCGGTAGAGGGCTCTCCAGACTGTTGAGGGTTCAGCCTCCTAATGAGTTGGTGAAAGTCCATCAGAACAGTCTGTCACAGTCCCCCATTCCTAGTCCTTTTCTCTCCCTTTCTGCTTTAGGTTAGGGTTTACTGATCAGAGTGTGAGGCCACAATGGCCTCCCAGATGCGTCATAGAAAGAAGGGCCGTAAGTAAGGCGCAGAAGGAAAAGGGGTCTGGCCAGTTTTGTGAAGAGGCTGGGGGTAGGCTACCGGCCAGGAAGTTGGGATCCTGGCAGACTGAGTGTGCTTTTGGAAGCTACCTGCAGGGAGGGCCTACCAGCCCGTTCAGATCCCGGTCTTAGCATGTAGGGAGAGGCTGGGCAGCCAGGGCCACACGCTGGCTGGGCAGTTCCAGGAGGCTGTGCAACCGTGTGCAGCAGCGGCCAGTGCCTGCAGCAGTGTGAGCCAGCCAACCAGCAAGGCTAGGAGAGGAGCAGCACTGGCCATAGGTGGGCCGGGTGGCTCCATGAGAGAGAGATGGCTCAAGGAGAGGAGGTCCTAGGAGTTTGCCTCTCGATGAGGATGTAGGAATAGGTGTTAGCTGGCAAGGCATCTGTGATTCTGCGAAGGGTGGTTGGAAATTTGGTGGCCCTCGAAGATCGATGCTGGAGCAACGCTGGCCGGAGCCGCAGCCAGGTGGCGCAACTCTGTGACCCAGCTTAGTGGGGGCGTGAGGCCTGGTAGAGTTCTCTGGGGGGCTGTTTGCGGGGGCAGTCTCAGTGGTCATTGGGGGTCGTAACTGGAGCAATGCTGGCCGGTGCTGGAGCAAGGTGGTGCAACTCTGTAACCTAACCTGATGGGAGCAAGAGGCTTGGAAGAGCTTCGGTTCGTGCTGAAATCAGCCATGTTGGTGGTGGTCGTAGGTGGATTGAATAGATTTCACCTATCTTATTTGTGGTTGGGAGGCTTTTTGACACACATATTCTAGTGACTTGGTAGAGTCTGAAGAGTGGAAAATAGGTTGGCTGTTCTTATGAATGTCTTAGGACTCTAGGGAATCTTAGCGACCCATCTTAGGCGGTTTCGAAGCTGTTATACTCAGTGATCTGCGGCTGTTCGATGCCAGGACGACGCTGGCCAGTGCTGGGGTGTTGCCCTGTAACCTGCTGATGCAGGAGCGCGAGGCCTGGTAGAGAGATCTGGGGATGCTTTGGGGTGGGCATCCTAAGGGACAACCAAGGTTTGCTGCTGGGACAACACTGGTCGGAGCTGGGGTGAGTTGTGTTGCCCTGTAACCCAGCAGGGTGGGGGCGTGAGGCCTGGAAGAGCTCAGCAGGGAGTAAGACTGTTTTGGAAAGTCTTAGAAGGGCTTGTTAAGGATCCTGAGGGTTCTGAGCATTCGTAGGACCTCTGTGGCAGCCTATTACATGAGTAGTTCCTTAATAGGTCATTAGATATTCATGATCTTCCCCATGCTTTCTGAATCATATTGTGTTCACAGACTGTTCTTACCCGAAGCCGGGTATTGGCTCCGGTATCTCAAATGATCTCAAATGTTCTCAATGATCTGTACAATTCGATATGGGACGCTGGGCCCGGTTCCCAGCACGTGCTGCTCCCCACGAATAGACTGGAGCATGTGTTTTCAAAAAAAAAAAAAAAAAAAAAAAAGGAGGTCCTGGGAGGGAGGGGAAGACTGTAGGGAGAAGGTGTTTGGCAGGGTACATACCCAGAGCTCGCCAAGAAGAGCTCCAGCATGGAACATCCTTCGTGTGGGAGCCGCAAGCTGCAGAGTACTCTGCCGGCATTTTAAATTGGCGCAGTGTAGGCAGTAGTAGTAGATGGCATAGATGGGAGAAGGTGGTTGGCAAGGGACATACGCGGAGCTCACCAAGAAGAGCTCCAGCATGGAACATCCTTCCTGTGGGAGGTGCAAGCTGCATAGTACTCTGAGGCATTTTAAATTGGCGTACTGGAGGGAAACATAGTAGATGGAATACATGATCGCCTCCACATCTGGGATCGCCTGCATAGTACTCTGGATATGGTGTGATATCTTGTTTACTTAAGAAAGTGCGCTCTTGTGCCTTCGGCCTTCCTTACTTAGGCCATGGGGCTCCGAATGCCATTTGATTATTATCTAGCTTTAATTTTTACTGCATTTCAGGCTCTGCTCACTCGTCTTGGCACTCGAGGTGACAGCTAATTGATGTCGGTGGTTCTTATGCTGTGTGCGCTGTTGTTTAAGATTATGGATGTAGATGTTGAGCTGTATGTTTGGTTCATCGTCAATGGTGCATTCCTGAATGTGTGGTCTTTGGTTTTGTGGTGTTGATCCAGGGAGGTTCTAAGGCTGGATGACCGTGCTCGGCGCAATGTTGCACTTTTGGGGTCTTCCTTCCTTAAGCTGGATGGTGAAGTCAATACTCCTCTCTTCTTGAACCCTCTCTTCCAGGGAAGATGACAGTATGTTGTGCTGTGAGAGTTATGACAAAGCTATGGATATGAGACTGTGATTCTCCTCCTTCTCCTCCCCCTCCTTTTTTCTTCTTCTTGTGCTGCTGCTATTTGCTCCTTGGTGGGAGCTACACCTGCTGGGAAGCAGGCCCAGCTTTCATAAAATTACTTTACTTATATGATAGAAGTAGTTGCAGCTGATGCAAATCCCTGCCTCCTCTGGGCCCTACACCTGCTGGGAACCTGGCCCAGCCTCTCTCATATTTCTTTGCAGATCGCCCCCATAGTCTGTCCTAATTGCCTGAACTAGGCCCAAATGACATTGATTGCCCCCCCTGGGAGGATTGACCCTCTGGGGAAGAGGTCCAATAATTTCTCTTAGAACTGCCTTTCCCTACCGAATCACATATATCCAAGCAAGGAGGTCACTAACATCATTCTCTCTCTCTCTCTCTCTCTCTCTCTCTCTCTCTCTCTCT
>BFEA01000302.1:1069555-1082595 GCA_003427395.1 Chara braunii | reverse complement strand
CTTTTTCCCCCGATCTCCCTCCGATCCCGACTTCCCCATCTTCTCCTCGCTTCGCCCACCTCCTCCCCCCCCCTGCTGATCCCAACTCCCCCGCTTCTTCCCTTGCCTAGTCCCAACTTCGATCCCGCCCGATCGTGCTCCAACCCCCCGCAATTCCTCCCCTATTCCCGCCCGTCTCTCTTTCCCCCCTGCATTGCGACCCCACTCCCTTGCTTCCCAACGCGATCTGCCTCCCCTCCCGTCCCACTCTCCTCCCCCGATTTACCTCCGCCCACACGCACGTGCGCACCAGGGCTTGGCTGGAGCGGCACATCTGCTTGAAGAAAACACAAGTGTCCTCAGTGGAGCTCAATGAGAACAGAAATCTCATGAGGAGCAAAAGCACAAAAGCTCATTTGATTTTGATTTCCAGTACGAATTCAAATTCTGAGAGAGTGGCCTATCGATCTTCTAACGTTTCAAGACTTCAAGCTAGAGGTGTCAGAGCAACTACCACAGGGATAACTAGCGTGCGGCAATCAAGTGTTCACAGCGACATTGCTTGTTGCTCCCCCGACATTCGCGGTGCCACCATCTCCACGGGCCATCATCATCATCATCGCCGCCATTGTCGACATCATCATTGCCATAGCTTCTCACCTTCATTGCGGCCAGTCAATCCGGCGACCTCGTCGTTCCACCGGGGGAACAATCGAGAAGACCCTTTAGTGGTTGACTGAAGACCTTTCTCGACTAGGAAGAAGGACCTTGATTGCTCCCGACCGACCGGGAGCGCGGTATTGTCAATAACACTCCCTCTTACTAATCAACAAATCTTCGAGCGAATAAGGACATCAGGAAACTTCAGTTGTCCGCCATCCTTGAGTAAGCGATCCCCGTATGCTCTATGTTTGCAGATGACCTAACTGTCATGGTGGATGCCTCACTGGAGAATATGGAAGAAATTCATAAACTCATGGACCGTTTCACAGAGGTGTCTGACATGTCAGTTAATTGGGGTAACAAGACACTTGGATGAGGGGGTGCGCCCGCCAGAGCAGCCGAGGGTTAAATGGCTGCCAGAAATAGCCCCAGTAAGAGTTTTAGGGATCTTGATGACAGCATGGGGCAGGCTTGCCTCCAATGATGACTGAATTTTGAGACCTGCCCTAGAAAAAATGGTCGTAATGGAATGATAAACATACGTCGTTGGTCGGCAGAGCGTTGGCCATTAACAACGCTGTGCTGGCCGCCCTGTATTATAAATCTGCGATCTAGGCCCTCAGCAAAAAGGCAGTCAGAGCACTTGAAAGGCAGGCCACTACACTGCTGTGGAAAGGGAACTGCAATCTTTCGAACGTGATTAACAGGGTGGCATGGCCAGCGGTTACACAACCAAAGGAGAAAGGGGGCCTTGGGATTTTGGACCTGGTTCTTCAAGTCAAAGCATTGGCCATCCAATGGAGTAAATGCTTATTATTCACCCCTGGTCTCCCTTGGAGAGCCCTGGCCCACGAGCATATAGCTCGCCTAGCCCCGCAGGCCCCTTCGGAGGTCGACCCCCTCACCTGGCTAGAGGTTCGTTCTTGGACCTTACCGCGTAGGTCCAGGTCCCAAGTGGGCACGAGTCGGGCGGCTGCCAGCCGGGACTTGATCAAAGACGATTTTTAGATCAAGACCCTCCAGGCATGGCGCCAACTGCCCCTGCCAGACAAAAGCTCACCGGACCAGTGGGAGGAAGTGGCAAGGCAACCGCTGTTCTGGAACAGATGTATTACAGACCGGTACGGGAGGGTTTATTGCGGTTCGGGCCCCCCGTGGAGCAGATGGGTCAAGAGAGGGGTGGTGAGAATCCATGATTTATGGGAGGTAGAAACAAGGAACTGAAAATCCGCTGAACAAATGAAAACCTCCCTGAGATACCGTCACAACATCGAGAAGAATCTAGAAGAGCTGATTTTTGCAGTCCCTTTAGATTGGGTACGTATTCTACGTAAAGGTCCGCAATTAGAAGAGGGCGACTGGGTAGCAGTCCCGGAGGATACGGAGAGTGTGGGGATGGTGGTAGTGATTGATACCCATGAAGTGCTTGTGAACGTCTTCCACCGCGAAGAGGATAACCGACTCAGGGGGTATCATCCAGATAGCCAGAGATGGTGGAAGAAGACAGACCTGCACTGAATCCGGGTGCTTCGGACACAAGACGACTGGATAGCGTTCCGTTCGGAAACCCCGCTCGCAGAGCTCCCCTTCGACCCGGAGGAGTGGCAATGAACTTCAAAGTGCAGATTGTGACCGCATGCAAGCAAGAAATTATTTACCCTCATAGTAAAATCGACGTACTGCCTGCTGCGACCAAAACTCAATCTAAAGGAGACAGTGAGAAAACGATGGATGTCCCACCTGAACGTGGGGCAGGATGCTGTCACCCCATTCGATGGTTCACAACCACAAAAGCCAAACCCGCGAAATTAGCCTCCCTGCAATGGCAGATTGAGCACCGCTGCCTTCCAACAAACAACTGGTTAATAGACCGGATGTATCAAGAACAGAAGGGTTTGGCAGTGCCATGGTGCAAATCCTGCTTGTCTTCTTACCCCCACCGCAAGATTCCCGAGACTATAGAGCACATCTTCATACAATGCCCGGGGGCGACGCTTACCTGGCGCTGGTGGGACAGAGTCTGGAGACAACTAGGCACTGAATCCCAATGGCCTTAGGACTGGAGGGCACTCCTATGTGAAACCTGGTCCTCCCCCACGCACAATAGATTTGAAGATAACATGTTTAAGACAGGGAGGAGGGCAATCATTTGGGCTCTCTGGAGAAAACAGTGTATTCACGCCGTCGAAGGAGTCAAAATACAGGGAGAAGAAGTTACTGAAATGATTAAACAGTATGTCCAAGATGAACTGCGGGCACATTGGTTGAAGGTGAAATCACAATTAGATAATTTCCGCTAGCTCAAGCCATTAAAACAATTCTCAGGGGGCTGGTTGGGGTCCCAGCAGGGGGGTTGGATAGCCTATATTTAATGGGAAGAATTCCCGGAGCACAGTCAAGATGAGCCAAGAAGAGATGATGCCCTTTGTTTCAGGGAATGGACTAGGACAGACCCTCCTATACCGTTGCGCCCCGCCTCGGAATTCCTCGACCCCTTCCCGCCTCATGGCCTTTCAATGGTGGATCTGCAATGGTATGGAACAGAGTAATTTCAGAGTAGATTGGAAAGTGCGGAAGGAAGGTGACGTGTGGGGGCAGAGGAGGGAAGGAAGAATTACCCATTAGCAACGGTAGCAGCAGTAGCAACAACCTTTTCCCCTTATTTTGCAAATCTTGCACAATTAATCCTCTGGATACCAGAGTAATCAATGCTAGCAGGCGTTTTCTCTGCTACTTTCTCGGTAAAAGAGATGTATTCAAGGGACGCTGGACCCTGTTTCCAGCAAAAATAGTGAAGGATAAAGAATAGGGTCTACGGCTTTAGGAATAGAAGTCTGAAGCAACCCACAGAGACAAATAGAGTCGGTAGTCACATCTAGATGCAAACCAGTCAGCAGGCAGGGCGGCTTAGCGACTCCGGAACTTAAATCTGATCAGGCAGCCGAACAGCTGAGAGGAGTAAGCTAGTCGAGCCTCATTTTACAAGATATGAGCTAGTTAGCAGAAAACAGTTGATCTGCAATACGTAGAAACTAGGTCATGCAGGATAACTTAGGCAGGGGTAAGGGGTGGTACATCCTTCCATAAAAGGAAGTATTCAATGTCTTCCACTTGGGCCTCGCAACCATAATGGGGAGGAGCGTGTGTGGTAAATTTTGTTTCATCCTTGACTCGTCGGGGGAATAGGAACTGGACTGTTACTCCCCAGAATGGTAGGAGCCGAAACCGAGAGGTTTTGTTATCTCAAAAAAAAAAAAAAAAAAAAAAAAAAAAAAAAAAAAAAAAACTAATTCCCTCCCTTCCTCCCGCCAATCTCTCCCAAAGTTCTCATTTTTTTCCTCTTCTTCTATCTCCTCTCCATTCCCACATTCCTCCTCTCCCATCGCACCCAATTGGTCACATCATCTAAAATTCCTAACGCGTGTGACGCGTATATCCTCTTTTTGTGCTTGTTTGACAATGTCGTTCATCCCGCTCTGCGGAACGTCGACCTAATTCGACAGGATTAATCTTTGTTCACGCTTCTTCCAACGCCGTGAACGGAGTTAATTCCGGCATGTTTGTTCAAAAGTTACGTGAAATGCTTTATTATATATATAATTTTTTATAAATTAGTTCAAATTTTAATTTTAATTCAAAAATTCATGAAATAAATTTCAAAATTTAGTAAATTTAATCCTCTTGACGTCCACTCTACATCCACTTTCTATCCCTCGTGAAATTTCAAAATTCTGCAATTCGTTTTCAAATTCCTTTGGATTTTTTTTGGAAATTATTTGAAATTCTTCTTAATTTTACAACATGTCGATACAATTTATTAATTTCATCTAAATAATTTTGAAATTCCTCCCAATTCAATTTGCTTGACTGACATTAAATTCTTTTTGCGATTTCATCGTAAATTCTCCAATTAGGAATTAGTTTTCTATTTTTATTTCAAATCACTTTCAAAAAAAAAAAAATTCCAAAAATACGTCAAGGAATTTTCCATTTTACTTCAAATTATCCTTTGCAACCATCTCTAGCTCCTCCAGTATCTCCCCGAACTTTCGGAAATTTGTTTTACGAATATTTTTGCAATTTATTGAATTTTGCTTAAATTTTTCTTAAATTCTGAATTTACGTCCAAATAAATTTGGAACTTTATTTTGAATTCGTGATTGTCTTATACATACTCTACTCTATACCCCACACCATTCCTCAAAAATTTATTCTCGCTTTCCTTGCTCCAATTGAAAATTTTCCCCTTCCTCCCTCAATCCGATTCTAAATTGTCTTGATTGAATCCCGAAAGTTCGCTAGAGCTCATTTCTACACGCCTTCTTTTCTTGCCCCCTTCCCTGCATGCCAATCTGGCTCCCCGAGACAACCAGCAGCGCGTACTCCAAAATCGCGCCCAAGACGTCCGCGCTGCACACCGACCTGCTCGCTTTGACGCGCCGATCGCTGTCACCGAGCGCCCCCCATCCCAGTTCCCCCTCTTCATCTTCTCCATTCCCTGACTCTATGCAAAGTGCTGAGTTCGCAAGCCCCTCCCGCTCCATCATCGAAGGCCTTGCGTTCTTACCTTGTGACACCATGCGTGACTCGACGGAGATTCCCACCCCTGCGGTCGCCAGTTCAGGCCCCACCACCCAGTCAGACCCTGTATTGGCCCTCCGCCAACACATGCGGACCACATTCGAGGCCAAATTCACGACCATGCAAACCAACTTCGATACTTTGTCGGACCGAATGTCATAGATGGAGTCGCGTGCCACCGCACCCCCGTCCTCTCTTCCCCCCCCCCTCCTCTTCCCGCACACATCCTCCTAGTGGATCACACCTCCCCTCTCCCCAACTTGGTATCTCACAGTCCTCCCCCCCACCGGCGTCATCAACGTCTCTGCTCGCTTCCTCTCCTTCTTCGGCTGGCGTCATCTAGACACTTGTCTCTTCCACGGGTGGTATGCCTTCTCCCCAGACCCACCCTTCTCCTGCAGCCATCTCTTCCTCCCAAGTTTCCACCTTCGCACTTCCCTCCTTAGGACCCATGGCATCGTGTCCCGCCACCTCCTCAATTTTAGTCTCCACGACACCTACCTCACCACCCCCTACTTTACCACCCCCAACTTCTTTACCACCCCCTACTTCTTTACCTCCCCCCCCTCCCCTATGACACCTAGGACACAGAATGTTGAGCTCCAAAGCCAACTTGCCATGGTCCACGACCACATCCGCCGGCTCCAAGGAGGTCAACCCTTGCCTCCCCACCTCGCGGCACAGCCTGCTGCCCCTTTCATCTACCGGCAGCATCAGACACAGGCCGTTGCGATGCATTTTACTCTTCCTTCACCGGCCACCACGATGTGTCACGGCCCTTTGCCTCAGCTTCCTGCCTTGTCTAGTGCTCCTGCGGGTGCCCCTAGTTCCTCTGGCCTCTTGTCGCAGTGTGCCCTCCCCATCCCTCCTCATTATCAGCCGTCGCCCTATGTACCTCGGTACCACCCTGACAGACTTCCCCAATTTGATGGCAAGGCCTCCAAATTCCAGGGCTGGATCACCACAGTCGAGGAGCAACTTCGGTACCATGATGCAAACATGGACTTGTGGCCTATGGAGATGTCAGCCCGCTTCACAGCTCAAGCGGCTTCCACTTGGTGCGACTTTCTCGCCCTTCGTGCTCAGCAAGGCGTTCAGGTGAGTATGACGTACGCGGAGTTTCGTGATTTCCTCCAGCAGTACTTCTCTCGCCCGACGCCTACCCGTGACCCGATCACATGGGCCGTTGGGATCAGATGGCTTGGTGGCAACAATGTTTTAGAGTCGTACATCACGACACTCCACCGCGTTCGCGCCCTGATTCCCCCCTCCCTCGTAGCCGACGACGCTACGGTCCAGCGTTTCCGTGTCGGGTTACCCTAAACGTTCCCGCTTCAGATGCTGGCATACACAATCCACACCCTCCGTGAGGCCTTCAACATTGCCAGGGCCATCCAACTCATTTATGCACCCTTGTGGGCTCCACATCTGAGCCTGGTGCTGCATCTCCCGCTACCACGTCTGCCCCTAGCACATCTCGCCCCCGACAGTTTTCCACGTCTCGCTGCGGCTCCCGCCGAGTTCTTGAAGAAGGGATGGGTGCACCAGCGTCGCTAGGATCAACCAATGGTGAGGTCAGACCCGAGTCATCAGAAAGAGTAGCAAGCGGTGCGAAGTTGGAATCCTGAGCGGGTATGCCTCCTACTGTAGGAGGGTCTGGGGGATGTGAGATCGCCGCTAGGTGGCTGTGGCGTTGGAGGTCGACACGGGGGGGACAGGCTGGGGGCGGGCCTGCTGAGCAAAGTGACGCTGGAGGGCGTCAGCATAAGGGCAGGTGGACGGGGTGTGAGCAGGTAAGCGACAACAAGTACATATACCTCGCTTATGGAAGTCCTCACTCTCTGCGATAGTCAATCGGGCCCGCGGGAAGACGTAGCCCGATGGGAGGGGCTACTGTGCGGTCGATGAGCGGGTCCTCAATGAGGAGGACTGTCGCTGCCTGAGGAAAGCAGAGAAGGCACGAGCGAGGTGCTCGTCCTGGTGGGGATCGTCACCATCCACAGGAGACTGGGGGTCATGTCCCTGGTCCAGGTCACTATGGGATCCATTCGAACCAGTACCCTCCTCAGCGCTCGACGACTCGCAAAGCATAGTCTGGACACGACGTAAGAAGGTGCGTTTGCGATGTCTCATCGCCTACACAATCCCGATCGCACCTTACCGATTGTTCCAGTGCGCCTCAGGACCTCTACTAAAGTGTATCGCGCACTATGGGACTCTGGCTCTACTGGCGACTTCATTCATCCTCGCATAGTTAAGGAGGCATATCTCTATACATCCCCCTACCCTTCCACTGTCACTGTCACGCTTGGCGACAATCAGGCCAAGTCCTTCGTCGACTGTGTGGTGCCTGATCTCCCATTCTCCTTCCCCTTGCGGATGCCCCATAGCCTTCGCAAGAGCCCTCGATTCCATGACCAGTGGACCTTTGATGTTATGGGAACCCTATACGACCTTGTTCTCGGCACCGCCTACTCCCATCAGTTCACCCATTCTGGTCCCGATTGGATCCACAACGACCTCGTCCTCGGCGCCAAGGATGGGAAGCAATATCGTATTTCGTTGTTGGTCAAATCGGACTCTACATCCCCCTCTCCTGTCAATGTCGCCATCTTGACACCTACTCAGTTTCAGCACATCCTTCGTCAGCCTGATGCTGAACTCTACATTGTTGACATCACGAATCTCCTTGTCTGTAACTCTATGCATCAAGACGTTGAGTTGGTCGCGCTCGACCCACCACTTCCCAAACCTCCCGACCCCCCTGATCCTTCAGCCTCCTCTTACTCCTTCTCCCCTGCTAGCGCATCTTACTTTGTTGCATCACTAACCAGTGAGACGCCATCGGTACCTATTCCCATATGGACTCCTTCCACCCCTGCTTCAGACGCTGCTGCTGCCGCGGAGTTTGACAACCTCCTATCGATTTTGCAGCCTAGCGTTGTTGCCCTCCTTCGCGAGTATCGCGATGTTTTCCCTCCATTCGTCTCTTATAACAACATCCCTCCTATGCGCAATATCGAGCACCACAACCGACTCGAACCTAACTACCGTATTCAGCATCGTGCCCCATATCGCCTCTCGGTCCCCGAAGGCCAGAAACTTAAATGCTAAATTGAGGAGTTGCTTCGCCAGGGCTTCATTAAACCGAGTACGTCCCCATGGAGCGCACCTGTCCTCTTCGATCACAAGAAGGACAGCACCCTCCACCTCTGCCTCGACTACCGCGGTCTCAACAAGTATATGGTTAGAAACAGTTATCCTATGCCCCGCGCGGATGATTTGTTCGACTGCCTCTACGGCCACCACTTTTTCACGAATATCATCTTCGTAGCGGATAACACCAGATCAGCGTAACCGAGGAGGACCAGCCTAAGACCGCTTTCCATTCTCGTTTTGGGCACTACGATTTTACCGTCATGCCTTTCGATCTCCGTAATGCTCCTGCCACCTTCCGGCCGGCTATGAACACAATGTTCCAAGACCTTCTTGAGGACTCAGTTTTAATCTATATTGACGACATCCTGGTCTACGGTCGTACCTTAGAGGAGCATTTGACCCACCTTCGCACTGTCCTCCAGCGATTACGTGACCATGGGTTCTATGCGAAGCTCTCCAAATGTCGCTTCGCTCAACCCAAAGTTGACTTTCTGGGGCATCAGGTCTCCGAGCATGGACTCCACATGGACGACTCGAAGATTCAGGCCATTGTCGACCGGCCCACTCCTACCTCTCTTCTTGCACTACATAGTTTCCTTGGGTTGACCAACTACTATGGTCATTTTCTTAAAAACTACGAGTAGTATACTGCCCAACTTACCCCTTTGACCCGCGGACGTCTACCCTTTCATTGGACCCCGACTCATGAGGATGCCTTCCGCTCTCTCAAGCGGCTCGTCACGTCAGCTCCCGTTTTACACCTTCCTGACTACTCTCATCCATTCATTGTCACCACGGACGCTTCGGACTTTGCTATTGGAGTTGTCTTATCTCAGATCTACTCAGCCCCTTCTACTCCACCCGATTCCACGAAGTCTCGATTCCGTCGCATTCCCCGATTCCCTCCTCCAACTCCAGCGACTGCGGCTCACCTCGCACCCATTGAGCCTACTCCTTCAGGAGCCCCCCCTCCATATATTCCTGATGTCGCCGACGATGGTACAGTTGATTCTCGCGATGGAGAGTGTCAGGTTGCTTACCTCTCTCGACAACTACTTCCCACAGAGCGTAACTATACCGCCGACGAGCGTGAGGTTCTCGCGCTGGTTTATACTGTTAAGAAGTGGCATCATCATCTACACGATCATACCTTCACCGTGCTCACGGACAACTTTGTCCTCGTCGCCTTTCAGACGAGCCTAAACTCACTTCTCGTCAGGTTCGTTGGTGGCGTGATCTCTTCGAGTTCGACTTCACCATCAGGAAGATTTCAAGCGAGAGCAACCGTGTCGCAGATGATTTATCTCGTCGCCCTAACCTTAAGTGTGATGATCGGCAACTCTCTGCTCTTTCTGTCTCTACTCCCATTATCCATCCTGCTTTCCTAAATGAGTATCGTCGTGCGTACCCCCAGTGTTCTGAGTTTCAGTCCATCTACGCTGACTTACAGGCTGGTAAGACCATCCCTCACTTCCAGTTTGACCCCTCTGGACTCTTTTATTGGCTTAGACTCAATCATCCTCGTACTCCTCGCTTATATGTGCCTTCTACCGGCCATCTTCGCGTCCGGGCAGTCGCTGAGAGTCATGATAACGCGTCGCTGGTCATTTCGGTGTCTACAAGACTCTTGACCGCCTCTACCGCCACTACTATTGGAGTCATCGCCGCACCTTCGTTAAGGAGTATGTCCGCACGTGCAAGATCTGCCAAGATGCTAATATTACCAATCATCCCCCCTACGGTCTTCTTCAACCCTTACCCATTCCTACTCAGCGTTGGACTTTTGTCTCCATGGACTTCATGGGTCTTCTTCGTCCCCCTACCCCACGAGGCCACGACGCCATCTTCGTTGTTGTCTGTCGGTTGACCAAGCATGCTCACTTCCTCCCTTGCAAGTATGTTAGCTCAGCTAAAAACATCGCCTCACTATATTTCAACCGCATCACCATTCATCGCGGTCTTCCTACTAGCATTGTCTCTGGCCGTGACCCCCGCTTCACTTCCCACTTCTGGCGTGGACTCCACAAGATCTATGACTTTGAGTTTCGCTTCTTCTCTTCTTACCATTCCCAGTCAGACGGACAGACCGAAGTCACCAACAAAACTCTTGGGAATATTCTCAAGAAGTTTGTTGAGAATGACTCTGATTGGGACCTTCATCTCGCTCATGCCGAGATTGCTTATAACCATGCTATTTCACCAGCCATCGACATGTCTCCTTACTACTGTGACTTGGGATATCACCCTCGTGTCTCATCCGATCTCCTTCGTCCATCTCAGATTCATGCTGACACTAAATGCCCTGCCCTTGAGGACTGGGTTAAGAAGATGGGTGAGATTCTCAGCAACGCTCGCAAGAGCAGTGCTGACTCCCAGACTCGCATGGCTACTAGCGTCAACCGTTCTCACATCGACCACCCCTTCAAAGTTAGCGACAAAGTCCTTGTCGACGCATGTCACTTCTAGCCCGAGACCGACACACTTCGCAAATTCAGACGTCGATATATCGGTTCATGCACTATTTTTTTACCCTCCGGATCTAATCATGACTGTCCGGTGAGCTTCAAATTGAAGTTCCCCGGTTCCATGTACCGCGATAATCTACATGATGTGTTTCATGTATCTTTATTGCGCCCCTTCAGACGGTCTCCCCCTGAGTTCCACGGTCGACCTTACCCTCGCCCCTCTCCCATCATCATTGAGGGTCATGAGGAGTTTGTCGTCTCTGATATCGCGTCCCGGCGTATGACTGATGGTGATCCTCCCCGCCTCGAGTATCTCGTTCGATGGAAGGGTTACCCTAACGAGGAGTCTACTTGGGAGTATCTCGAGCACGTGAAGCATGCTATGACTTTCGTGCGTGCTTACGATCGTGCCCATCCTTTCCCTTCACCATCCTCCCCTCCTCCTTCTCGTCCTTCTACCGACCCATCTACTTCATCGACCACTAACATCCCCCCATCCTTCATCGATGGGTCCTCTCGCTCCACCAGTACCTGCCTCATGTCCTCCTTTCCCTGTGGATGTGGTTCTGCCTGTTGTTGCAACTGATTTCTCTCGCCCTCAGCGTACCCATCGACTTCCTTCTCGCTATTGTGGCTGACCTACACCCCCCTATAGGCTCTCTATCTTTTACCATTCTTGGACACTTACGCAGCAGCTCTCGGTTTCGACTTCTACATTTGGCTTCTACATTCCACTTCTACATTATAGCTTCTACATTCGACCTTCGACCTCAGTGTTTCTCTTCAGTACCAGAGTACTTGTCACAATGTTCCAGACTTCTACTCGGTTTCTGCGCTACTCCTACTTCGTCTTGGCTACTTCGACTCGACTTCGGTCTGGAGACTCATCAGTTGGACTACTTCACTTTTTCGGCCACAGAGTTCCCATCTTCCCCGTCTATTGACCATCCCCGTCCAGTCGCATGATGACCCCTATTTTCCCTGACCATATGGGTGTGTTCGCCTGCCGCCCTTCTGCCTTACCCTATGCTGCGCGCCCTCCTTCGGAGTGTACGTTTTTCTTTGTTCGCAGCCCTTGGCCACATGTCTATGTCGGCATAGCTCCCCTATCCTTCCAGGCTCGCTTGTGTGCTCCCTTGTGTGAGTGCCCGTCTCCTTTCAGTTGGCGGCGCCCGTTTGATGGTTTCCATTGAGTCTGGTGTCGTGTTGTTATTCTCCCTTTGAGCTTGATGATGTTTCATATGGTTATGTGGGTACCCCCTTGGAGTTTACTCTGAGAGTTGTACTTGGCGCCCTCCCATCCATCCCTACCTTTCCCAGGTGACTGAGCTCCCTGTCTTCTATTCGGTTATTGTGTACTTGTATAGGGCACGTGAGACTGTGCCACATTCCTTTTTGGTGTGGATATTGATGTAGCTCCTCTTTAGCCTTTAGGGTTTAGGTGTTGACTTATGCCCAGCGGCCTCAGCCACATTGGTTTAGGAAACATTTTTCTCTTTCTTGGCCGACACAGGCCAGACAGTTCTCTCTTTGTTGGCCGACACAGGTCAGACATGTTTCTGTTTTTTTGGGTCAACTCAGACCGGACATTGTTGTATAGATTAGGCTTGAGGCTTAGCCTGCATTGCATTTCTTTTCTGCACGGACATTGCTCCGCATTTAGGATTGTTTCTTTGTCGTTCCTTTGGGTTTCCACTATTTCAGCGGATAGCGTGTTCATGTACCGCTTGAACCATTTACAGGTCCGAGGATCATGTAGCGGTACCCTTAGGCCCGACAGTGAGGCCGAACCTGTTTCAGACCGTCGGCTTGACCCCGGTCCGATACCGGGTTACTTCGGCCTGGACCAAGGCCGGTATATCTCTCTAGCCTAGGCCTAGGCCAGGTTCGTCACTCATTAAGTGGTTCGTTCTTTCATTGAGTCGGACTGGAACAGAACTCAGCTGCTGCTTCTCGTGTGTGTCCATCCCCTCTCTCTCTCTCTCTCACCATCTCCGCATGTGCGTTATATATATATATATATATATATATATATATATATATATATATATATATTGTCACAAACAGAACTGCCCGGTAAAACCGTAGGCAGAGAGAGAGAAGAGGACAACAAACGAGGGGCTGTATATAAACTCCGACGAAACAGTTTGTCACAGCCCCTCGTTTGTTGTCCTCTTCTCCCTCTCTGCCTAC
>BFEA01000302.1:1027868-1040424 GCA_003427395.1 Chara braunii | reverse complement strand
CCCCCCCCCCACAATCCCCGAAGTACTTTTTTATTGCAGATTCGGGGTCCTGTAGTGCAGCCCAGCACAACCCCACCTTCGGAAAAAAATAAAATAAAAATCCTTGCAATGTTTTTGCGACGCCCGGTTCAGCCAGGCGGACCCCCCCGGGCCCAACCGGCCGGGGTCCGCCCGGCCGGGCGCCGGCCCAGCCTAGTTTTTTTGTTATTTTGGTCTGTTGTCTGCCTTGTTGTCTTTTTGCCTTACTGCTTCTTGTCTTCCTGTCCACTTTGATTTCTCCTGTTGTATGGATTGTTCTGTGCAAAAGTGTTGAGGTCTTTCTTCTTAGGCAATCGTGTATGCATCCCCTGTTACGCTGCTTGCCGCGTTCGCGGGGTTATGTTTATTTCAACACACACACACACACACACATACTCCCAGCCTTAACTACTCGCAAGTCCACACCCACACGCGTGCACACACACACACACACACCACTCGCACCCCATGCAAACCCATAAACCAGATATTCAACTCATATTAGGGTATCGACGAGGAGGGAGATCAGGTGTTACATACTGATGCCACACGGGTTCCTTTCGGACCCGACCACTAGGCTAAGGGGTACTTAGCCGGACCCTTCTCCCGGTAGGCCGCATTGAGGCCACCAGTTGGTTTCCTGCAGCAGACCAGGTCTAGGCCCAAACGACATTACCGTTGGGCTCGCGGGTCTGATCTGAATCGTCAATCTTGACAATCCAGATCACGGCGTGCCGGGCAGCATTGAGGCCGACTGGCCGCCGGACGGTACTTGGGCCGGTCCAGCAACCTTTCTTGCATCTTGGAGCAGTGGCATTGAGGAGCGACCGCGCTGCGCTGTTCTGGGTTCAGTGCAGCGCTGGGAACTGCAGCGCTAAGTTTAGCGCACTGCAGTGAGGCAGAGCGAGTAGGGAGACTTACCTAACAGCAGCCACGAGCGCCATAGCTCCCAGCAGCACAGCCGTCTCCCGCAGCAGCCAAGGCGCCACCTTGTCCCATCAGGTAGGGCCTGGTGCTACTCGCCATCTCTGCCCATGCTCTGCCCGTCTCTTCTTCTTCTTCTTCTTCTTCTTCAGACTTCTCCTTCTTCTCCCTCAGACTTCTTCTTCTTTTTCTTCAGACTGGAGACTTCATACGAGTTGGACAGAGATCAGTGATTGGACTTCGGTGGTAGGAGGCTGTGATACTTACCGGATTCGAGACATTGGAGATAGTTGGGATTGATACCAGGCGGCATCACAGATCTGACACCGGTTACATTAGGATTCTGTACCTCCGACATTGGTGACTTATGTCCACGACATGCTGATTTTGTTCGGTGACATTTTGGACAACCATCTCAGTGACCTTCTGGATTCTATCTCGGTGACATCTGCCGCTGCCTATACCTCCCACCTCCATCGTCTCTCCTCCCACCATTCATCTGTGTATGATTGTACGGGGCCTGAAGCATCGTCTATGTATGGTCTTCAGACCCCCTCCATCTCACGATTGCTTGTGTGTTGAGTGATGTTTGGGTGAGTTCAGTCCATGTGAGTCAGTCCATTTCTCAGACTTCGGCTGTATACATGCTCATCCTATATTGGTTGATCTTTGGTTCTGCCCATACTTGGTGAAGTATTCACTAGTATGCAACATCAGGGCTGTGAGATTGGTCGTAAGAGAGAGAGAGAAGCTTACCTGATTATTGTTGTCGATATTGTGCACTGCTGTGACGTCTTCATGGGAGATCTGTGCCTATGTGACACTATGTTGTGATCGGTTCTCGCCAAGCTCGTCTTTGGGATACTGTATGCTGACATAACAGAGGGAAGATGCCCGAAGGAGGAGTGGGACGTGAAGGAGATCTATCTTCGATGCAATTGATGGATACTTTCTCTTCCACCCTCTAAGTCTTATCTCCCCCCTATTAGCTTCGTCCTTTGGTTACGAGACATTGCACTTGGGATCACTCTCATGATTATTGGAGACATTGACTTGCGTTGAGACATCTTGTACTTCGACATTGACGAGTTTCTCTCCAGACTAGGTTTATTACAATTTGGTGTCAGAGCAATACCTCCTTTGTCGCGATCTGCTGATGTGCGCCGTGATGTGATATGGTAAGTAAGGGAGTGGACGCACGTCTCTCATTTCACGTTTATAAATGCGCGTGATTGTCATCACTAGTCTAGACATTGACGTCCAGACGTGCGTGCGCACTTACATGGTGATTGATGATGATGTGGACCGGCGACATTGCTGACATGGCACAGTGTTGCTGAAATGGAGACGGTGACCAGCGGGAGAACCGTTAGCAGAGGCGCTGATGTGGCGCTGGACGGTCGACCAGAGAGAGAGAGGGAGAGAGTGAGAGAACTGCTGACATGGCATTGAGAGTGCTGCCTATGTGGCATGGCATGTGGGTGCTGACGTGGCATCCAGAGGACCAGCAAGGTATTGTCTGACGTGACACTTACCTGTGTCACGACTTACCTGCTAACGTGGCACTTCCAAGGCTCCAGCTGTATCTTCAGTCTGACGTGGCATACCAATGACAAGCGGACTTGGTAGTAGTGCACTGTTGACGTGGCTACCGCGACTTCCCTTTTGACGGCCTCGCTGGCCATTGCCGCTGACGTGGCATACTCTGTGGATGTGCTGTGTTGGTCAGAGTGGGATGTGACACATGGCAAGGAAGACTTGCGCTGCCATTTACCATGAAGATTGGTGGGGATAGACACTTGCACTTGTGTGCGCTGAGGGGTGGTACGGCACTGGGTTACGCCGTAGTGCCACGCGTCAGCCGTTGTGCCTGGATTCGGGTATCTGCAGCGAGACAGCGAGATGATGAGCAGTTGATACACTGATTGCTCTTGTGTTGTAATTGGCTGACTCTACTCACCTGTCGTGGGCTGTTCTGTGGATGCTTGCTGACTCACCACTTGTGTTGTTGTCTTGATCGCACTGGCCGTCGCTGCCGTATTTGTACACTCTCAGATAGAAACGTCATCACATAGACAAACAACAGAATTAGGAATAGATAGAAGTATCTGAATCCTACTTATCTTCTTACTATTTTCTTTGCCGTGGAAATTCGAAATTGAAGTGAGGCTGTGGAATTTGCTGTTGTCTTTTTGAGTTTATTGTGCGGCATACTCACTCATTAGGATGGCTTTGTGTGGAACTGTCTGCGCGCGTCCATTCTGACCCGTTTTATCCCTCATCTCTCCTACCCCACCTCCTTTACTCTCTTTGCCGATGAAGAAGAGGTAGTGCTGAGAACCCGTGGCCAAATTGAAGAAATACGGCAGCTAGTGCTGAACCTTCTTCGCACATTGCTCCAAGAAATGCACGAAGCTGGCCCCGATGCTGAACAGCATGTACGCAGCCAGTTCGATCTGCAAGCAGCCGAGGACGAACTGAAGAAGGCTGAAAGTGCTGTTCAATTGTTGGAAGTCAACTGGTCAGGGCTTGCTCCCTGGTCTCAGATATGGAGCCCTCGGTGAGGAGAGCCCCTCGCTTTCAGTAGAGGAGTTACCACTTTCGGCCCTCTGTCTGCTGAATGTGACCTGGGTGTTTCTCCATAGCTCGTATGAGCACTGCTGACAGCGTGGAATAATAGTGCACTGGGAGTGATCTGCTGTGTGGCGGGAACCTTCTGCCTTTGCCTTCTATCCACGGTAACGTCGACTCGTCTACGGGGAGAGCTTCCGTGTTGTTCTTTGCAGTATTGTTCAGCTCATACATCTTGTTACGGAAGAAGACACGTGTCAACGTCATCGTCATCATTATCATCGAAGACGAAGAGGAAGACGCGTGTCAACATCATCGTCATCATTATCGAAGAAGAAGAGGAAGACGTGTGTCGTCATCATCATCATCATTATCATCGTCATCATCATCATCGAAGAAGAAGAAAAGGAAGATGTGTGTCATTATGAACATCATTATTGAATAAGAAGAAGACACGTGTCATCTGGGGCGCAAGTGGATACTAGTAGGGTTTGCCGCAGAGGTTGGCCTTGTGCTTTTTGGTGCTGACGAGACAGATGATCCTGGGGTTGGATTATCAATTGGATGGTTTTACACGTGCCTTTTTCAAAATTCTGACTGATTATCGTGGTTAATCAGTGAGGTTGTTGGTGTTGCTTTTCTTTCACCTCCTTTTTGCTGGATGGCGCTTTCTGCCTGTAGGACAATAGAGGACGTGGTGGGGATCACCTAGAATGATGGGCCTGATGCTGCCCCCTCTTCAGGTCTGTCGTTTTGGGATGGTCTCTACCTGGTTCTGTGAAGCCTGCTGCTAAGCTCTGCTAATTTTAGGGCATGGGGTTTCACATAGTGTGGCTGCTTTTTGCTCTGTAGATAATTTGCGGTTAACAGATATATAATTCGACACTGCCTGTAGGACATTAGAGGATGTGGCGGGGATCACCTGGAATGATGGGCCTGATGCTGCCCCCTCATCAGGTCTGTCGTTTTGGGATGGTCTCTGCCTGGTTGTGTGAAGCCTGCTGCTCAGCTCTGCTAAAATTACGGCATGGGGTTTGGATTAGTGTGACTGTTTTTGCTCTGTAGATAATTTGCGGTTAGCAGATATAAAACTTGACACTATATTAGGGTTATCCCCTTATTGATACTAGGGATGATTACAGTTCTTGCTCCATAGATAAATTAGGGTTGATTGATATGAAACTTGATACTATTTTGGGGTTAATTCACCATTACTGTTCTGGACGATTGCGGTAATTGGGACGGGTGAGGGTGAGGACATTGTGTGACTGTTTCTGTGCATAGACAATATAGAGTTAATGGATATAAAATTCGACATTAGAATAGGATTAAATTTCACGTTATGGTGGGTTAGGGTAATTTTACTAATTTCATAACTTTTTGGTTTTTTTCAACTAGGGACTCGCACAGGACGGGCTGAAGACCGGTGTCTTCATTGTGGGAGGTCTGGGGTTGGGGATGGGACTGGCCAGAAGTGCCTCTCCCAGCCCGCTTTGGCTACGGCATTCATGTGAGGGACGCCAGGCCGTTTCCCGGTTTTATAATGCAAAGAACACCACCTTGTTAAAAAAAAAAAAAAAAAAGGTGGTTCAGTTTATTTTTCAATAATTTTGTGCATAACATAGTTTTTTTGCGTTTTTTTTTTTTTTTTTGCTGGTACCTTGTCCATGCACGGCCGGGCTGCCAGGAAAACAAGGTGACCCGGGCTGCCCGGCTGGTAGCCTAGTAAATAAGTAAATAAGTAAAAAAATAAAAAAATAAAAATAATAGTTAATTAATTAATTAATTAATTAATTAATGCGACTGCTGATAAAGAGATCGGAGTTCAACTCCTGATGGAGCCAGATGAATAAAATAATAATCTGGCAACTTCTTGATTGTATGCTGCATCGCCTCCTCTAGGGTGATGGCGGAGCCGAGCTCGGATATGACAGGAACTGGCGTGGAGTGCTCGGAGGAAAATACGTCGTCTGCTGGGAAGCAACAGGTAGAGGTCATAAAGTCTACAGGGGACAAGCGGCTTTATCGGGCTATCACTTTGGAAAACGGTCTCTGTGCGCTACTGATCCACGATCCGGAGATTGCTGCATCGCAGGGAGAAGGCGGTGACAGTGTTGATGGTAGTTGCGATGACAAAGGGGGTGCAGTGCGAAGGTCTAGGCGTCGAGCAGGTCCTGGTCGGGGCTGTGCCTCAGACAGCGAGGAAGAAGATGATAGCTATGATGAAGACGATGAGGATGAGGATGATGACGAGGATGGGGACGGCGACGACGATGAAGATAGTGGGTGGGAGACAGCTGACGAAGAGCGGACGACCGCCGTTTTGGTGAATGGAGTTCCAGGGGATAAGGGTGACGAGGGCGAGGATGGCTGCGGTGACCATTGTGAAGGATGCAAACTGTGTGGAAACGAAAGCGATGAGGAGGACGACGACGGGTCGTCCGAAGATGAGAGCGACGGACCTCGACGTGACATGCCCAAAGGCGGGGCGAAGAAAGCAGCGGCTGCTATGTGCGTTGGAGTTGGGAGCTTTTCGGACCCTTTAGATGCGCAGGGTCTCGCACATTTCCTAGAGCATATGCTTTTCATGGGGAGTGAGAAGTTCCCTAATGAGAACGATTACGATTCGTTTCTGTCTGCACACGGTGGCAGCTCGAATGCCTACACCGATGCAGAGCATACGTGCTTCCATTTCGAAGTTAATCACAAGTTCCTGACCCCGGCGCTCGACAGATTTGCGCAATTCTTTGTTGCTCCACTGGCCAAAGACGAAGCTATGGAACGAGAAGTGCAGTCTGTCGACTCAGAGTTCAATCAGTCCGTCCAGAATGACCGGTGCCGATTGCAGCAGCTTCAGTGTCATACTGCCAACTCAGCGTATGAACTACACAAGTTCAGCTGGGGCAACAGAAAGAGTTTGGGTGAGCCGCTTGTGAAAGGAAAAGGCATAAGGGGGAAGCTAATTAACCTCTACAAGGAGCATTACAGGGCAGGAAGGATGAAGCTGGTTGTTTTAGGGGCAGAACCTCTTGATGGTATGGAGAAGACAGTTAAGGAATTGTTTGTTGGTGTACGACCGGGGGGTACAGAGAGGCTGAACTTTGCGCGAGAAGGAAGACTGTGGGAGAAGGGGAAGATGTACATCGTGCAGTCGGTCAAAGATCAGCACCAGCTAAGCCTGCAGTGGCCTCTCCCTTGCCTTGATTCAGTCTACCGCAAAAAGCCTTACGACTACGTGTCACATCTTATCGGCCATGAGGGAGCTGGGAGCATTCTCTCTCTCCTCAAGGCCAAGGGGCTGGCACAGAGCTTAACGGCGGGAATTGGGGACAGTGGTTTCGAACGCAACTCCGCAATGTATCTGTTTAGTATAAGCATTCGGCTCACAGTGCTCGGACTCGAAAAGGTCATGGATGTTATCGGGCTGGTTTACGAATACATCCATATGGCAAAGGAGGTCGGACCGCAGGAATGGGTCTTTCGAGAACTGAAATCTGTGGCGGATATGGAGTTCCGCTTTGCGGAGGAAGATCTACCTGAGGATTACACTTGCCGTCTTGCGGAGAACATGCACCTCTATCCGGAGGAACACATCATCTCAGGAGAGTATATCGTCGAGGAGTGGGACCCGGCGCTCGTGGAGGATGTGTTTAACTGGCTGTCTCCTGAAAATATGCGTGTGGACTTAGTGACACGGTCATTCGACAACACGTCGTCCGGTGTACTTGTGGAACCTTGGTTCGGAGTTCGTTATCGGGTCAAAGACATCGATGCAGAGCTTGTGGAACGGTGGGCAAAACCACCGAGTTCGAACCTTGCACTCCACATGCCACTGCAGAATCTGTTCATTCCGCACGACTTCACCCTGCGTGTTGAGCCTGTGAAACTGGCAGAACCCGTTGGCGATTCGGGTCAGCTATGTGATGTGCTCACACCCTCAAACTCAGCACCTGCGAAAGTCATGTCTTCGCTGGAATCATCTGGGAAAGCCACATCATTGCAAGCACCGTTGCCAGAAGCCGTGCTGACCGAGTCCTCTGCAGAAGTCATGCCGCCAGGGTCATGTGCAAAAATCATGTCGACAGAGTTAACCATGAAAGTCACGTTGGCGGAGTTGCCTGCGGAAGTTGACGATGCAGCAGGGACGACTTACCCGAAAACCATGCCGGAGACATCCGACAAACTCACTGAGCCGGCGCCGCCGAGCTCCCCGAATGCAGTTGTGAAACGTTTCCCGAAAATTATTTACGAAGACGACTGCATGAAGTTGCACTACCTGAAGGACACGGTCTTCAAAACACCGAGGGCGAGCGTGTATTTTGCGATTACCAGTGGGGTGTTCATGCAGAGCGCGAAGAATGTGGTCCTCGGGGAGCTGTTTGTCAAGCTCCATGCAGACGCTCTCAGCGAAACTGTGTACCTGGCGAGCGTTGCTAGGCTGGATTGGAATGCAACGTTGAGCGCGAGCCGCTTAGAATTCAAGTTTCATGGATTCAACGACAAGCTTGGCCTGCTCGTGAAGACGGTGTTCGAACAACTAAGAGATTTCAAAGTGCAGAAGGACAGGTTTGAAGTTGTGAAGGAGGAGCTTGTTCGAGATTACGGCAATGCCAATATGAAACCGTGGAAGCATTCAGCGTATCTGAGGCTTCGCGTTCTCCGGGAAAGAGGCTTCCCAGTGGAGGAGAGACTCGATGCATTACTCTCTTGCACGCCAGAGGACCTGGCCAGCTTTGTTCCAGCCATGCTGGACCAAACATTCACAGAGTGTCTGGCTCACGGGAACTTGACGGAGGAGGAGGCTTTGGAGTTGGTGAAGACGGTGCAGTCCTGTTTACCGCAAAAAACATTGCGACCTGAGCATCGACCTGTCGAAAGAATTGTGCAGCTCACCGATGGCGTCTCGTATGTGATCAACGCACGTGCGAAGTTGGACGCTGAAGAAAACTCCGTCGTCGAAATGTACTTGCAGATGAAGCAGGACTGGGGGAAGGAGACGGTTCGAGATCGCGCAATTGTGGACCTCCTGGAACATATAATCTGGGAGCCGAGCTTCGACCAGCTCAGAACCAAGGAGCAGCTGGGGTACTCTGTGGAATGCAGTGTCAGAGTAACGCAGACGGTAATGGGTCTTTGTTTCCGGGTTCAGTCAGCGGAATACCACCCTCGGCACGTGCACTCGCGTATCGATGCGTTCATCGAAGACTTTAGAAACTATCTTGTTACGATGACTGACGAGCAATTCAGTAATCATCAGGAAGCGCTCATTTCTCAGAAGTTGGAGAAGGACACGAACCTTGAGGAGGAAAGCGATCGGCATTGGGCCCAGATATGGGACAACCGGTACCTTTTCAATGCTCGCAAGCTCGAAGCCCAAGCTCTTCATGAATTGAAGATGAAAGATGTGCTTCAATGTTACGACTCCTATCTCTCTGCCGCATCCACGAGCAGGCGCAAGCTTGCAGTGCAAATTTGGGGAAAGAATTGCCATGCAATGATGTCGGAGGTGGATGACGCGATGAAGGTGGCCGACGGATGCGAAAAGCCCGGTGATACAGCATTGATTAAGGATATTGCAGAGTTCAAGCGCCGGGCAGAACTCTTCCCGACTGTCCGTCCCGTTCCAGTGTTGTCTTCGTCGACTGTCATGCAATCCGAGTAAGTTCCCTCTTCCTCAACTGCTGTATTTGAATGCATGTCATTGGCCAAGCAGCGAAGCTGATGAGCGGAAAAAAATGGGATTTGAACCCTCAACCTTAGCCTTGGGCCCTTGACAAGGCTATACTCTACCAAGCCATTTGCGCCATCAATACACTTTATTCTGTGTTGCGCTCACCGTGAGAGGCCGAAGCAAGAGGGGGTACCAGTTTCATGTGCCTCTCTCTCTGCTCTTCTTAGATCTTACATTCACAAGTGAATTCAGAGTCTTTTCAAACACTTAGGCTTCTTTCTCCCCACTACCAGATAGATGGTCCTGAACTTGCTTGCAGAAGTAAACCTCCTTAAGTTGTCGTTCCAAGTTAAGAAAAAAAATAAAATAATAATAATAGTTCTGATTCTTCTGAATTACCCACGGCTTGTCAATCAATTCGATGATGATACTTCAGGGCTGTTTCCCTTTTTTTTCTGCAAAAAAAAAAAAAGAACATGGTGCACAGAAGTGGAATGTTTTAATCCACTGGTCAACTGTTCAAACCCCGGCACATGCAGTCAACTGGAGTCGTGTTCTGTTGTATCCGATGAGCGCCTCCGGTTTTTCTTTCGAGAGGCCGTCTACAGCGGCTGATGTGATTTCGTTTACAAATGAATTTTATAAATCTAGGCAGAGCCAGCCTGGACGTCCGGGTCACTTTCGCACGTTGCTGCGGTTCATATGGGGCACACATGTACGGGCGCCTGTTCGAATGTTTGGTGCGGGCCCGGTGCAGCGTGAAAGATGTGCCGGGCACCCGTGGGGGGTCCCGAGGGGCGGGCTGAACGCCCGAAGCTGGTATGAGGCCTCAAGAAGGCCGGAGAAGTTGCAAAAGAAAAAAATGGCCTGATGTGGGCGATATGCAATCTGATGGCCCATTTTCATTGGGTCTTTTGATCTTTTTTCCTGAGAATTCCAAGTCTGAGTCTGCTCTGCTGGCTTTTCTTCGCTCCCCCCCNGGGACTTGATGAGAGGGGTAGGGGGCAGGAATTGGCCAGGTATAGTGTGCGTCCAGGAAACGCACCTAATGGACACCCCGGAGTATAACAGCACCTGTCTCTTATACACATCTAGATGTGTATAAGAGACAGCCCTTCCCCCCTCTCCTCGCTCTTGATCGTCGTTCTGGAGGTTCACCTATGGACACCTTGTTACGACTTCTCCTTCCTCTAAATGATAAAGCTCAATGAACTTCTCACAGCACCCCGATCGGCAAAGCGCTGAGATCACCGCGAGCTAGACACTCCACCTGACCATCCAATTGGCTGGCACAACGGGGAGTGTGTAGAAAGGGCAGGGACGTAATCAGCACACGCGAGCTGATGATGACTCACACTTACAACGCATTGAGTCTGGTCTGCTGTCATTTGCTGTGTTTTCGTAATCTGTATGCGATACGATGCCAGTCTTAGTCAGTTCTACTGTCTGATACTTATGCGATGTCTGTGGAAATGCTGTCCTTTTTTAGCTCATCTTTCTCAGGGAACTCCAAGTGAGAGTCTGGAGTTGCAACATCAGACAGAAATAATCAACAGAAAGGGCCAGCAAAAGTGGGGCCAGCAGCCTAGCTCAGTTGGTAGAGCACGTAAGCGGTATTCAGAAGGTCGTGGGTTCGATTCGCACATCGTTCACCGTGGCCCCCTGTGGCATGCTTCAGGTTCACCAGCTGAGATAGTTGGCTTGCCTCTCCTGGTTGGTTAGGAGGTAGCTGGGGAGTCACCTTCTAGCTCGCACCAGGTGTTAGGGATGGCAGCGGTGTTTAGGCACAGGTGGAGGGTGGAGGTCAGTGTCAACCCGTAACTGTAACATTCAACGATTCCTACGCTAGAAGGCAACCGTTGCAATCTAGCTCGCGCCAGGTGTTAGGGATTGCAGCAGAGCTTAGGCCATTAGGGTGGAGGTTGGTGTAATCCCCTATCCCAATCTCAGATAGGAGATTAGGTAGCGTGAGACATATATGAGAGAAGAATATGGCGTAGTTTTTTCAAGAAGTGAAGAAAAAAGGGCCAGCAAAAGTCGATGTGTGCTTCCTATGCTGTCTGGCAGATTTGACTCCTATGCTGTCGCAGGAAGATACTGAAACGCAAGGGGGCGGGTGAAGAAGACAAAAATGCTGAAATGCAAGGAGGGGGGGGGGAAGAAGTCAAAAATGGTGCATACAAACTACTAATGCAAATTGGAATGATACAGAGAATGAAGATTAGCTTGGTCCCCGCGCAAGGATGACACACATAAATTGAGACATGGTCCAAATTCGTTTAGAAAAAGAAAAATGCAAAACTCAAGAAGAGACAGTCATCAGTTGTTTGTGTGTTCCATTTACGTCATCCATCCATCAATCAACATCAATCAATCAGCCAATCAATCAATGCATCATCTATCAATATCAATCAATCAATCAATCAATCAATCAATCGGACGGTAGAACAGACAAACAACCAGACCTGATTACATCAGATCTGGTGTGATCAGATCATATCAGTTCTGGTGTGAAGAGATCACATCAGATCTCGTGTGAATGGATCACATCAGATATGCTGTGATCAGAACACATCTGGTGACGTCAGATGTGATCAGATCAGGTCAGGTGCTATTAGCACACATGATGTCACCTCACAGATTTTGCTTACTTCCGAGCTGATGGTGCAACTAGGAAACACTGCTCATCACTTTGCGCTGTCCCTTGTTTTCTATCTCCCATGTGCTACGTCAACAACAGAAATGCTTCAGTAAAAAAAAAGAAAAAAAAAGAAACAGGTAACGTTTTGGTGATTGCAGCCTGAGAAATAGGCAAGGGTCACCCTGTTCACCTCGGCGCAAAAGCTGTTTTACCTTTTTTCCTAGGCCGGTCCTCGGGCCGCCCGGCGGCCTGACCGTCGCCCGGGGGGGGTGCCGGGCCGCCTGGCCGGATGTCGCGCCCGGTTGTGCCCCCAGCGCATCACTGTAGGTTAGTTTTTTTTTTGTTTTTTTTTTTTGGCGCTGGGGCCCTTTTTGCCCCCTTCGTAGACCATGTGGACCGCGGGAAAAAAAAAAAACGGGGCCGGTAGGCCCAATTTCACCGATTTGAAATCGGGCCCCATCTGGATCGTCGATCTCGAAGATCGATGGCCCAGATTGCACTGATTTCAAATCAGTGAGGGCGGGAACTACCGGCCCCCGTTCCCTCCCCCGTGCTGAAGATGTGCCCCGGACGTCCACCCTTCCCTGCCTTGCAGCACTGTGTGTCCGCCAGCCTTCGACGCGCAACTTCAACGCGCTTCTTCGACGCACCGCCAGCACCTGCTAACGTCCGCCATCGCGCACCCCGCCAACGGCCGCCTTCAACAAGGTAAGGGACTTAGTTGGGGGGGG
>BFEA01000302.1:1015794-1027049 GCA_003427395.1 Chara braunii | reverse complement strand
CCCCCACCCACCTCCCGAAGTTCACTTTTTATTGCAGATTCGCGGTCCTCTAGGGTAGCGCAGCACAACCCCGCCTTCAAAAAAAAAATAAAAAAATTCCTTGCTGTGTTTTTGCGTCGCCCGGTTTCGCCGGCCGGACCCCCCCGGGCCCGCCCGGCCGGGAGGCGGCCCAGCTTAGCTTTTCTCTCTTTTGTCCTCTCCTTTTTCTCTCCCTGTGGAGATGGTGGCAATAGGATGGCCCTTTCAGGTTGGCAGGGTTCCATGCCAATAGCCCTGGGTATAGTTCCTTCGCCAATAGCCCTGGCCCCTGGGTATAGCTCCCTCTCCAATGGCCCTGGGTATAGCTCCCTCGCCACTACCGTCTTCACCTGAATAAAACGTGCTGTCATTATAGCTGTATTTCGGCCAACGTTGAGTCTACATACAGCAATAATGACTGCACATTGTGTTCGGGTGAAGACGGTATAGCTCCCTCGCCAATAGCCGTGGGTAGAGCTCCCGGCCAAAGTCGTACAGGTGGGCATGCAGAGTGGTGGTCCTTTGAGGCACTTGGTAATGATAGGAATTCGGTGAAAGGACTGCTGAGACTGATGGACGGTGTGTCCCTGTTTTTGACCTACAGAGTGGGCGATGCAGGGTCTCTGACAAAAGCGAACGCAATCGGATGGAAGTTGGGATCCTGTTACCAGTCTAACCTGACACTAAAGAAGACGGATGATGGGACCGGTACCGGGGACTTTCTCAGGTGCCATATGAGGGTGAGAAAGCAGTACCCGTTTCTACGCTCGGTACAGGGCATAAGAAATGAAGAGGCACTGTGGAACAACGGGCCTTCGGATATTAGGTGCGGACAGGATTACAGCTCGTGGTCCAGTCGACAGAACAAGTGGGCGGCGTTGGTAGGTTGTTCCCACAGGACAGATCGGAACACGGCGGTTTGGTCAGAGGTCCCGCGACAGTTCCGTTCAGTCCTGGCACTGCGGAAAGACTGCCGCAGGAAGAGGGTACCCGACAAGCAGTTTGCGTCTGCTTTGGAGATTTTTCCCCGCACTGCCGGCCGGTTTTGGGAATCGGTGTCAGCAGTAGTTCGGTTATGTTGAAAGCGTCGATATTTACCGCAGTTGTATAAGTAGGATGTTAAACCACCCAGCCATTTTCTCAGATGCAGCGTTCATGCGGCTGCAGGATTCGGGCTTGAGCAACCAGAGGAAAATGGCTGATAGTGCCAGCCAAAAGAAGACCCGTGTCGATCCATTTTTATTGGGCGTGCACCGCACAGTGTGTTTCGAGGCACGGCGAGGGGATGGTTAAAAGTACTGGTGGTTTAATGACTGCGGCAATCCTCTAAGTCGAGCAGAAACCACTGGCGGTTAAACAGAGGATACCGCTGGGATGGATCCATGGGAGAAAAAGTGTGTTCTCACGAGAAGAGAGGCGGTCTGCTGATGATGCTCTTTTCCGCGAAAGCTCTGCTTTTGCAGTCAACCGAATTGTCAGACTTTGTTCATTGTGTAATGACCCGTCAAAACACAGACTGAGAACACTGCTGATTTCTGGGATTTGCTGCTGGAATGTATGCCCTGCTGAGATTCCTGCATTCCGCTGTGATTTCTTAAGTCTGTGTGTGTGCGTGCCTGCTGTTCTGTTTGCCTGTCTGAGTGCTCGTCGGCCTGAGTGTGTGTGTGACCCGCAAGGGTACTTGTTGGTTTGGAGGCCCTGCAGGGCCGGTACTTACCCGTGGCTGTGACTTTGAGGTTTGCCGCGGGAAAAACGCTAGAGTAGCGGGGCTAGGCCCGCGCCACTTAGAACAGCAGGAAAACACACTCAAGTAGCAGGTAGGCCGGTACCACTCAAGTAGTCGTAGAAGTGTCGGGTACTCAAAGCCGAGCAGAAGAAGACAAAAAGTTGGCATTTTTAGAGGCCCAGTAGCGGTAGGGTAGAGGTAGGCCGGTGCCAGTCCGAGTAGCTTGAGTTTAGGGCCTGTACGGACTATATCAGAGCCTGCAATGAGGTTTCCCTCCGAAAGGGAGGAGGTGCCGGTTGCTGGGAGGCCGCGCGGCCTAGGAAGTCGCTGCCCAAGAGGCAAGTAGACCGCTATATCTTCTGGAGGAGCAAGTAGCTCCTCCTCATTTGCAGTGTGCAAGATTGGGAGACATACTGCCTGAGCGGGCAGCTGGACTTAGAGCGCTGCCTGGGAGGATGAGGAGCAGCTGGGCGCTCAGCCTGGCTATGGCGAGCAGCCCAGCCTGAGGAGGAGGAAGAAGGGGGCGAAGGAGGAGAGTGGCGAGGTACCTACCTGGCTATGGTGGACACCATCTTCATCACCTTGATAGGTGCTGCATCTGGAAGGCCCCAGTTGGGGTAGTGCCGCACCAAGGAAGCTCGAGGCAGAGTCAGGCATGGCGGCCTGATGAGCAGCAACCATAGCTGCTTTGTGTTGTCCTTTGCACAGGAGGGCAGGGCCCTTAGTAGTGCGCCATCGCCCTGGCATGTGAGAGGAGGAAGCCATGGCTATGGTGGACCTGTTGTTGTGCTGGTAGTAAGAGGGAACTTCAGATATTGATTCTGCTTCAACTACTTATTATTATTGCTTGGGGAAAGAATAAGATTGGTGAAGACAAGGAGGAGGAGGAAGGTCGAGAGAGAAGGTGGAATTGTCATTGGTCTTGCCGGTGTACATCTTCTTCTTCTTCTTCTTCTTCTTCTTCTTTGGTCTCTATCTCTTTGCAAGTGCTTTCATTTCTTTCGCAATTGGGTGGCATTGTCTTTCCTTGTGAATTTGCACTTCGGAAATGACCAGGATCGTAACAATGCAAAAATTAATTGCGAATTTTTGTTGATCTACGATCAGTCTTTTGTGTGTTTCTTTGTGTCTACCCTATCGCTCCCTGACTATAGCAAAAGGGGTCTCTCCCAGAATCTAAGTACCTATTTTTCAAATTGGGAGGGGAAAAAAAGATGAGAATTCAAGTGGAATATTATCGATGGCTGGTATTTCATTTGAGATCTTTTTTTTTTTTTTTTTTTTGGCAATAGACATGTGATCTCTTTTTGCTTGGTGGTACAAATGTGAGGAGAAAATTGTAGTATAAAAAGGGCATCTTTCTTTCTTTTTTCTTGTATAAAAAGTGTGTCATTATCCAGTATCAGAGATTCTTTTAATGAACTTGTATTTGTGACGAATAGAGTTGGGGAAAAAAAAAAAAAAAAACTTGTCATTATAAACTCCCGAGTCTCAACCCGTACAAAGGCGAGTAGGGAGAAATCTATGAGAAATATATAAGGCCATGTAAAAAAACGGTCGACACCAACTTATCACAGTCAGGATAGGTTGGCAGGTGAATTATAATATTATATTCCATTTCGTTTGCTTGTTTCTTCTCTTTTTTTCTTCAATTTCTTTTTTCGTTTTTGCTTTTTCTTTTTTTCCTTTTTTTTCCTAGGCTGTTTTCCCAGGTGCCCAGGCACCCAACTTATCCCCGGGTACACGCCCAGGTGCGTGGCCGGGCATGACCCCCGGGGCAGGGTTCCAGGCAGCCTTAGCACGAAAAAAAAAAAAATCCGGGAAAAAAATATGTTGTGTAGAATTGAAATACAAACGAATTTTGGCCGAGGTTCATTGGAATTCCTCACAGAATCGGAGATGGAAAAAGAAAATAACAGAATCACACAAAGGCGCCCCCCTTTCCGGGTGCCCGGGCACCCAACTTATGCCCGGGTACACGCCCGGATACCTGGCCGGGCATCAACCCCGTGCAGGTTTCCGGGTAGCCTTAGCGCGAAAAAAAAAAAAAAAAAGAAATAAAAAAATTCGGGGGGAAAAATATGTTGTGTAGAATTGAAATACAAATGAATTTTGGCCAACGTGCACATTGGAATTCCTCACAGAATTGGAGATAAAAAAAGAAAATAACAGAATCACACAAAGGCACCCCCCTTTAAATCCCTTTAAGCCCTTTAAAACCAATTTGTACCTCCCTCACCCCCCCGTTGACAGTCAACTCACAAAAAAAGAAATGCCCCCGGATTTCCGGTCCTCTGGGAGAGCGCAGAAATCCGGAAAAAAAAAAAAAAATCCTTTTTTTTTTCCTGCACGCCCGGCTACCGCGGGCGGCAGACCCCCGTCCGGGCAGGACCAGCCGGGCGTGATAATCTTCCTAGTTTGTTTTTTTTGTTAATGTTTTGAAAAAAAAAAAAATCCTTCTTTTATTAAATTTTCTTTTAATGTTTTTACTCACGTGTGGGAAATTTATATTCCATCTCTTATGGTGACCTCTCCACCAATTAGTGCACATGACATGATCTAGATCCCAATGTAGATCTGATCGAGATACGAACCCCTCCCAATTCTGCTGTTGGTGTTAAAAAAAAAAAAGGTAAGATCCTTCCAGTTGGCATCTCCTATCTATATCACGAATTATCAGTCCAGTGTTTCACATAACTTTTTCCTTAGAAAAAGGCTAATTTTTTAAAGCCCAACCAATTCAATAACCTGTCGAATTCGGATAGGATGGCCTTTCACCTTTTCATTATCGACAAGGGTACTTGTTGCGGCTTTGCTCGCAAAGGATTGAGGGTGAAATCGGAGAAATGAGTCGGGGTGGTGGGTTCGCCGGTTTGGGGGGTGAGAGTCGGGGGTGTTTTTAGACTCACCTGTGTAGTGTTGTTGACTGTGTTGATGCACTGCAGCTGGAGTTCCGAAACCTGTGGAAAGACAACTTTTTTTTTTTTCCGTTGCATTTTGTTAGGGCTTACGTCTCCGACTCCTGTTGAGGTTTTCGGGTTTGGTTTGGGGGGGTTGCGGGTTTGTGGTGGGGTGTGGGTGGTTTTTGGGCTCACCGGTGCACTGTTGTTGACACAGTTGATGGATTGCTGCTTGGATTTTTGAAAACCTTCAGTGAAGTGTTTTTTTTTTTTTTTTTTTTTTGCTTTGAAATGTTGGGAAAAGGGTTTAAATGAGGATGGGTGGGTGGGTGGGTGGGTGGGGAGTGTGTGGGGAAGGGGTCGGTTGTAGCGGGCCTGGGCGGTCGTCGGGCTCACCTGTGTAGTGTTGTTGATGCCGTTGACATAATGTTGCTGCTGCTTTGTAAGGCTTGCTGGGAGAGGGGGGGCAGCAAAAAAGAACTGGACAGCAAAAAAAACCTGTAACACAAGACAGGTCAATTCGCAAGCTAAATTTATAAGTCTATAGAGAATAATTCTCATATCACGATTCACTCAAAATTATTCTATTTAACTAAGCCTACGTCTACCTCTAAGCAAGTGCCAAAAGAAAGGTAGAAGCTGACAGAATCTGCTCTATACAGAGTGGATCGCCAGAATCGTCACCTGTTAAAATATAATCTAACTCTAAACTAAAAAAATTTCGGCAACGTTTCGCGTAGGGGAAGTGCCCTTTCCTTTCATAATTTATATCATTCCGAATATAGAAACCGAAATAATCTTTAACTTTTCAAAGTCAAAATTTTGTCTCACTTCCTGAATTAGCAAAAATTTGGGCAGCACTCCCTTTGAAAAATGAGACTTCTCAGATTTTTACTAAGCCATATAAAATTTAGACAAGTCGAACTTTGAAAAGTCAAAAGTTAACCAACTCCTTGGATCTGCAGAAATTTCGGCAGCGCTTCACGACTCACTCAAAATTATTCTATTTCACTAAGCCTACGTCTACCTCTAAGCAAGTGCCAAAAGAAAGGTACACCCTGACAGAATCTGCTCTATACAGAGTGGATCGCCAGAATTGTCACCTGTTAAAATATAATTTAACTCCTCTAAACTAAAAAAATTTCGGCAGCGTTTCGCGTAGGGGAAGTGTCATTTCCTTTCATAATTTATATCATCTCGGATATAGCAACCGAAATAATCTTCAACTTTTCAAAGTTAAAATTTTGGACAACTGCCTAAATTAGCAAAAATTTGGGCAACACTTCTTTTAAAAAATGAGATTTCCCAGATTTTTACTAAGCCATATAAAATTTAGAAAAGTCGAATTTTGAAAAATCAAAAGTTAACCAACTCCTTGGATCTGCAGAAATTTCGGCAGCGCTTCCCGTAGGGAGAGTAGCTTACCAAAATTTATACAAAGCCAAGTATAACAAATGATCCCAGAAAATGCGAACATTGACCTAAGTAAAATAAAATTATCTCAGAAAATGCAGAAATTGAAACTAACTTCTATGGCACTAGCATGTGGCGAGCAACTAAAACAACTATCTATCAACTGAAGCTCAAACTAAGAAGTGGCCACACTTAAAGCTAGTCCACCCAAACTTATGGGGACCTGCCTAGCTCAGCCACAGAATATACACAAACACAGGGCACAATAACTTTTCTCTTATTTTGATACATGACTAGGCCACCCTAGTCGCCCTGAACTGTTTCAGTATCCTAACTTTATATAATTATCTGCACTTTGTCTTTTAAGGTAGCATATGACTGAAACGATCAACTTAGATCGAGGTTCGGCTTGCCCCTTCTTACCACAAGTTTTTTCTTAATTAATACTCTCTTCAGTTATGCTAAGTTATAATCAGACGATCAACTTATGGAAAAATGCCCGACTAGCCTGTTCATAAATAATGCAATATAAAATATAAATAAATTTAGCCTTTTGATTCCAGCATATGCGTGCCTTCAGACCAGACCTCCCAAACTTGTGGGAACTGTCCACTCCGTCGTCTAAGTTTTCTTTTCAGAATAAAACAAGAAGAAACTAATAAACATAGGAAAACCCCAAAGAAATAAGGCGACCAAGCCATCCAAAGTTATGGAAAAATGTTTGGTACCTGAAAAGACAATCATATTCAGCCCTTGCAAGTCCAAGCAACCAGACCACCCATACTTTTGGGAACCTGTCTGGTCCTTCAGGCAATCAAAAATAAACATAGCACTGAACCCTCCAAACTTATGTGGACTCTTCCAGCCTTTGGTTGACCCAGTCAAACTCGAGCAAAACAACCTTCCTCCCATCTTTTCCCCCTGCTTTCAGTCAAATAATGAAATTGAAACTGGTATTGCTCATACATTCGTTTATTTGAGTCTGAATTATGTCCTGAAAGTCAACATAAGTCAAACTAAGGGTGAATGCAGTATACTCAATCAAAACATAGTAGGGAATACAGATAGGGGTTATAAATGGATTTATAGAGGGGAAACGAAACCTTTACCTTTCAGTTCTCTGCCTCCAGAACTCCTCCCGAGTTCCGGCAGAGCTTCCGCAATTGGTGGGCTGACACCCCACAGAGTCTTGATGCGGACCTATGGGTTGCAGTCCCGCCTGCCGCCTTCCTCTCAGAACAAGATTAGACTTAAGATAAGAAGGGCAGAGTGAGGGGTTTGAGACTTTCGAGATACAGGAGGGGGACAACTCAATTATCTGGAGAGGGCATTGTTGCCTTGATTCACCTGAGGGCCCCGCAATGGTGGCCACCATATGGTGGAGCTTCGTCAACCCGAGGTTAGACTGTTTGTTGTTAAACCGCTGGCGACTCTCCTACTTTGCAGAACGGACCTTTCCCCTTTCCTTAGGGGCTCGGCCATCTCGCAACGTTTCGTGGGCCAAGATGTACTGGCTACAGTTCAAAACAAGGGTTGTGAGTCGAAATTCACTTTTCCCTTACGCCGCGGTGGTACAATAGCGTGGTATAGCTGGCTATGCTGAAGGCGGAGCGCACGCAGATACGGAGCGTATAGTCCCCTCCAAGCCAAAGGCAGTCATACACCACCACTTGTTGAGGTGTAACAAAACTTTCAATCTATCGGTCCCTTCTTCTTTTGTTATAGGTGGATCTACTTGCCAACTGCCTCTCCCCGCTGCTGCTTTCTTTCCTTCGTCCCTTGCCAATCATCCCCAGCCAGACTCCTACAAGCTCCGAAGCAAGGCGAGCCACGATTATGGAGATGGTCGTGATCTAAGCCACCCTCCTGGGGGGGGGGCAATGAGAAAGGTCGAGGCTACAACCGCTGTAGCACGGCGGCCACAGGCACAACAGCGAGCCCTGTAACTTCAACCTCCAGGCACGGCGAACGACAACTGGGTCATCGAGCGGAGCGGTAGTACGAATATGACAGATCCCGGTAATATGTAACATGAAAACTAGCAACTCTCTAAATGAATTCTCCCTAAAAATAGGGAGATATACATTGTCGTTCGGTCTTATACACAGAGAGTTAAGGGGGATCGATAGGATGAGCGCTCACTGACCAACCGGCAAGTCTCCAAGCGCGTAGCGGGCATCACGCTACTACCATCGATAAGATAGACAAAAATGAATGAAACTTTCGGCTGATCACGAACAAATGCATCCCCCTCTTTAAAATCCTTCCTTTCTCCCCCACACGCCGCCTAGGACCTTTATACCACTGCATCCACTCAGTAACTCTCGAATCCGACTTCATCACTGGATTCGCCCATCTTCCAATCTCTAGAACTCACCCCCTCCCCTGTCTAAACTAGTTGGGACTTCGCCGAAACGAGCGATTTCAAAATCGCCATCGCCATCTCCCGACACTCTCGCGTATCATCTCTAATCTCCTGCGCCAAATCTAACACTCTAATTGCTAGTCTAACGTCACGAATCAACCCGCCCTATATCAAAACCTCCGAAACGAAACCTCTCAATCGAGCGAGACTTTTGTTTTTCCGTGCGCGACCATATCCATCTTTCGACACCCCGCTCAACACCTTTCCTTTTTAACTCTATTGCTACTAATTTTCCACTAAAACTAACACCGTATTCTGATTCGCCCGTCCGCTAAACCCCCTATCTCTATCTTTTACTCCATTCCCTTCTCACCAATATGAAACTATCCATCCTTTCTCTCTCTCACATCCTTCTGCGACGACTTCGCCATGGCATCCGCGCAGCCCCCGATTCTCAAATCGAACCATCTACTACTTTATTGTCAAAACAAAGCCCGCCATCTTACTCGCGATGGCCAAAAACCCTCGCGTGGAACTTTGAATCGCTTGATTCCGTTAGGAATAAAGTGAGTTTCACAATTTTAGTTCCGCCACGTCTACTTCGTTTTTGCATGAACCTGCCAAGGCCCACGTCCAGGTTCACTTTCCCCTTCCTTGCCTTTCTCCTGCTGCCTCCGATTCCCTTCCCTGTAAATGCACCTCGCGCAAAAAGGCGCCCAGGTACTCCTGCTTCCTGTTGTTTGTGCCCGACCTCCGTTGCACACGTCCTCCTTCGTAGCTCAGCCATGCTCGACGCTCCTTGCCTTGCCCCAACGTCCTAGCGCCCGTCATCCACTGTTTTTTTGTCGGTTGCTGCTAATGCAGCGCCTGGTGGTCGCAGCGACCCGGCCCTACTGCTCTGACAACCCCTCTCCCTATCGGTCCGCCACCGCCTTAGCGCAACGACTTCCCCTGCTGCTCTAACCAGCCCGAGGGAGACTTCGGGAGTGATCATCTATAGCGTGGTCCGATCTGCCTTTCGCCCCTATGCCCAATTCGTCATTGTCTGGCAAGCTGCCGCCACGGCCTCCTGCATTCCGCTTAGCTCAGGCGGAGCTCACCGCCACCTCGAACCCTCAACGGCCAAGCTCCCACTCATACAGCTGGCCGCGAAACTGAGGGTGCGGCCTGCTGTAAGGCCTAGCTTAAAGCGTGGGCCTTGATGAACTTGCCTCGGTACGGCCCCTCGGCGGCAACAACAGATACTCAAATTAGAACTTTGCAGACCATAGTGGGGGAAGGGCTTCGTGCCGCTGGCCCTTTCAGTCTGCGGCCCGGCCCGATACATGCCCCGCGATCTTTCGTGTCCCAACGGGCACGCACACACTCAACCACTCACTAGCTTGCATGCACGTCGGACTCCCCGACCCGTACTCCAAGATGGTGGGACAGAGGACCTTCACCAACATCCAGTATACGCAAGGAACCCCTAGGTCAATCGAAAGAGAGGGACGTCCTCAAGATCCTCGACCGCCGTGACGACCACTAAACCCGGCGTCATGTCCAAGTCAAAGAACGCCCGATCATAAAAATAGTACTACAATAGATAATAAAATACCTAGCAACTTTTAACCGCGCGAAGATAATGAACGAAGGAAAAGGAAAACGCCAGCACCGTTTTGACGCCGACGACGACAAAACCAAGGGGGATAGCCCCGCCGGGCCCTCAACCCTCTATCCCTTCGCGCTACTCCAACATCCCCGTGTCGTCGCTGCTCGGTCTCCATCCCTAAATCTTTCTGATGAAAGTCCGACGCCGTAACCAATAATGATAGGCCCAAGGCTGGGTCTACTGTTGGCGGACGCCTATATACGCGTGCGCTATGCGACACGCGGATCTACGAAAAATCTTATTATTGTCGATGCCGGCCTCCACACTTACGCACAGGTCACAAACAAACACATCAATCCAGAGATATAATCTTTTAAATGCTAAGTTAATCAAAAGTAAAATTTGGGTCGGCGCTCACGTTGACCCTTCAATCGTCAAAATAAAAAGAGATCACGGACGCCTTCAGTCTTTGCGCCCACACACTCTCTAATCTAGTCAACCATTCAGTCAATGTAAACCACAGACGCAGCCGCACCTCGCGTGGGATACTTAAACTTTAAATCAAACCTGTTTTCTGTTACCTGCAAAAAATCAGGGCGGATACCCTTGTAAGGGTATTCGCACCGACAGCGATGTTCTGGGCGGAGCTACAAAACTGCACAACTGAAGCAGCAACAGGAATTATGCAAATGCAGCTGCAGTTCCACATTGCAGAAAAGCTTCCACCAGGGGCACAAGCTACAACCTTAATCACAAGAGGCCCCACCAAAATCGCGCAAAGATACATCTACATACGTTTTGATCCATCCAAAGAAGCGGGCCTGAGATGGTACACCCATGCCCAACTGCTAAACCTGCAGACTGTCAAGATTGGACACAGTGACCACTGGACGGAGCAGGACGTTCAAATTTGTCTATGTGCCCTGCTCAGGCTGGGCCCCTTGGCGGGAGTTGCGGACTGGGACTGGGATCAGCTGCCGTCGGTTCGTCTGTGAGTTGTAACTTTTTGCAGATAATACGAGCAACTCGAGTAGGATGGAACCAGTGAAAGCAGTGTATGGGAAGGACTGCATCTGCAATCAATGCAGGACAGCAGCCGACCCGGACGTACGCTCCCTAAATGTAAATGGCTTGGCCTCATGCAGACCTGAGAAACAAAGCGCAATTTGGGACTTGATGAGAGGGGTAGGGGGCAGGAATTGGCCAGGTATAGTGTGCGTCCAGGAAACGCACCTAATGGAC
>BFEA01000302.1:982968-1004221 GCA_003427395.1 Chara braunii | reverse complement strand
ATCAATCAATCAAAGGCGGGGAGGGGCAACCCCGCCCCCACCAATGAATCAATCAATGAATCAATCAATCAATCAATCAATCAATCAATCAACGAAAAAAAAAATAAAAAAAAATACATTTTTTATTTTTTTTCAATTTCTTTCGATTTCTTCCATACCCCCCATCCAAAAGTTGATCTTTTTCGTGTTTTTTTTTTGGGGGGGGGGGGGGGGCCGGGGATGCGCCGCCACGTGGCGTCTCCCCTTTTTTGAAAGACGCTCCCGCGCGGCCGCCACATGGCTTCAAAGCCGCGCGTCCGCGGATTCGGCCGCGGATGGCCGCCGCCGAGGGTGTTTCATAGCCTGCACGTGACAACCCGTGCATGCAAAATCAGCCATTGCACATTTTTCATATATGAACGCGTTTTCAACACTTTGAATTATTGTCACTCAAAGCTTTAGATATAAAACAATATTTTCACAAGCTGCCAGATTATAAAAAAATGAAAAAATGCTTTGAGGGAATCATTATTTAGTTTTTGTTTCTTGGTGGCGGTTTTCCACGTGTGACGACTTGCCCTGCTTTCCCCCTCTCGGCTGGCTAGGATAGAATAAACAAAAAGCAATCTCCCTTGAAGGGAGTCACTAATAGGAAGTAGAGGACAACTCCATTACAAAACGAGTTTGCGAAAGAAGTATTTCTAGTAATTTTTTGGACGGCGCAACTCTGTTGACGAGCCCGTGGGATTCGGACACAAAACGTCTGCTCTTCGAGCCTTTGCCAAGGTGGAGAACGCCATGTCCTAAGAAATGGAATCCTTCTCCCGTAGTGATTATGCGAGTTTGATCAGGCACAAAGTGCAGGGTCATGGGTTGGAGTCATTATGATAGAAAACCTAGAGCGCCCTGAACAACTTTTCGAACCTTGTGAAGAACAACGAAATCATCGGCATATACTAGGATAACTCGGCCTTCGGCCGCCTGTTGCTAAGCTCACTCATTCAAAGCATTCTCCTTCCGTGCAAAGCAATATTGACCAGTAAGGCAGAAACAACAAACCATCAAGAGAAAAGGCAAGAGAACATGTGCGAAGGTGAGTCATCAACAACTAAGACGAGAGGGAGTGAATTTGGGTGACTGTATATAACTCAATTTTAAGAAGGCATAGAAGGACAGTGTATGAGTTGGCAACGGGATGCAGCTCTGGATGAAAGGGGTCCAGAACAAAACCGGAGAGGTAGTTGAATTGCACCAAATGCTTTTAAAAAAATGAAAAAATAAAAATGAAGAATGAGTGGCTTGTAAGGAGTTCCTCGTTGAATATAAGTGTATAATGAACTCACGAGTAGTACAGTGAGGCATGCAAGGAAGGATGGAGGAGGTCCTCTCTCACCTCTGATGGGTAGTCAATCCCCTCGCAAGAGGGTAGCCAATGCTGCTCATCATAATCGGAGATGAAATACAAGCCTCAATCTCGTAAAGGGGACACCAGACCTAGTTTCCACAACCTCGAGTGCCCCACCAACACCAGATCTAGTTCCACAACGTCGAGCTCCCCACCAATAGATTGGAACCATCTACAAGGAGGATCCTATTGTTGAAGGAATGCCTTGACCACCATGTTAGAAAAAGAAAAAAGATTGTTAAAATATGAAGTGCAATTTTTTTCAACCTTGCTCCAGTGACGGGGGACACTTAAAATTAATTTTGTTTCTCGTAGGCCTCGTTTGAGTTTCGGTTTGTCGTCTCAAGGATATTGCTAAATGTTTGAGGCCTTTGAGGTTCTTTAAGGTCGCTAACCTCATTTTCTAGACAGAGGAGAGTCTATTTTGCAATGTAGTGTTTGGTATGGTTTTGTTTTTCAATTTGTATCCTGAATAATCGTGAGTTACTTTCTGATTTAGTAGATTAGTTTGAATATCTCATAGGCCTAGGTCGAGTCTCGATTTGTCGCGGCTTCACTTTTGCAACGTGGTGGGCTGAACTTTTAGTCAATTTAAGGGTTATGTTAGGTCGAGGTATTCATCCGTAGCTCCATCCCCGCTATTCGAGGATCTTGCAACATGTTGGGCTAAATTGATAATCCATTTGAAAAGTTTTGTTAGGTCGGGGCAATTCCCTAACCCTGTTTGAGAATGTTGCAACTTGTTGGGCTAAACAATCAGTCCATTTGAGGGTTTTGTTAGATTGAGGTATCCATTTCTGACTTTGTTCTTGCTATTCGAGCATCGACGTATACCGTTTGCCTCATATGAATCTTCAATCCTTAGCATAATGTTGAGCGCATCGATCCCGCAGGGGTACCCTCTTGACCGCGTGATGTAGGATTTTGTAGGACTTTCTTTTGCAGAGCAATTATCGCTTCGGCGGAGTGCGTTCGCTGTACCTCTCATAAACCCCTATGATAGGATAAAGATCACGCGGGGTACAACTTATCTCTATGCAAAGGGTTGTCACCACCCTCAGGTAGGCATATCCCCGTTAGGTACCGAACCACGTGCAAAATCTTCTCGAGTGCAATTGCAGAGGTGACGCGGTTGAGGGCATTTCTTGTTTGTTGTAGCATAGGGTATGGGCGCTCAAACACCTTAATCAGACCCGCGCGCGAGCCAAGGCTCTAGGGGCTATCTCCCAAGCTAGCTCTACGCTGGGCGACTAGGATGTTAGTCTAACCATACGATACTCTTTGCAAAAATACCCGAAGCTTCAAATGTGAGTCACGCCTAGTCCCTCATTCACTTTCGACCTATAACCTCTTGACAACATAGTGAGTCACCGTCGCGCGGAAAAGTCTAAATAAATAGAGGGGCAATGTAAACTGTATCATATCGATGAGCACGGAAAACTCTAGATAAATAGAGGGGCGATGTAAACTGTATCATATCGATGAGCGCGAAAAACTCTAGATAAATAGAGGAGCAACGTAAACTGTATCATATCGATTAGTCATTCATAAGTATGTAAGCAGTCGCAATTATGACGTACTATGTACTCCCTCTGAAGTGTCGGCTTACACGCGTCTTGAAAGAGTAATTTCGTAATAGTATGTACGCGAATGCGATTGCAAGTCCTACCCTTTTGGGCACACTGCGAAAAGGAGTGGTAGGCGGGCTTTTACCCTTTGTGGCAGCCAAATGTCTGTCTGGGGACGGGACTTCATCTTTGGAGGCCTACCATAAGTCAAGGGGTTTGACTTTAACGGGAGCCACAGATCTAAATGATGTCCAACTATAAAACAGTAACAATAAAATATTAAAGGGGATTTGTCATTTTCTTTATATTAAAAAAAAAACAAAAACCGTTAAACCCTCGTACATAATCAAAACCGATTGTGAGATGGTTTAATACAAAACGGCAACTCTCACAATCACAATCTGGCTGCCTTCGAAATATAGGATTGATCGCAGACAAGTCAAATCTTGACTTCAAAAAGCATACGTGCAAAATAATGCAAAGCTTTCACATCGACATATGACACACTACACGCGGTCAACTTCAATTACTCTCTACATTCACACCCCTTGCCTTATTCACATAATACCTTCAAAAAAAAAAACTCTCAAACCTTTTTAAGTTATTATTCAATAAAATTCAAGGTAAAACCGCCTAATGAAACAAAGCAATTCACAGAGGTTAAAGCCTTTAGATTCCTTTGCCAAAGTGAGTTTTAAGTTTAGTTAAAAACCGATTTATATCTACCTCCCTAATTTAGTAAAAAATTAAATATAACTTCCCATAAAAAAAGTAGGCCTCAAAATTAATATTAATTTAGATATACCATGTAAACAAAAATTGCATATTTGCAATAGATAAAATGAAACTAAACTCTTTAAATTTGTAGATGCTTCCACAACACTTTGCCCAGAGAAAGTAGGTTTGTAAAATTTATATGAAGCCTAAACATCAATGCTATAAATAATTTTGATGTCACAAGGCCAAACTTTGTCTGACTTACTGAATGAACAAAAATTTAGACATCCCTCCCCCTAGAGAGGTAGACGTTCAATATTTTAATCACACTATATATATACAAGCTTGAATCTTACAAAAATGAAGTTTCAAATTTGACCAACTTATTGGATTTGTAAAAATTTCGAATTCCCCTAACGAAAGTGTCATTCCAAAATTTATACAAAATTAGATACAAACTCTCCAACTTAATTTGAAAAGATAAAATTTAAATTAACTTTTCTGACAACAACACATGACAAGTATCTAAATCTACTAACTATCAAGAGACAACTTAAACTACACTCGTAAATAAGCGGGCACACACATCCAAAATAAGTGCTCTCACCCAAATCCCAAATTATTTTTCCCTTAAGATAGTTCATTAATCCTTAAAGTAATTAACCCTTTAGCCCTCTTACATATGGCATAACACTCGAGCATTCTACTTAAAAACAATGTCTAGCATACTTCAGGTTGTGCACAAATAAGTTGCACAACTACTTATGTCTTTTTTGGATACGTGACTACTTAGAAACAATGTCTAATCACCTTGAATTGTTTAAATATCCAAAACCTAAATAAATCTTTGTATTTTTATTTTTATATGGTCAAGGAACTGAAGCATTTTGCTTATAAATAAGGGCAGGGGAACTTTCTACTTATAAATAAGGTCAGGGGACGAAAACATCTTGCTTATAAATAATATTCAGCTTCCTCAATTTACTTCCAATTATTAGTGATATGATTTAAGCTACAACATTCTGCTTAAAAACAATATCTAATTTTCTACTCGCATTTAAAAATAGATAAGGACAATGCACTTAATGTGTGGCTTTAAGCATTCTACATAAAAACAATGCTTATCCTCTTCCCCCCCCCCCCCCCCGCATGATAACACAAAGGATTGAAACATTATGCTTATAACAATGTTGTGGATGTCAAAAACATACAAAAGCATGGTTTGCCCATTCTGATTACAAACAAAGTCAAACGTGTGCACAAACAATGCCAAACTTTTGTACCTACAATGCCCAACTTTTGTACCAACAATGCCCAACTTTTGTCAAAAAAAACAAAAGAAATAGGTAGATAAAACCATTATGCTTAGAAATGATGTTTAGTCTCACATATCGGATAGGCAAACCCTTAGAAGTCAACATAACATTCTGCTTATAAACAATGTATGATATACCAAAAAGCAAACAAGACATAACACTACATCTTTCTGCTTAGAAACAATATCCAACATTTGCTTAACCAATTCCGACGCATGCAAAACCACCTTCCTCCCACCTTCCCCCAATTCTTCCCTTAGTATAAGGTGTAGACGTCGTCTTCGACGTAGTCTTCTATCAACATCCGCTTTTTGTGGGCCCAAGTATATGCTATTGGTCTACTTAGGCGCTGCACCTTGTCCTTTAGGCGTACTCTCTCAACGCAGTTGCGACTTATGAAGTTTCATGTGGAGACGTCGTTTACGGAGGTACCACACTTGAAGCCACCTTACCAACTTCCACAACAAAGTTCTCCCCTCTAGGACCTCTTGACTGTGTCACTCAAAACTTAGGGTCCCTTGCTGACCACTCGGTTTCTATTTCTAAGGCTTCAGACACATCCAGCGAACAAAGATTCGTTTGGTCTAAATGTGACTGCGGGGTGACTAGTGAGTCGATAACCTCAGCCAACTCATGAAGTGGTGAGGGTACATCAACCACCTCAACATCAGTAGAAGCAACTACAACTTTTCCTGGCCAGATATGTTTCTCTGATTATTGCTCGTACAAGCAACATTCTAGGCGAAAGATCCCCCCAAACCACCTTTGAGCGCAATCTTTTGAGCGTGCTTCGCATTCTTATATCTAAACTGCTGGTAGCCGTATTCGCCGCAATTGATGCAAGCTCCTTGCAAGTATCAGTTCCTCCACACATCCTCATCCACACCCCCCTCCCCCAAGCGGAGGTTTGTTTGAATTTTGGGTCTGTCCTTAACTCTTTTGTTGACCGCCCTTGCCGTGATCATCTGCCTTACCTTTTTGGTCATCGCAACGACGTTGCCACCCCTCTGCACTCTCCTCCCCACCTATCTTTGTGTCNCACTCTCCTCCCCACCTATCTTTGTGTCCTGTCCTTAACTCTTTTGCTGACCGCCCTTGCCGTGATCATCTGCCTTACCTTTTTGGTCATCGCAATGAGGTTGCCACCCTCTGCACTCTCCTCCCCACCTATCTCTGTGTCCTCCACAAGATCAAAGAGATCATGGATCTCAATTAATTCCCATCGGAATCAACCATCATCAATCGACTACCTTTCTTCTTCCATTCTTGTGAGGTCTTCTTCTCCCTTCCATCCATCACAAGTTGTTGTGCTCCTTGTAGTTTAGCTTCTAAATCCAAGGCCTTCTTTCTAAAGGAGTCGGAGGTGTCAACGTCACGGTCGATGCTAGCCTCACTAACCATCAAATTTTTGATGTCTGTGGAAAGACATCTAAGAAACATGGTAAGTAAGACCAGTGGGTCGTAGCGGACTCCATAAACGACAACAAGTTTCTACATAACACTAGTAAGTTCTCACGTGGACTTGTACATTCCGATCTCAAGCTGGGTTAACGCATCAGTGGCCTGTACGGCTTTCTGAGGGTTGTGTCGTCGCGTCTCTACCAACACCATAACGCTTTCTAATGTGTGGGTCCTTGCCCAATCATTCATTCGCGGACCGTACCCCTCAGATACCACTATCCCATCTAGCCATCTTGTTGCCAATCCCTAAAGATATGAGACGGTAGTGATCACCTCTTCTTGTAGCAACGTGCTTTTTACCCTTACTCCGAGACGAATGACATAGCGAACGTTCTTGACGTTTGTGGACCTTGACAGGTCGTTTCAAGAGCGGTCATGGCTTCAACACTTGCTGCAGCTTCCGCTAGCTGTTGCTGCTTCCCCGGCTGTCTGGAGATGTCGCGGCCTTGCTTCGGCCCAGAACCTTCTCTCCTCCCTTTGTAGCAGAACTGGGAACACTACCAGAAGTCTACGTGTATCTGGTTGTATTTGCTTCCGATTGTTAGATGTTCCTTCCCCACTATCTGCACACCTCATCAGCTAGGCAGATCACTATCTACACTACTGCCCTCATTGGAGCCTACAACAGCTTGTGTCTGACCGGGTTGAAAAATAAATAAAAATAAATTAAAATAAATTAAAATAAATTAAAATAATTTAATATCCGGCAAGTCAACCAGGCTACCGTTCAAGTCATATCATCAACATATACACAAACTGAGCACCTGATCTATTCATACTTCGATTAGTTTCACTCACAGCAACATCGAATAAAACTGGCAATGGTAGAATGTTTAACTTCTAATCTATCCGTTAGGTGTTAGCAGTCTGTCCACCAATTAATCAAAATGAAAATAAAATCACGTGCACAGATGTATGTACAATGGAAATAATTGTGATTGTAGTTGAACACCAATTGGAACCTTCCTTCCCCTGTATCCAATGTGCCTGTCTGCATCATCAAGCAACGGTGTTGAAGGTGTGCATTAAGGGTTCCCCCCTGTGCCGAGGCACTCGCTTTTGACCAGGACTGCCCTTTGTTTATGCTTGTGTGCAACGAGCCTTCCATCCAACTAATCTGGCTGATCAAGAGGCAGTTTAAGGACATCCCCCAAGGTCCTTGTGAATTATTTAACGTCGCAGATAGGACGACGATCACAACCAGTAATCAGAACAGATCCCTGCCATAAATATATGTATAGACGGTTTGGTAAGCGTCTGCATAGGACTGGTCAGTCCACGTTTCCTTCATTGGCGCAGCAAAGAGCTCGAAGGACAAAGCAACATGGTCTGCGTGTACTATTCCCATGGGTTGGCATGGCGACGGTGACCCATGCATCGACCGGGGCCCTTCAGAGGCACCGCCATCTCTTGCCAAATGTAACCAGGAAGAATGTTTGACTCTCAAGATAGAGCGCTCACAACCCCTGAAGCAGAAGAGGACACTCAAGTAGGACACTCGAATTGGACTCGCTTCCCCACGGTAAGAAGAAATTGAGAGGGAAGAGTAGGTAAGGGAACAACGTACCTGAAGATCGCTACCCCCAACCACGGATGTCTCACCAATCGAGCCGACGTGACCGGTCGTAGCCTTGGGAGTCGGTACCACCCACACATTGCCACCTCAGCCAAAATGCCACATCAACATGCTCTCATCATCACACATACATCCGTTGTTGCCACAGCTCCCATGCTGTGCCACAGCCTTTTGGCGACGCACCCCTCTACCCGGGTGTCACCCAATCATGCCAGCATCAATATATCCTCACTGTGTGGAAGCTTCGTCGGCGCACCAAGTAACAATGTCGTCAGCACCAGGTAGTGGCGATCTCAAACCAACTCTAATACCAAATTGCAAGGAACATAAGCGAGAGCGATAAAAAGAAATACAAGTTGCAAAACCACATAGTCATGTACAAATCAAAGAGCTCAAATGCACTAAGATTCCATCCAAATAAGAGCAAAGCAGTGAACTCCTGTGTCAATGTTATCGCCCTCAGGCCCCACCAACACAGTATCCAACATCTTCGCTCATCTTTATCTGGTGCCCAGCGCCCAGCCTACTCTACTGAGCCTATCAAGCCTATCTACATTCATGCAACATGATCACTTCCGACGTTGAAGACCAATGTACATGGGGTCAACACCAATGCCGACCTCCCACATACACCAGGTACATTCTCTCTCCTCCCCTCATCTGACCTTGACCACCCACTCATGCCCCTCCTACCTGAAGACCACCTTCGCCCATCACCCGCATGCGCCCCTGCGGCCCGACTATTGCTGCCGTGCACCCACTGCCCTGCAGCACCAGTCACCTCCTAGCACCCGTGTGCGCCTCAGTCCGCAGTGTGCATGCGCACACTTGTGCGGCAGCGTGTCCGCATTGCCTGCCGAGGCCAGAATGCCCTCACCATGTCCAGCGACCTTCCTATATGGAAGTCTCGGCCCTGTTTGGCTGCGTGGACCTGGCTGAGGAAGCTCCCAGTAGCTTCCGATCGGGCCCCAGTGTCTACATCCAGGCGCTGTCCCACAATTGGGGGCCTGGATCCTTTCTGGTTGGGCACGTCCAGGCAGTCTCCAGGCTCCAAGCGTTTGCTGTCTTCCCATTGACTGGCTGGGCCTCTGTGACGACAATGCTGCTTTCTGATTCGCCCGCGGTCACTTCGTGTGGTGTCGGCCTCACACTGCGTGTGCCCAGGGCGCAAACACCCAGCACTGGGCTCAACTGCTTGAACCCAGCACTGGGCTCAACTGCTTGACGCAGCTGCTGTCTATGGAGGGAGCCCAAGGAGACGCTCATGTTGCACTTCAACCAACTGGCATGCTGCAACTGTCTGATACCCACATTGGGAAATGCTGAGATAAGGGCCTCTCGCGGATTTTCAGGCCTGCCTTAACGTAGGGCGGGCATGATGCTTGCTGGGGGCCACAGCCCATATCATATGCCTGTTGGCTAGCGCCCCGTGAGGGCACATTCCTCACACTTAGTACATTTAATTTAAATTTCAAATTAATAGCTTGAACAATGACTCATAAAACAGTTATTATTTACGGTGGCAACACTTTTTCTTTTTTTTGAAGAAACTGCCTGAACGGTTGCTAGGGATGGTGATAAGAGCAGCCACCACTAGCATTGTCGAGGAAGCTCCATCTATTGGTGGGGAGCAGCACCTGCTGGAAATCGGGTCCAGCGTCCCTGTAGAGTACATTGTATACAGTAAGAGTAATGCAAACATGGGATGTCAGTCTCTATGAGGGGGCTGGGCTATGGGCATCCCAGCCTTCTATCAAACCTGTTTTTAGTGGACCCATCGAAGATATTTCTATTTCAGTGTTGTTAATGTGGCCTGATCGACTATCAATTACAGCCCATGTGCTTGTAGCATTATGCTGGGTCTGCTACCTCATTGTTGACTATAGCCCTGTGCTGCATGAGTTGTAGTTGAACTTGTTCGTAGCTGTGCTTCTTGACCCGCACTGGTATGTATTGTGTGGAATATGGTTAATCGAGCCCCTTACACCTGTCCTCCATCCGAGCCCACCCATTAAACCCACTAAACCCACTAAACCCATTAAACCTATGGACATCCTTATGTTCATCCGAGCCCACCCATTAAACCCACTAAACCCCGTAAACCCATTAAACCTATGGACATCCTTATGTTCCCACCCTCCCGTAGCCCAAAACACCCATTCATTGGTCTGGGGTGGCCTCAGCCCCCCCTTGTTCCCACCCAACCATAAACCCATGTCATTGTGTCATTGTGCCTTCACGTTGTCGTTGTGTTGTTGTTCATAAGTACTGTCTCCACTGCTCTGCCGACCCCCACCCACCTATAAACCCATGTCATTGTGTCATTGTGTCATTGTGTCATTGTGCCTTCACGTTGTCGTTGTATTGTCGTTCGTAAGTACTGCCTCCACTACTCTGCCAAACTTCCTGCTGTGGGGAACAGTCTGTTGTCCGAGAATCGATGTAGAGTGGGGGGGCTGGCTGCATCTTCTGTCGCCGGGGAGTGGTCCCCTCTGCTGCTCCACCCGTGGGAAGTCCCTGCTTGGCCGGCCTTCTAAGATGAGAGTGGGAAGCGAGTGTGTTTTTTCGGGAAGGGATGGTAGGGAGGGTAGTGAGGCAGGACTGAGGGAGGGTTAGGCAGGGGGTTTGGAAAGGTCCAAGAGAGGAAGAGGGTTTGGAGATGTGAGGGGGATGTCAAGCCGGGAGAAGGATGAAGTTGGTCGGTGGAATGGGAACTGAAAATGGCTTCTTGTTAATCGTTGCCATTGTGATTCCGTCAGCATCCACTGTTTCCATCGCAGCTGGTTATCATGATCCAATTCGCAGAGTTTTTCTGCACTGTCCACCCAGATAGAGCGAAAGTTATCCGAGAGTTCATTCCATTTGTTTATATCTGATTCCTTCCACAGCATATTTCTGAGCTCTTGCCAGGCCTGACGATGTTTGTTTTCTAGAAATGAGGCCCGAGTCTCCACATAACCATATGTATGCTGCCTGTGCTCATACGCACATCTCATTCGCCACACAGCCATTAGCAGTGGTAGTCTTGTTACTGCCAGCACGTTAAGACTAAATGGACTAAATGGTGTCCACCTGGCCCTTTGCGGGGGCATTTCCCCCAACAGGATGATCTTGAGGTCCCATGGGAGGTGGTAGGCGGTTAGATAATGCCATGCTGCATCCCACCATTGCCAGAGCTGGACGACCATGGTGCAGTCCACCAGGCAGTGTTCGAGTGTAGCTCGTTTCTTGCGGGAGGTCCCACTGCAGTAGGTGGAGAGTGGAGAATGCACACCCCGGACTTCCAAATTTGTTCTAGACACAATCCAGTCTGGGGTAGGTAGACACCTGTGGATGATCTGCCACTGCAGTGCCCACAGGTTTGTAGGTCGTATGGCCTCGTAATACTCGTATGAAGCCCATCTGATTGTGTCCAGGTCTTCTGCTTTGAGGGGACGGTGGCAACGTATTCTGGCGATAGTCTATACATAAAATGAGCTTTGAAATAGATATGGACACACCTGTGCGTTTCTAGGGATGTCATTCCCACTGTCCATAAAAGTTTATTACAATAATATCGAGTTCTTTCTTACTACGTATTTTTGTCTATTTCTTAACAAGAAATCAGCATCCTGTGGATTATTTTGAGGTAGATGAAGAAGAGAACAGCTTCACAGATCTAGTGGCACCTGGCCTTGTTCCACATCCAACCACTCCTCCTCCTCCCCCCTTCACTCCTCCTCCAACATTTCATTCCCATTACTCCCCTTCCCACTTCCCCCGGTGTTGTTCTTCTTTTCGGCCTGAGTCTTAATCCTCTTTGTGAAAAAACGTGGGGTTTAAGAAAAGCCGAAAGACAGGACCGATGGCACATGCAGGCTGAAGATAGACAGAAGAGGAGGAGGAGGAGGAGGAGGAATAGTAAGAGGCAGCGGCGGAGGCGGCAGCGGAGGAGGAGGAATAGTAAGAAGACCAATCAGAGGTGTCTTCAAATTCGGTTTCCGACCAATCTAGACATGCGGAATTTGGGCAAGGGACGACATGGGCCACCGATCGACAACATGGCCGCTTTCTTCTTCTCCCTCTTCCCCCTGTCCCCTGCCTCTTTTACTATTCATGTTTCTTTCTATTCCCCATTATTCTTCACTCTTTTTCTCCCAGGTCTATCCCTCCCCTTTGTCCTCTTGCGGTCACCCTTTCGCTGAATACAATCATTCTGAACGACGTACTCAACGAAAAAAAGAAAAAAACACTCAAGCTGCTGACGTGGCAGCTCGCCATTCAACGATGGAGGAGGAGGAACAGAGGAAGGAGGGAAGGAGGGAAGGAGGAGGGAGGAGGGAGGAGGAAGGGAGGGAGGGAGGAGGAAGGAAGGGAGGAGGACAAAGAAGAAGGGAGGATGAATCGATGACTTCAGGAAGTGGACGGTAAGAAAAAAGGAAGAAAGAGTGAGCTGCTGACGTGGCGGCTCAGAATTTGACGAGGGAGGAAAGGAAGGAAGGATGGAGGGAGGAGGAAGGAGCAAGAGAGGAAGAAGGAAGAAGGGAGGAGGGAGGAAGGAGGGAAGGAGGGAAGGAGGAAGACGGGACGAGGGAAGGAGTAAATGCGGAGGTAGAAATACGGGGGGAAAAACGTGAGCTCCCTACATGGCCGAATGCCATTATTCGAGGGAAGAGGACGAAGGAAAGAAAGGAAGGAGGGAACGAGGAGGACTCGGAAGGATGGAGGGAAGGAGGAAAAATAAATGGAGAAAGAGGAAGGAAGGAAGGAGGGGGGAGGAGGAACAAGGGGGGATATTTGTAGGAGAAAGAAAAGACTCCAGGAAGCGGAAAGGAGGGAAGAGGGAAGGAGGAGGAGGAGAAGAGGACTCCTTGAAGTTAACAAAAAACAAGGGGGAAAAACAAGCGCTGTTGACGTGGCAGCTCGTGTTTCCACAACAAAGGAGAGGAGGGAGGGAATAAGGAGGAAGCAAGGAGGACGACGAAAGGCGGGCAGGAGGAAGAATGATCAGAGAAGGAAGGAAGGAGGCGGCATAAGGGGACGAGGGAAGAGGTGCAGTCGTCAATGAAGTCGACAAATTGAAAAAAGAACAAAAAAACAAAGCGAGATGCTCATGTGGCAGCTCTCCATTTGACGAGGGAGGAGAAACAAAGTGGCGTCAAGCGGAAATGCAGTGGCGGAAGGGTCAGTGCCTGCATGCTCCTTTCTTCTACTGCTTCACCTGTACTGGACCCTTGTCCTCCTGCTCCTGCTCCTCCTTTGTCTGTGTCTGTAGTAAAGGCGCAGAGCGGTTGGATTGGAGTGCGAAAAGGAACAAAGGGAGGTGGGGAAACGGCTAAGTAGAAGGAAAGGGGACAAGGAGGAGAGAGAAGCAAGACGTCCAGCAGGTCTGGGGGGAGAAGGGAGGAAAGGAGAGGCGCATGAGAGAGAAAAGAGAGGACAGAAACGACGAGCGGGTGCGACAGGGAGGACAAAGCAAGGGGAGTTGGGCGAGTGGTGTGGAGAGCCGCAAGTGCGACGAAGGGTGACAAGGAGGAGGGAAGAGCAGAGACGGTCGACAGGTCTGCCAGGACGAGCCAACGAAAGGACAAGCAGGAGCGATGAGAGGAGAACGCAAGGGGAGTTCAGCCAGTCGTTCATTCTTTGCGTACATGAGGTTCAAACTACAATAGCGTACAAATTTGAAATTTCAACATTTCGTTAACTGTTGATGTTTAAAACTTGTCTATACAGCGAATGAACGGTTGATTAGTCATCCACAAACCAAGCAGAAATCATTTTTAAAAATTTTAAAAGACAAAAAAAAAAGGAACTGGTTGTTCCGGACTCTGTGGAGTTACTGGAGTAAAAGCTGAATGTGGACATCCTTTAGGCTTAAGATCCATCCAGTGAAGTTGTGACAGTATTTACTTCCCTCTTACCTCTGATGAGCTATGGGAGATGACAAGGGTAGAAAGAAGAAGACCGGGAGGGGAAAGGGGGAAGAAAAGAAGAAGAACGGGGAAAAATGGAGAAAAACATTTACCTCGTTGCCTGTGGAGATGGCGTTTCAGCAAATTAGGCATATTATCTACAAGCAAAATAGCGAGTAAAAAGTTTCACTCGTTGCCTGTGGAGATGGCGTTCCGACAAATTATGCATATTATCTACAAGCCATTCTGTCCCCACCCCCCAGGGGGAGGAGCAAGTGCCCCTACCGTCTTCACCCAAATAGAATGCCCGGTAATTATCGCCGTATCTGAGCTGATAGCTGTGCCAAATACAGCTATAATGACCGGGCGTCATATTCGGGTGAAGATGGTAGACGCAGGGCAGGCTATGGGGGGCACGAAGGAGCAGAGAGCAAAGGAGGACGCAGAGGACACAGACTCCCAGCCCCCTAAGACGGGTGGCCAAGGAAGCCTGGAAGAGAAGGAGAGGAGAGGGTAGAAGAAACTGCAGGACCCTCAACGCCAGTTCAGAATGCAGAATCTGGTAGAGAATGACGGTTTTGACAAAGATTCTGTGAAACTTTTAGCTCATTATTCAGAAGTTGTTTGGAATGTTTACACACATGTGGGACCCATTCAAAGAGATCGTAAGTATGGGAATTATAGTAAAATATATTACCGACTCTGGTTCGGAACAGAAGAACTCAAAAAGTTTCTTCGAATTATCGAGGGGGTGCTGACTATACCGTTGAGAAGAATAGGAGACGATATGGAAATTGGCCTCTCACCTATCGAGGGAGGGTTCACCCTACTGGGGTGGGATTTCCACAACATTTGGTCGCTTCCCTGTCTACGGGACAAAGACTTTGACAGCAAAGCACAGGACTTCATCAGCGAAAATTACCTTGTAGGGGTTCACGCAACTATTAGCTGTTTCAGGTCGCAAACACCGACCTATATATCCTCGTTGAGGCGGCCAAGGATTCGGACCTTGTGTGGTACAACCACAACGCCCCGATGGACCTCCCAACTGCACAAGGTCAAGGCCAACACCTACCGTCTTCCCCCGAACACAACGCACCCTCATTCTGACTGTATCTGGCCTTAAACATACCTTGTATACGTTCCTTTTCGGGGTGCGTTATGTTCGGGGGAAGACGGTAGTGGCCAGAAGAGGATCTCCTTACGTGCCTCTCCAAAGTCCTCAGAAGTGGTTTGCTATGCACAATGGACTGGTCCCGCAGGACATGGTTCAGATATAGGGTTTTAAAGGAGGGAGGGGGGGGGCTCAGGGGATGACAGATAAGTCGACATGGAGGAGGTTGATATCTTATATAATAAGAACACAAGGTGGAGGGACTGCCTTAATTCTGCATACCTTGACATCCGATCTATCAATGTGAATGGGCTGGCCACTTATAAGTTATAACCCTGCAAAAAGCCAGGGCATCTGGGACCAGATGAGAGGGGTAGGAGAAAGGAGGTGGGCGGACATGGTATGTATCCAAGAGACTCACCTCATGGACAAACAAGCAGGAACATCATAGAGACTTGAGAGAGGGTGAAGAGAGAGTTTGGATTTGATCGTGCGCGGAGTGATAGAGGGGCGAGGACAAATCCGTCGGGTCAAGACAGTGGGAAACCCAATTGGCGAGGCCGATTTCTGTACAAAAGGCGGCCAGGACGTTATAGTGAGGAGGACGGTGGGGGATGTAGGATAAGAGTATGCTTTTGTGAAACAACTTTGTCTAATTGTCTATCATCCCTCCTTTCATCCTTGTATGGTGAACATGTTGACGACTTCCTTTCTGCCAATCGTTTAGCTCGTGAAAAACCGAACCAGCAAGTTCTGTGAGAACAACCACATAGCATTAGATAGTGAAAAGAGAACAGGGAGATAGCACATGCAAGGGATGTTAAAAAAAAAAAAAAAAAAAAAAAAAAAAAAAAAAAAAAAAAGAAAGAAGGAAAAAAAACATCCTTTCATCACTACTTTACTTGCAAATAAAATAATTTTGGATCAACATTTCACTGAAGAAACTTTGATGAATAAATGTTAAATATACAAGTCGTTGTAATCAAATTTTCAATCAAGAAAAAAAAAAAAAAAAAAAGAGTAAGCAAAATCTGATAGAAATTGAAGGATTAGTTACCGAATCTCCTCCTAATGCTATGTTTCGTATTTGTTCAGACAATGGTTGTGCAGTACTTGTTCAAATCTATCTCCAACTCGCTCGAACCGACGAGAGGATCTGCCATGGAGGGAGGCTGTGTTGTGAATAGGGGTGACATGGCGTGTGAGAGAAGGTTGGGAAGGGTGATGTTCAATCCCTTAATCGGATGGGTGAATGACAAGCCTCCACTGCCTGACAGCGATTGGCGCCCCCCTCCTATAACCTCTTACCGATGGCAACAATTGCAAAAAAATGTTCAATCGCTATCATACCAAGTGGAGACGTTCCGTTGCTTCTGCTTGCAAGCTATGCTTGCCCCCTGGTCTTTTGGGAATGGTACGGTTATGGTTCTTCTCGTTCTGACGAACTTCGACGATCGTAGCTTTTTAGGATGGTCTGCTCAGGAGGGCGGGATCAGATGAATACAGTCTCGCTGAATCACCTGTGTGCCGAGGGCTGGTATCTCTGTTACAACTTACCAGCCCTCGGCACCTTCTCAGGAGGGCGGGACGGAGGTTATTCTCTGTGCGGTGGGTTCTTCACAATTACGATAGCAAAAGAGATTGCTGCAGTGGAGGGCAGCCGTCTCTCCGGCTGAGTATGTGATCGAATCCATAGAAGCGCTATACTTAGGGTTGACATGGGCCAGCAGTTATACTTTCTTTTGGAAGCAATCAATGCTGTTTGACTAAGTAATCAGTGGAGGAGGAAATCTGTTTCACGGCGTCAGAAGCAGCAGTGGCTATGGTTCTATCAGCCTTTTTGCTTTTCCTGCCGGTGGAGGTGAACTGAACTGCTGCTCCCCGGAACAGAAGGGGTGTGTCTTAAACCAGCAGTACCTTTCCCATATATATATATCGGCCGGGGGCAGGAAAAACCGCCTGAAACAGAAAATGGGCCGCTGGTTCAATTTATCAACGGCGGCCCAGTCCCCGCTTGGGTTCCGCATTAACCAGTGCATAATTGATTTCAAGCAGGGAAAGGTAGTGGTGGTTTAAACTTTAAACCACCACTACCTTTCCCATACGTCGGCTGCAATCATATTCCTCCACGAAGTGCAGCGTGCGGTGTGTCGAAGTACGATGTGAACGGACTGTCACTCACTGTTGGAGGCGCCCTCTGGAAGCGGCTGTTGTGGAAAGCTCTGTGCTTGAAGGCCACGATGTGGGCTGGACGTGAAGTGGACCAGTGCAACTCCGGGGGAAGGAAAAGTCCGTGATTTGAGGACGCCTGTGTCAGCACCCACGACAGGTTTATCGGGCGCAGGCGTCGAACGGCTCGCAGTCTCCAGGACAATCACCTCTGATCTCTAGAGAAACCGCAGGGGCGCAGGGAAGTGCAACAGGAGAGAGAGGGATTGGCTAAATCTGGACATGCCCACAGGGTATGAGCGCAAACGAAAACGCTCCCTACGGTGGACGAAGGAAGAGACCAAAACTCCTGTCAGGACACAAAGGTTACTCACGCCAGGACACTTCCTGGATGTGTCTGACCGCAACTAGTATGGACAGATACGGATGCATGCGACTACAATTACGTCCAGCAATCCCTGGAAAATGTCCTAGTGTAAGTATGCCTTTAAAGTCTTAAAGTTTAAAACACTCAGTCCAAAGGTCCACCACTTACCATCACAAAAAATGTACAGAGTGCTGACCGCGAAACATGGGCATAGCTGTCGGGTTGGGTTGGACGCTCCAATAAATAGCAGCAATCGACGATGAATATCCATATTCCTCCCAGCACAAAGGAGAGCAAGACATTTATCTTCTTCCGGTTGCAACTCTCTCCCCTAGCTTCCCACACAGCACAGCCTTCATTGCGAAGTAGGCACGATTTGTAAACGTCTTCAGTAATCGCCTATTGCCCATGCCTCTACCTTTTCAACAGTCATCAATCTGAGCCACCGATGCAACTCCCGTCCTCAGAGCATGGCGGCGTAGCAAGACATTTGTCTTATTCCGGTTGCGACTCTCTCCCCTAGCTTCCCACACAGCACAGCCTCCATTGTGAAGTAGGCACAAGTTGCAAACGTCTTCGGTAATCACCTATCGCCCATCCCTCTATCTTTTCAACAGTCGTCAATCCGAGGAGCCACCGGTGCAACTCCCGTCCGCAAAGTATGGCGTAGTAGCTAAGAATGAATGACACCCCAAGAGTCTGCTCGTCTGTGTGTCTTCTCCTGTGTGAAGCACAACTCTCTTTTCTTCAGTGCAACGGCCCCTCCTCTTCTGTCCCCTCACCTTTCGAATGCCAGCCGATCTCGGCCGTTGACAGCAATCTTGCAAGCGTCAGTCGATATCCGCCATTGACAAATTGCATCCCCTTTTAAACCCGAGACGAAAACCGAGATTGTAATGTGGATGCTGCCTTGGTGCTGCGACAGAGAATGGCGTTGCCCTTTTTTGAAGTAGACGTAATGCTCAAGGCTGCCATTGCGGCTCGTCAGACAACCGCGCCGTTCATGTCAATATTGGGCCTTGCTCCACTACACATCACTCTACATGCATTCGGTCGCTTTCAGGACCAGGTGCATTCGGACGAGTCCAACATTTTGAATGTACCTGGTCCTGAAAGCGACCAAATGCATGTACAATGTTGTGCAGCGGAGCAATGCCAACCACCAATTCTTAATCCAGGCTGCCTTTAGCGTCCATGTGAGAGTCTTGTGTAATGGCTCTTCTTTCCAGCATGTGTGGTCTTCTGTCCAGCTGCTAATAGCATATAGGGTTCAGGATTTTGGCCCCTCAACACCCCCTGCCCTCCATAACCATGTTTTTTCTCAGCCTCTAACACAGCCTGAGGATGAAGAATGCTCACATCGCTCTCTTTGCTCTGGCAATCAATTCATCCTGCGAGAACAGAGGGACAAGTTTAGTTGATGCTGCCAGATGTGCTAGTGCAAAACTGAAGATCCTCATTATTTCCACTTCCGCTTCAAGGCAATCGAAAATCCCCGTTATTCCTCCTTTTCGCAGGCGCCACGCTAATCGTCTCCATATCAATGCAGTTCAAAAGGGGGAAAAAAAAAGGGCAACAGCCTTGAGATATCACCATCAAACCCATCCACCACATGTAATTCACAATGTGTCATTTACTAATTAGTAATTTCATTCATCTAGTTCCATATGGACGTGAACTCTAGTCTGCATTTCAAAAAGTTAAAACTTGAAAGGGTGTACCGACCGAGCTAGGCCGTTTGGTATCCTTTGATTCCTTTCAGGTTTAAATTTCCTGAAAGGCTAAACCTCATTATTCCTACTTTAGCAAAATTGAAAAACAAATCCATCCAGCGGCCTAGCTCAGTTGGTAAGGCACGCAAGTGGCATTCAGGAGGTCTTGGGTTCAATCCCCATTGGCCTCATGTACCTTCCTGGGCATGCTTGGCGCCCGCCACCTACAGATAGCCCGTTGGTCCCCCCAATGGGCATTAAAAGAGCAGTGTCTGCTGACGTTCATAAGGGGGAGGGGAGGCACAGCGACTGGCCACTCAGATGATGCTCGGTCCCTCTGCTACCGGCTGTCCCCTGGCCGGTGTCCCCCATTGGGGGTTCCCTGAAGGCAATCAAAGCCACCCTGGGCTGAAAAGGCCACCCGATGTCAGATTAGACACAATATTGAATTTACCTGGGCTGGTTAGTCCGATGATAATACCTCAAGGCCATCGCCCTTTTAAAACAAAAACAAAAACAAAACAAAAAAAAAACAAATCCTCTATCTTGAATCTTCCTTTTTTTTTTTGCTTTCATATTTTAGCATGGGCCATGTGCAAGAATGACACACACAAATAAAAAACTGGTCCGAAAAACGTATAAAACAAGGGAGAGAGAGAGGGGGGAGGGGGAGAAGGAGATGGAGAGGGAGGGAGAGAGAGATAGAGAGGGAGGGGAGAGAAAAAAAACGAAGTATCAAGGCAATTCATTCATACTGTAACAAAACAAACATCCCTAAACCACAAGTACCTCCGAGCCGCTTTTCCCGACGAAGATTTTGCACTGCACAGTGCACACCAAAAAAGAAACAGACACCCACCGGCACCTTTTTTTCTTTTCTGACTGGCGCAACCAGCCATTTTGGTCTGGTAGCATTAATCAATGTAATCATCCGAAGCACCCGGAATGTTGCATTTTCATCTCAAGTTTGCCTGGGTGAGGTACTGGTGGTTCGAAGGGGAGTACTCCATAGCTTCACCTATCCAGTGCCCAATGTTTAGTTGGGTGAACTGACTGTTTCTCCTATCCTCTGAATATGTGCTGATTAATAGTCATTATTATTCATTGTTTCTCCAAGCCCCTGAATGTGTGCTCATTAATAGTCATTATTCATACTTTCTCGTCAAGAAAAGTTGCACCAGAGGGTTTCCGGTCCGGAGTCGTGAACTTTGTAATCTAGAACACAATGCCTTGCAACTTGATATTGTCTTCCCCTGAATAACAGGCACGGTCATTATCGCTGTACCTAGACTGATAGTTGCACCAAATACGGCTACTTCGGGGAAGACGGTAGAGAAAATCGAGCAGAGAGCCTAATACAGAAGTCTCTGCACCTGTGCCTGCAAGGTGGCGTGTGACATTGTTGAATCTGTTTCGATCAATAGGTAAAAAGCTCAGATCCCGCTAGGCACATAACTCCAGGGCATACCCCCTTTGAAGCTAAGCAAAGGGGTTCGGTGATCCATTTCAGCAGGTCCTGCAGCGGATCCTTGTAGTAAAGGAGTGCAATAAGCCAAGTGGCATCTACATACAGTGGGACAGGGTCATGTGAACTATTCGAAAGAAGGCTCTGGATGTGGCTCAGTGGTACACACATGTACCTTTTTGTTAACACATCATGAGTTTAAATACTGATTCGGACGGCCCGGACAGGGTCATGTAAGTTATTAGAAAGTGGGCTGGCTCTGTATGTGCCTGAGTGGTGCGCGCATGTACCTGTTAGTAAACAGAACACGAGTTCAAATCCTGATGGAACCAGGTCAACACAAAAAGGTTAGCGGTTGCACCTTTTTACGGAGAGGTATTATGATCCTGTTCCATCCACAGTGCCAAACTCAATTTGCCACAAATGCAAGTCAGCCGAAAAACAAGAGAGAGAGAGAGAGAGAGAGAGAGAGAGAGAGAGAGAGAGAGAGAGAGAGAGAGAGAGAGAGAGAGA
>BFEA01000302.1:837621-850728 GCA_003427395.1 Chara braunii | reverse complement strand
ATCATCATTATCATCATCATCATCAATCTACCTGTACCCTACCTACCACGCTACCACCCATTCAATCGTAGATAGGATGGCTCCGCCCTCGATTTACATCAAAACTCATTTATTCCTTTATTAAATACTATTATTATTATTATTTTCTAGAATTCATTCTAAAATTTTTGAAAATTCGAAAATACTTCATCAACTATCTATCTCGAGATTCTCGACATTTCTTTCCCAAAAATATTTTCTTTTCCGAAATTTTCGAAATATGTAGGATTAAGCATTCTTTCTCGGCATCTCTTCTTTGAAATTCGAAAATAATTTTAATTCATTCTTTTTTTTTTTTTCGAAATTTTTGTAATTCGAAATATTCTATAATTAATTAAATTCCTTTCCCGACATTTATTTTCCGAAAACATCTCTAATTAATTATTTTTCGAAAATTTTAAAATTAAGTTTTCCTTCCTCGAACTTCAACAATAATTTTCATTAATTGTTTTTCGGATTTTTTTTTGAATTAAGTAAGTTCTTTTCGTTCGAATTAAAGAATTCTTTCTCAACATTGCTTTTCTTTTCTTCTCTTTTCCGAGACTACTTTTAATACTTTTAGAAATTAGAATTAATTTTCGATATTTCCTTTTTTGAAATTCAAAAATAATTTTAATTAAATAAATTTCCTCATATATTTTAATTCCTAAAATTCCTTTTTGCAATTTTTCTTGAAATTCGAAAAATTCTTTTTCGCAATTCTTTTTCGAAATTCTCTTTTTATTCAGAAGTACTTCCTTTTTTTTTTTTCTCTGAACTCCTTAAACTAATTTAGACTAAACTTTATTCACAACTGACTTAATCTCTTTTACTCAGAATTAATCACCCCTTTTCAAAATTATAAAATTTCCCCGAACGTACATCCGAATAAATTTCATCAGAATTTATTTTTCTCGGAATTATTTACTTCTTTTCATTTGGAAATTCCTGAAAATTTTGCTTTCGTATTTATTGAAAAATACACTCTCGAATTAATTTCGAATAAATTCAAATTAATTTATTCATAATTAATTCTTGCTCTGCGATTCTCTGCTACCTTCATTGCTAAATCACTTGATGACGCTCTATTCTTGTAAATAGGAATTGCCCCCCCATCTCCACATGCCACCACGCCAAACCAAGACCTCCCAACGCGCCGCCGCCGCCGCCGACGACGCGACACCACCACTATCACATCTGCTGCTACCGCCTCCACTTCCGTTCCGGCCACGTCATCCACCCCCTCTTCCCCCACCATGGCCCAATCTTCCATCAACATGTCTGATCTTCGTTCCGATCAGCCAACTTCCACCACCACCACCCTGGAACTCGCAACTATCCTCCAAACATTGACCTCCCTCAAATCCTCCCTTGCCACCATCAACACCACCATGGTCGCCATCTCCGATTGTGTCACCACGCTCCAGGGAAACTCCCCCGCCATCACGGTCGTCACCACGACCACACCCCCCTCCTCCACACCCCATCCCACCCCCTCCTCCGGACAAGCCTCCACTTCAACCTCCACACCAACACCGTCCACCTGTACATCCCCACCCTCATCCACCACTACCTCCACCATGGTCGCTCCACCTCCCCCCTCGCCCAAGACGACAACCCCTGCCGTCACACAGTCGTCAATCGTGCCCCCCCAATCAAAACCGCTCTTATCCACCTCCACTAGTACCTCAACCATCCCCAACTATACCCAGATCATTCCACAAGTTGTGTATCCCGCTCCACTACCCCCAGATGCTCTCATCCCCACCAACCCCGCCAATGATTTCACCGTGTTCGACTCTGCCTCTCCCACCCTTGATTTCAATACCCTTGCCACCATTAACCCCAGAGAAGGCAAAATCCCCCCATCATTCCACGTCAACGAAATCCCCACCTTCTTGGGCCAAACCCATGAGGATGTCCTCCTCTTTCTCACCAAACTCCAACAAGCCTTCTCCCTCCACGACATCCCCGTCATCCACTGGCTCCCCATCGCTGGTGGCCACTTCTAGACAACACTGCTCGCTGGTGGTACACCGAAATGTCTCCCGCGTTAATTGTGTTTGCCGCAAAGACCTAGCGGCCGCCCTTGTCCATGAGCCCCCCATGACCCTCGCCAACCTCCTCACTCGTACCCTCCAACTCGACCGCATCCTCTCCCCCTACAAGACCGCACTTACATCGGCCCCTCCCCGCCCTCGCTTCTTCCACAACATCGCCTCCGCGGACACCACCTCCACCACCTCCTCGGACGAGTTCACCTCCCCCGACCTTGACACCCTCTCTGATCCACTAGACACCACCACTCCAACGAGAAGGAACTCCTCGCCGTGATTCACGCCCTCACAGTCTGGTGCCCGTACCTCGACGGGCAATACTTCACCATCCGCACTGACAACACCATCGTCTCCTCCATCCTCTCCAAGAAAGATATCACTCCACGCCAAGCCTGTTGGCTAGACTTCCTTGCCCAGTTCACATTCACCATTAGCCATACCCCCGACAAAAGCAACCGCGTTGCGGATGCCCTCTCTCGACGACCCGACCACAAGCCCCCCGAGAAAGTCTACGTCGCCATGACTCCTATCCAACTCCTCCCATCACTCCATCACCGATACACCCAAGGCTACCTCTCTTGCCCAGACTTCGCCACCATCTACAAAAAGCTCCGCAATCTTGACCCAGTCCCCAACGACTCCCTTCACGACAACCTTCTCTACATCGATACCAAAGGCACTCGCTGACTTTGCATCCCCGACGCATGCAGTCTCCGTACTCAACTCTTGGTCGAGCACCACGACGCCAAGACCGCAGGACACCTCGGTTTCCAAAAAACCTTTGACACCATCTCCCACTACGTCTACTGGCCTTCCCTGCTCGCCAACGTCGAAGCATACATTCGCTCATGCCCCACGTATCAAGCTGTCAACCCCTCGAACCGGGCCAAACCAGGCAAGCTCCAATCATTGCCCATCCCAACTCACCGGTGGCAGTCCATCTCCATGGACTTCGTGTGCGGCCTCCCCAAGACCGACCGCGGGCATGATTGCATCTACGTCATTATCTGCCGCTTGACCAAACGTGCCCACTTCATTCCTTGCACGACTTCGCACAGTGCCAAAGACATTACCACCCTCTTCTTCGATAATGTCGCACGCCATCACGGCCTCCCCGAGAACATCATCAGTGACCGTGATCCCCGCTTCCTCTCACAATTCTGGAAACACCTCTTCAAAGCATCGAACCACGCTCAAGTATAGCACTACATTCCACCCCCAGACTGATGGACAAACCGAGAAGATAAACGATACTCTCCAAAGAATCCTGCGGAGGTATTGTCATCCACACCAACACGACTGGGACCAGCTGCTCACAGCCGCCGAGATCACCTATAACAACGTCGTTTGCCCTTCCACTGGCATGTCCCCGTTCTACCTCAACCTTGGCTACCATCCTCGCTTGCCCTCCGACTTCCTGCTTCCCTCGCAGCTCAACCCCTCCACACCTTGCCCTTCCCTTAATGAATGGGTAGCAACAATGAATCGACTCCTCAGAGAAGCAACCGAAGCCCTTGAAAGAACACAAGAACAACAAGCAAACAAGATTAACAAACACAAACAAGACTTGCAATTCAAAGTCGCGGACAAAGTCTGGCTCTCCGCCAAACGTTTTGAACCCGAACATGGATTGTCAAAGAAACTCTCGAACAAATGGCTCGGACCCTTCCCCGTCATTGAAAAAACCTCCGACGTCAACTACAAACACCAAATCCCCCTTGACATGAGTCGTGTCCACCTTGTCTTCCACATAGAATACCTAAAAGAGTATCATGAATCCCCACCTCAATTCGCTGACCGACCTTACCCCCTACCTCCATCAATCATGCTTCACACAGGCCCCAAATTCGTAGGAGAATCCATCATAGGACGACGAACTACACAAGTATCAGACCATCCGAAACCCATCAAAAAATACAAAGTCAAATGGACCGGATACCCCGATGAAGAATCTACATGGGAACCTCTCTCTAATCTCAAGAACGCTATGAAACTTGTTCGCGCCTATGATCACACTCACCTTCTATCCTAGATACATCCCCAACCTTAAACCCCTGCATAAGCCCCGCCTTGACCCCGCCAAAACCCCGCATTCCTGCCCTACACACACCCCTGCCTCCAGCAAAGCCCTTGCCCCTTGACCTCCCTCTGTCTGATCCGCTCTTGCCTCCGTCTCGCCCCCTTCTCCCATCTGTCCTCCGCCACATGCTTGTCTCTCTTGTCCAAGTTCCCTATGTGGCCCCTACACGTCCCCGACGATAATGGATCTAATGGCAAGCGCACGAGGACGATGGTATGCTGGAACTCAGTACGCGGAGATAAGACAACTGGTTGGCCACCATGCTGTTCCCTTTGGCCGACACCTTGGACTCGCAGACTTCTGGAGCAGCACCTCTGACAGGGACATCAAGATCGGTCTGCTACCTGCTATCCAGATCAGACCTCAGCACCAGATCCGAGTACCGGACGCATCCTGCTATTGGGACATTCAAGCTGAAGCTCTCGCCGTCCACATCACAGACCTGTTGAAAACTGCTTTCTCACCGACACTTCTGCCACAGTTTTCAAGACCTGTTCTCAAGACATCTAGATGGACTGCTACACTGAATTTTCGACCTGTAGCACTAAATCCCCGGCCCTCAACATCCCTGCCCCGTACATCGCAAGCCAAATTTCCTTTTTTTGAGGACCACATAACCTGTTTTGCCCTGAACCTCCTAGTTCATCAGTAGAATTACCTTGTTTCCCCGTTGTTGCCAACCCCTTGGTTCATCAGTAGGATTACCCTGTTCCCTGTGCTTCCCAACCCCTTAGCACATCAGTAGAAATACCCTGCAAAACCCCTTAGCTTGTTAATAGGATAACCCTGTCCCCTCTTACTCCCCGACCCAGCCCACCCACATTATACCCCTCTTCCTTTTGACATGTTGACCAGTGATCGGCCCCGTCACGTCCTTCCCAGACTTCAACATTGTTTCATGGCTTTTGGCAGCCGGGATGTTGCCTTCTAGAGGGAGGGGACGAACTCAGCCAGGGCTCGATCCCTGGTCCGCGGGGTACCACCCGCTAGCTTGCTATTTTTTTTTTTGATTTCCTGCTGTTCGGTTTCTGACTGTTGGCGCCCTTTGCAGTTGGCGCCCGTTTTCAAATCCCTCCTTTGAGTCCGGTACTTAAGACCGGACTCAAGGCCAGTACGGGCATTCAATCTTCGGCCTCCGTGCTTGTGCTTAAGTGTGACTTGCCGCGACTTTGTGTTCGAAATGCAAGATTGCAACTTAGCGACTTCGGGACTTTGCCACGTCGTGTCTGCGTTCGTCGTGTCGAGACGAGTCCGTGTCTGAGTCGAGTGAGTGTGTGTGCGTGCTCTCACTCTCTCTCTCTCTCTCTTCTCTCTCTCCCTCAACCTCGCCACTCTGTCTCTGCCTCATCACAGCACAGGTTGTATTGCGTTGTCTGTGTTTAATCTTTCATCCCCAAGGAGTTTCATTGAAAACACTCGAACCGGAAGCTCGTTCTAGAGCTCATCAAAGCTAGAGACAGAGATTCAGATCGACCATCACTTAATTCCAAACCACTCAACAGGTCGCGAATGAGTAGATAATGATAAGAGAGGTTAGCGACTGTGGGGGACTTCAGATCGGCTGTCAGGGGGAATTGTTGAGAAAGTCAGTGACTGGTGCAACAAGTCGCCGCTGAGAAGAACCGCAAAGAGGGATTGAAGGAATTTGTGGTCGTTGAGCTTGCCCCTACTCCTAAATCTACACCTGCAATCCCAATATGAGTTTAAACCTGCGGTTCAAGTATTTGGTCTGATCCTGCAATCTGAGTCCGATAGTCCAAGTCTGAATTTGTGCCTTACTTGTTGTGGTACGCCACCACAAACTCTACTGAGCCTGTCCGCGTCTAGAAATTTCCTTCGGAATCAGTATCTGTGCTTGGTGAGTTCATTTGTGCCCTGCACTCGGCCTGCGCCCGTTGAGCTCTTTGTGACTCTGAATCTGCACCAGATATATAAATGTTTATCTGAGCCTGGTGATCAGCCTGAGGCTCGCTTTATCTGGGCCCTACTCGCAACCTGAGTTGGTTGTGCTCTCATCTTGATACAATGCCCTTCCTTTTCCTTTCTCTTAGTGCGTCTGTGAAGACTTCCCTTTATTTCTAGTTGATCGTAGGATGAATCCGGCGCCAGGAACGGGTCAGATTCGTGGACTCGCTGTTAGTTGAGATCTGACTCAACATGGTAGATGCTCAACCACTTTCTTCGGTCACTCACCTAGTGAAGGAGAATAAAATGCATCTCTAGCATGAGCGTGTTCGTAACACGCTGTAACTCTGCCCCGTCAGTGACCGAATCAAAGAAGGAGAGACGAATTTCCAGCAAGAGCTTGCTCGGATACGAAATGAGTCTTCAGCAAGAGCATCGACAACGCACTCCCTTCCACACTCTCTCTCACTTATTCCATACCTCTCAAGTTATCACACAGAGTCAAACTAGAGTCAAGCTCACTAGGGGCTCCTTTCTCGCCGATTCTTTCAAGCCCGTCCCTTTGGTTGAGATTTCGCGGAATGATAGACAGGGACAGTGGAAAGGTGACGACCCGCCGATTCTTACAAGTCCGTTCCCTTGGCTGAGGTTTTGCCGGGTGGTAGATAGGGACTGTAGAAATCTCGTTAATCCATCCATGCGCATCACCAAATAGATGAAGTGGCTTCACTCCCACCGATTCCCCCAAGCCCGTTCCTGTGACTGTGATTTCGTGGGGTGTTAGATAGGGACAATCGGGATCTCGTTAACCCATTCAAGCACGTCACTAGTTAGATGGCGTGTCACTGCGCCCGATGATTCTCCCACGCTTGATTGAATCTCTTCACTTTGACATTCAGAGCACTGAGCAGAGATCACGTTGCGCCATCACCCGTTGGAACCATTGCTATGCTTTGTTTTAATTAAATTGTCGAATTCCCCTTGTTCGCACCCGTTCCAATTCTCTCTCCCTCTCCCTCACTCTCGCACACACGTGCGCACATGCACGTCACTATTTAGATGTCGAGGCATTCGCCTCGTCGTTTTCCCACAAAACCGCTCCCATAGTTGCAATTTCGCAGGATGATAGATAGCGACAGTGGAAACCTCGTTAATCCATTCATGCGCATCACTAATTAGATGACGTGGCACTCAATTCTTTTCCCACCGAGAGCCTTATAGTTACTCCCACCATTTTTCCACGCTTGCTTGAAACTCTTCACTTTGACGTTTAGAGCTCCGGGCAGAAATCGCATCACGCCAACATCCGTTGGGATTCATTGCAATGCTTTGTTTTGATTAAACAATCGGATCCCCCTTGTCCGCACCAGCCTCTCTCTCTCTCTCTCTCTCTCTCTCTCTCTCTCTCTCTCTCTCTCTCTCTCTCTCTCTCTCTCTCTCTCTCTCTCTCTCTCTCTCCCGCGTTACTTTGATTAGCACGCGTGCTCCCTTGATTGTCATTGTGCAACTTTACCCGCCGCTCCTGCGCACAATTTCATACTCCCGTGTCGTTTAGCTCACTGCACAGTTCTATGTTCATGCGCGCTTCGCGCAGCTAGCCCGACCTCACTTCTATCTGCGCACCCTTCGTGCATCTCTCTCGTTACTCTTCCTCTACTTCAAGCTACTGCACGCAGCTTCAACCCGCCCTCGAGCGGCTTCTTGCAGCGACTTGTGCTCTCGTCTCCGATCAGCATGCGGCCTCTATGAGCTCTTCCCGCTTGTTGCTCCTCTGTTCACACGCTCTCCTATCAGCTGGCGCATACTCCTTTCTCTCTTCCTCTTCTCATGCACATAGGCGAACATACTCACACCGAGACGAGCAGTAGAACAATGAATGAAGCTAGCACGCAATCACGTCCAGATTCTTGTCGTTGCTATCCTTGTGAATCTTCCCCCTTTCTCTTTTGCATCCACGCTCTTCTTGCTGCTTGCCCTCCCACGCACTATCACACGTGTGGTCATCCCTCTGGACGCTGACCTCCTCAATGTGAATGAATGTAGTCACCTCACGTCTCGATTCGTAGTGCGTATCTTCCCCGGGACATAGTCTGACTGCGCGTAACTGCACGCAGCTTCAACCACATACTCCCTTCTCTCTTCCTCTTCTCATGCATGTAGGCGAACATACTCACACCGAGACGAGCAGTAGAACAATGAATGAAGCTAGCATGCAATCACGTCCATATTCTTGTCGTTGCTATCCTTGTGAATCTTTCCCCTTTCTCTTTCTAATCCTCGCTCTTCTTGCTGCTTGGCCTCCAACGCACTATCACACGTGTGGTCATCCCTCTGGCCGCTGACCTCCTCAATGTGAATGAATATAGTCACCTCACGTCTCGATTCGAAGTGCGTATCTTCCCCGGGAAATAGTATGATTCGGACAGGAAAAAGTCTCGTGCTCTCGTGCGCGCGATGTGATCGGGCTCCTCCTGTCTCGTGCCCCAATCAGATTCCTGATTGATCGACGCTGTGAACACAAGGCTCACTCTTCCTCGTTTCCTTACCTGGGCACCTCTCCCCATTCGTTAGCGTCTGTAGTCCAGCCCTCCATTGGCTCTTTTTCCTTTGTTGGTAGACCTCCCTTCGTGATCAACCTGATCAACCTGCCGTCCGTACGCCRCCGTGCGCMAGTGGGTGAGCAACGTCAAGAGCTGYTGACGCTGCTCCCGTGCACCAGTGGGTGAGCTGCTGACGCTGCTCCCGTGCGTCACTCCTCCCCTCTGCGACCCCTCGGAGGGGCCAAAGTCCCCGTTCGTCCGTGTGTCCGTATCCCGCCTAGAACCCCCGTCTGCGTGCCCCTCTGGGAGGGAACCCAACACACACTGTGTGCCAGTCCCTTTCCCCGATACTCCCTACCGATCCCCCAACAACGGGCCCAATCCAGCTTAAGTACTTCACTGGGCCCAGCAACAGCAGCCACCGCTACCACCGGGAGTCGGGCGCAATGTCGAGAAGATTGCAGCGCCCCGGTACTGGGCCCAGTCGCGAGCCTACTTCGTCCTCCGAACAGGAATGAGTGCAACAAAACAGGGCAGGCTGTCGGGAACTCGCAGCAGCCTGGTACGAAGCTACCCCGGGTCTCGAGTATTTTCCTCTGTTTCCGAATCAGCCCCGACCTTCTTTATTCCACACTTGTTACCGCAAACGAGTCCAACCCCGCTAACGGCCCGACACTCAGCCAATTTGGAAGCTCTGTCAATTGTCCCACTGCAACTGTCGTCCAAACACTGATATTCCCTATTCCCCCTTTCATAGCGGTCTTCCCGCCTTTCTTTTGTCGAGTCCCTGGCGTAACTCTTTTCCTCGGTCCACTTCGGTCCGCGGCCACGCACCACCCGGTGTAACCCTTTTTCCCAATCGAACGTGAACGAGTCCCAATTACTCCCTTTCCCGTTTCCCTTTAATTCTCTGACGATGTTTTACTGAGCTGTTGAGCATCTCGTTTAGTTATGTGTCTCACCTTCGTCATGCCAGTCCGGGCATTATGTGATTCCGTCTTCAAATAATAAATCTCACTTTCCCGACTCCAATCACGAACTTCAATCCGGTCGAACACACTCAGAAATTGAATTTTAGTCCTTAAACCACTAGTACCTCCGCCAGTGTTGGGAAATTACGATGTTTTGCCAGTTCCCGAAGTTATCGGGGGTGGGACAGGTTCGGCACTGTCCCATAAATCAGATTTTTATATTGCCCGCGAGTGAAAGAAAAAGGAAAAAAAGAAAATGCTATCTCTATTGCAATGATGTCGGGCAGGGTAGTCTTGGAGGCCGTGCTCAAAGTCTTCCTCCACAGAATGCACCTCATCGGTAAGGCGGTCACATTCTGGATGTTACTGTTTTCTTTTTTTTCTTGCTCGTGTGTTTCTTATAAGTCCCCTGCAAATGAGGCAGGGCGGAATCCGTGAATTGCTCAAGTCGTCCGTGATCTGCTCAAGCTGTGTTTTGTCAGAGGATTGTAACACTCATCACACTGGTACTAAGGGGAATGTATCCAGCCATTTTCACGGTCGGATCCGTGTGCCCGTTTTTTTCCCCTTCTATTCTCTTTTTCGAATCTGACAACCTGGCCACGGGGCTGAGATGCCCTCACGGAGGGCACACTCACACTGCCACTTCCAAGAATGTGTACAACTGCAATCGCGGCCAAAGCTTTGTTTCGTTTTTTTTCCTTTCTTCCTTTTTTCTGAGTTCACGGCCGCAACTTTTCTTCTTTTTTTTTTTTTTTTTTTTGTTCTTTCCGTGAGAGTACCAGAAAGAAAATGAGAGTGGTACCCAGGCTCGGCAAACTCGGAGCGCAGTGAAATTCAGGGTCGGCAAAAACAAGCTCGGAGGTACTAGTGGTTTAAGTATCATCTTTTCAGAGGAAGTAAAGGGCAGTGATAGGCTTCAGCCGCCCGACACCGGGACGATTCAAGACTTCATGATGCATGAGAGCATACTCCAATCGCTTGAAGGCTCTCTCGCAATCGTTTGTCCACTCCCGTGTGAGATTGGTTTATGGAGAAGCTATTATACTATAGTTCTTAACAAACGGGCGATGGCACCCCGTCATCCCCAAGCATGACCTTCCTCAGTCACGGACTGAGGTTGTGGCCAGTCGCGTACGCTGGCCACCTTCACATCTTCAGGCCTCATTCCATCTGGTGAAATTTCATGACCCAGATACAAGACCTTGGTGCGACCAAACTCGCATTTCTCCAAGTTAATCCTGTATTGGTGTTGACGAAGGAGGCTGAGCACCAAATCCACATGCTTTGTGTGCTCCTCCACAGCCGTACTGAAGATAAGAATGCCGTCGAGGTACACAACGATAAACTTATCTAAGTAGTCATAAAAGATCCTATTTATCACTTGCTTGCATGTGCCAGGAGCATTGCACAAGCCGAAAGGCATCACCACATCCCTGCATCATCGATGCAAGGTAGGGGCTCTGCATTCTTAAAAGTGATGGCAATGAGGCCCCATTACTCACTGCACATCCTTAGTGTCCCCCTCTCGTAGTACTGGCACAAAGTAGGGGGACGTACTATGTTGGATCCAGCCTTTCTCTGTGAGTTCCTTGAGCTGTTGGCGAAGCTCATCTAACTCCATTGGAGACATCCAATAGATATATCCTCTGGGTACTTCACTACAAGGAACTATCTCTATCGCATGGACCACCTCCCTCTCAACAACCCCTCTAGGTTCCTCAAAAAGGTCAGGATATCAAGCGACGACTTCTTCTATCTCTGGGGTGTTTTCATGGCCTCCCCTTTCTCAGACGCAGACTAAATACATACCCTCCTAGCGATTGTACTCGTAATAATTAAAGAAAATGTGGGCGCACATGCAGTCATTAGATTCCACTAACCTGCTAGCACTGTACTTCTGCAAACTAACAATCCTCCCATTAGGCAACTTGTACAACACCACTTTTCTATCCCAGTCAAACTGAGGCTTAGCAACTTGCTGGTAGTACATACCTAGCAACATGTCAAACGATAGATCATCGCTAACAAAGAACGAGATTTTGTGTCTCAAGTTCCCCTTTGCCATAAGAGAAGTGCAGACTACGTCTCTCACATAGTTTGTCACAACCATGGACTGCTTGTTGGCTACAGCTGCAGATCGACTAAGCCGCTGCACTTGGTCCGCTACCTATCCACACAAGCACAATTGATGAAATTCCTTGTAAAGCCTATGCCTGCGAAGGTGCCAACCTTTCGGCCAGCTACATTAACTTCTACAACGAAATGTTCACCCCTCGGACCTCTAACCATCATCGCCCAAGAGTCACGTAGGTCCTTCTGCGACCACTCTTCCAACTCTTTTGAGAACTCAGACACATCCATCCGACAGAGCATCGATTGGTCCGGATCAGTTTGTAGGGCAACGAGTCAATAGCCTCAACCATCATCTGACGTGGAGAGGGTGTGGCAACCACTTCAGCCCGAGTAGGACCAGCTATAACTCCTACTGGTCTGATATTCGCAGTAGCACCGCCGGAGGGTGAAGATGCTAAAAGCCCAACTATGGGTGGCACCTTCATCGTGACTTTCTAGTTTCTAAAGTGCACCGCTGTGTGCCCGTACTGGCACAGTTAAGGCATGCACCCCGAACATATCAGTCACACCACACATCCTGTTCTAGACCCATATGGACCCATGCGGGTACGGTCGGATCTACCCCTTGACTCTTAAACCATCAGTACCTTTCCCCGCTTGAAAAAGTAATACGCGCCGGTTAATATGGGCATAAGGGAAGGCCTGGCAGTGCAACAGGGAAGCAAAACGCTGGGCCAAAGGAAAACGGGCAAATGGCGTACAAGTATTCCTGCTGGTTCATTCCGTGCGCGTGTTTCCACATGCACGGGCGCAGGATACCTCACACAAGCAAAAAAAACAAAAATAATCACAATTGCGAAGTGGTGAGCGGGCACAAGCAAGGACTGGGGCCAAACAAACGTCAGGGGACATAAGAGCCTGCCTCTCACAAACTTGTGGAAAGCTCTGGACATGCTTGCTGGACGAATCTGACTGCGTTCACAACCAGAACTTTTTAATGCATCTTTCTTTTTTTTGCTGGGTTAGGCCGACGTCTGGCCTAGACAGACCGGGCCAGACGGACCGGGGGGGGTCCGTCCGTCAAAACCAGACGAGCCAAAAAATATCCCAGGAGTTTTTTTGTTTTTTTTTTGAAGATGGGGTTGGAGTGCGCTCGCTGAGAGGAGTCCGAATCCGCAGAGAAACTTGTGAAATTCATGTGTGTGTGTGCTGTCTCTTATACACATCTAGATGTGTATAAGAGACAGGTCCAGCCCTCCATTGGCTCTTTTTCCTTTGTTGGTAGACCTCCCTTCGTGATCAACCTGATCAACCTGCCGTCCGTACGCCGCCGTGCGCAAGTGGGTGAGCAACGTCAAGAGCTGCTGACGCTGCTCCCGTGCACCAGTGGGTGAGCTGCTGACGCTGCTCCCGTGCGTCACTCCTCCCCTCTGCGACCCCTCGGAGGGGCCAAAGTCCCC
>BFEA01000302.1:819617-830141 GCA_003427395.1 Chara braunii | reverse complement strand
AGAGAGAGAGAGAGAGAGAGAGAGAGAGAGAGAGAGAGAGAGAGAGAGAGAGAGAGAGAGAGAGAGAAGATGCACTTCCTCATCAGCCACCTATGGACTTGGATTCGAACATGCGGGGGCCGCTACACACATCGTCCAAACAGGGCCCCGCGCGGTTCGAACGGCCACCCCTATGACCAAAGCAAACAATAAAGCAACAAGCGGATGATTTTGTGCAGCCCTTCCACACAGGCCGCCTATGAAGTTGTGTGAACGTGCGGGGGCCGCAACACACACGGTCCAAACAGCGCCCCGTGCAGTTCGAATGGCCGCCCCTGAGATGAAAAAAATATAAACTAACGAAGGAAGATTTCCTGAGGCCCTGGCGCTCCTGCGCTACATTTTTCCCAACACTGGTACCCAGGCATCGTGGAACCGTTACGCGAGACCTGGCTTAAACCACCAGTACTCGGCCCAGCTATTGGCCGCGGAAAAAAATAGAGTAGAAACATTTCTAGTCGGATGAATTTGGGTGCTCCTGTAGTGGCCCGTACGTTTCCTAAAATCATGGCTTGTTAACGGGCACGACTTTACTGGTGGTTTAACTTCTATCAAGGTATAGATAGAAGACATAAATGTACCTCCATTTCAGGTAGGCAGGTCTTGCCTGGGAAGGTAGGCGGGTCTTGCTTGGATAGACACTGCGAAGTTCAATGTAAAAGGGAATCCCTCTGAAAATCCGTTGCCTATTCGACCATGGATGTTTGCACTTGGGGTATTCTCGATGTTGTAGGTGACAGTCCTGATGGTCCAGCCATTGCCATAAGGGTACCCCCAATCCTGTTCTCGATGTTTCCAAACTCGTTCCCTATGTCACTAACAATGATTCCCATCTTCCATATCGATGATTCCTCCTTCGGTGGATGCATCCACCAATACTAATAAGATAGTGGAACTACTACGGAGGAATGGTGTTTCACAAGGGAAGATTTGATGAGGACTGCGCCAAATTTCGTATCGGATCTAGAAAAAAAAAAAGAAGCTAAAAATGTGAAAGGATGCAAGCAAATGGTGAAGTGGGTTCTCAGCGGATTTCAAACCTTGGTGGGGGTGCGAACGTGAGGCCGCAAGGCCCACTTATGGACAGAACTCCCGTAGGTTCTAGAATCACTCGGCATGGAAAGGCCTAAGCCAAGGTGACACAGAAAAGGTCAAGCTAGACCTGGCTGAATGGAAAGGCCTGGGCCCTCCCAACTAGCTGGTAGGCATCTGCAGGCCAGTTGACATTTGTCAAAACTCTGGCTTCAGGTACTAGGCCAGGGCTGCCAGCGGCATTCAGTCTGGCTGGCTGCCAGTTGTGAGAGCGCTTAACCACCAGTACAAGCCATACATCGGCCGCGGGCCCCTTTCGGAGGCTGAATCGCGACGCCGGCCGCTGATGTTTTTCTATCAACGGCGCGCCGGCCCTGAACTTTTCGGACCAGGTGACGAGTTTCTTTTAGCAAGGCTGGGGCTGTGTACTGGCGGCTTAAGTAACGCCAAGAGAAGTGGCAGCAGTGAGGCACAGCTTAACACTGAGTGAGTGAGAGATAGATTAGCACCAGAAGGGGAAGTAGGTCCTTGGGGAGACCGGGAGAGTTGTAAAAGATAGACAGGCTTACCCAGTTGGCTGACCGGAGAGGAAGAGGACGACATTGTTTGTGAGCTTTGTTATTTTTGTTGATGGGTGTCGGCCGTTTCTTCATCGCAAGACTTCATATTGCTGTTAATTCTGCTCATTGCTTCGCCACTGAGTCTATGTCAGTTCATGAAAGCATGATGTGCTTGTGCTTGTTCGAGGTATCTTTGCACTCGTGCATAGCAGCAGCCCTGCAGCCCAACAGAGCAAATACATGGATAAAAGAACATGACTTAATTTGGGCATCACACTCCTTGAAGTTTTATTCCAGGCTGGTGGTGTGGTGGTGTGGTGTATGTACATGAATATAGAACCCAAAGATGCAATGACGTTGCAATCTTCGCACTTGCACATCAATAACTGACATATATCTGAGCCCAAACTTATTCCAGGGTGGCGAGGGGGAATAGGTATACAAATGTATGTATAGCTCAAACACACAGTGCGGTTGCAACCTTAGCACTTACACCTGCATAACTCACATAAAGCTGAGCCCAAAGATACGACGAGGTGGCAATCATAGCACTTACGCCTGGATAAATAACATATGTCTGACCTCCAATAAGATCGGAAACTATGGAATCTGGGAATCAAGTGCTATATGTGAGAAGCTCGGTGAAAGACAAAAGTGAACAAGGCGCACAGAAAGCAGCATGCAAGCCTCATTGAGCTGAGTGATCTGAGAGCATGCACAGCACAGAAGTCAACACCAGTATGCACTTCAAAACACGCCGATGTCATGACAAAATACTTGATGAAAGGAAGTGGTGGCACTGCAGGGCTAGTGGCCAGGAGTAACACGTTCACAGATTCTGATAAGAGACACTATAAGCATGGCAAATACAGGCCATTCACACATTATCGACATGATCTGCATCACGTAAAGACCACTGTCACTGTGCTCACAGGCTGTTGACATGCTTCGCATAATCCGCTCAAAACCCATATTATAGGCCAACGAGGGCTTGAATTCTGCAAACCCACATTGTAGGCCAGCAAAGGCTTGAACTCTGCAAACCACATCCCACTGGTGCATCTTGAAGCAAGAGCAGTAGAATTCACCCAACCCAGACGTCACAGGTATTGTGGAGCCACTTCCTGCGTTCACTAACGAAACACCATATGAACGGGCACCGCCATGGCGAAACTCGGCATACACCAGAATCTGCTCAAGTTTACTCAAGTCCTAGATCCACCATTCTTATCGCAGATGCAGAAACTTTTCCATCCTGCTGATGCAAAGATGGTTTCTCTATCTCTCATTCCTCACGGTCCAATTTTTGCCAACTTCACTATCAGGGTCTCCTGGCTCCTCCGCCATCTGCTATGTTAGAGGCACAATACAAACGTGGTTTTCATACGATCTCACACTCCTCAACTTCTACTGTTTGCCAACTTCTTCACAAGGGTCTGCCGACTCCCCTGCCATCTGCTTTGTTGCAGACCAATGTGACATGACTTTGACGAGGGTCTGCCAACTCCTCAGCCATCTGCTTTGTTGCAGACCAATGTGACACGACTTTGATGAGCTGTCCCCCCAATGATCATTGAGATGGGAACCTCCTCTGTGGATATACTCTGTTGACATGTGCTCGATTTGCGGAAAAGGTTACGATGATGCCATCACCACAAGAGCAATCTCATACTCACCATCGTTCAATAAATCTCAAGGGAAGCCAGAGGCACATCTACCAGACCCTGAATTGTTAGAAAGGGAACGCATCGATCGTCGGCTATCAAGTGAATTCTGGTGACACAGTGGTAAGCCCGGGTCGCAGTATGTCCATCAACAAGCTAGGGCGCTGAGAACACAAGAAAGTACTCTGCTATGAGCGACTTCTGAGAAGGCAAAGTGGCAACTTTGGCAGCATTCCACCAACAAGCCAGAAACAGGGTTCTTTTGAACAAAAGCTAAGTCGGATTAGTGGCACAAAAGAAAGCAAGGCATGCCAGCAAACCAATTATGCACACGCCCATGCTGCAACTTGCACAAGACATTTCAGGTGTGCCAGGGTAAAAATGTCACAGCAACACCAATGCTGGATGCCACCGCTCATCAAGGAGTTGTGTCAATGTCCTTCCATAGCAGGACTCCCTACATATTGACTCCTTTCTCTACCCAGTAATTCAAAACACATCTTGCAACACCCCCATCCCTCAGCTACACATGATCGATCCCTTACACTTAAACTACATTCTTCATCCACTTCAAGCTGGATAGACAGACTCCTATTTGCAAATCAGTGTAGTGAGCTCATCCACAAGCCAATGCAGGCACATCACAGATTCCCTCAGTGAAGTCCTCTTTGCTTTTACTCTGTGGAAATTCCAGGTTTATGACAGCGTCCGTGCCCACCGGCGATTGCAGAGAGATTCTGTCCATGACATCACCAACGGGTAGAGGAAAAGCTTCAAGAACTGGGGATGGAGAAAAATCAGCCACAGAACATGCACGTGCATCAGCACCGAGAACAGTCGTAGATGTAACACAAGCAGTGTACTGTAGATGTAGTAGATAATGCGAACAGCTTCTGAAAAGAAAATGCTGAGAATTTTGGTAACCTGAAGTGCAAGCAAAACAATAAACCCAATGATGCGGACAACGAGCATGAGCTCCGCTAAGTGCAACCGGATAGTGGCTCTAAATATGTACCATAACTGAAATGCAACTTCTGTTGCTGCCGCTGAAGACATGCCTGGAGATATCATCATTCTTCTTGTAGGTATTAGCTGGTCATTGTTTTCAAAGGAATGACGTGCCAACAACCCTCCATGACTGCCGGAGAAGAAGAATAAGAAGAGCATACACTTTCAGCAAGTACTCTGGATCCGCAGTAATTCTTGGAGCATTATGGAGCTTATGGCGCAGACGATACTTCTTGTACTGTCAGCTGCAACTCAGGCTGTGCATGAAACAGAGTCCTGTCAAATGTTACCATGACTTCTGCAGTAGAACCTGCATTCTGCCCTGGGGACAAAATACCATGCAACCCTCCACCTGACATCAAGCGAAAATGCCCAACTGGCACAAGAGAAGCAGCGACAACAATGCCAATGATGTCAGAGCCTGAGGAGAGGACTGACAGCGCAAGCTCATCTACCAAGCACATTATGGTCTCCACCAATCCTTGCTTTATTTCAGTTAGAAATACTGACTCATAACTGACTGCGGACTGGCTCGAAACCATTAACACGCTCTTGTTCACAGACCAGAATCATCATCAGAGAGACATGTGCACCACCACTAACCATCAGAGTCAATCAATCGGTGATAAAGTCAAGCCAACTCTGAGAACCACCATCAGTTCAGTAGAACCCCCTTCCCTCACGGCCTAACCTAGCGCCCACCTTGCCATAACAACAGTAGTGCAGAGACAGCTCAAACAGCCCAGTGAGCCAGACATCTCTCAACTCCGGAAAAGGTGGGCAAACAGCTCATCATGAGCTCCCTGCATAAGATCCCAGAGCGGTGCAGTCTGGTGGACATCCGATATTGGTCTGTCCGCGGCCCATGCTAACACCTTCTCTGCTGACTTTGACAGCTTGTGCTGAAGTCCTGCAGCCTCCAAAGGACCAACGAGGTTCAGTCTCGTTGCAGCTGACAAGATATCTCGCAGTGTCATAAACAAAAAGGCTCTCTGGGCTACCGTTCTTTTCACTCCAAGAGCAGCACACAGCGCACCAAATGCTGCTGCATGGTGCCCAGAAGCAGCCTGATTGGCGCCCACCGATTGGTCATGATTGGCTTCCATTCTTCCAACACCTCCCCTGCACATCCATCTCATCTCCTTCAACTCCACTAGTCCTGGGAAAGTTGATGACACCAATCGCAACAGTGCACAGCCTTGCGAGCAAGATGCACGCCTCCCCACATGATTTGTGAGATATGCATCCATCAGCTGGTCCACCTCTGCCCAGGTTTTCGCCGCATCTGAAAAGTGTGTCCCTGGTTCTTCCCCCTTACTTTGTCCAAGACCTTGGAGATGTCCTCCAGGTGATTCCCACCACCCTCGGCCTGCAGCGACCAGGAAAGGAAGAAACATTGCTCCAGCACACTCAAGATTGTCTAATCAAAACTCCTCGAGATTTGCAGTTGTTTGGATCAGTCCAGCTTGAGACGAAGCCTCAAGTCCATAGGAGTTTGTAAAACCTCCAACAGGAAGAAGAGAGTCAAGAAGCTGCCAAAGTGTCCATTCTGTCAAGCCATCATGGTCTATCTGATCGTTTGCCCCCCTTGGTTCCTCTCCCTCAGCATTCCCTTGCTTCTTAAAGTGCAAAAACCCATCCATCTCCTCAAAGAATATGCAGCTGTGCCCTGCATACCAAGGTACCAAATATCGGGCCCACCCAAAATTCAATCCATAATGCATCAGAATGCTACTTGGTTGTCGAGCCGGGCGGGCCGGCATACATCCACCTGGGTAAACTGGGCAGGTGCAGATTCCGGCAGGAATTTGGGGAGAAGAAAGTTTATTGCTCAGCAGCTCTATGCTTGACATGAGCGGCCGGAAAAAGCTTACTGCTCAGCAGCTCTATGCTTGACATGAGCAGTCTGAAAAGATTTATTGCTCAGCAGCTCTATGCTTCACATGAGCAGTCAGCATCCCACCTTATCTTCCAATTTGTTCTTGGGTCACCCAATCCGTGTCAGGGATCATAAGTATTATTTTGACGGCTTCAGAGGTGTCTATCTAACTGGGCTACCAGCCGGGCCGCCCGGGTCTCCTTGTTTGACCAGGCAGCCCGCCGTGCAAGGACCACAGAAGGGCCCAGCTAAAAAAAAAACAAAGAAAAAAAACTGAAAAAAAAAAACTATGTGATGCAGAAAAATAAACTGAACAACTTCTGCCTCAGAGTCACATCTAAAATTAAGAATTAAAAATAATATTCTTACTTTTATTATTATTATTTTTAATTATTTTTGGCCCGGAATGGCAAGTTGCCCCGGGCCACTCTGGTAGCCTAGGTATCTAATCTTTTTTCCTTTTTTTTTACCCGCGCGTGAATGGAAAAGAAAAAGGAAGGGGGCGTGTCGCATGCGTCTCTCTCCTTCTTCTGCAATCGTTCGCTTGTGCATCGCGTTCTTTCCAGAGATGGTGAAATCTCTCTCTCCTCCGCGCCCCTCCCGTCTTCATCTGCCTCTTCGTCGTCCTCATCTTGCGCTGTGTCGTCGCTGCTCCTGTGAATGGAAAAGAAAAAAGAAGGAAATGTTTTCTCTACTGGTAGTCTAGGAGGCCGTGCTCACAGTCTTCCTCCACAGAACGAATCTTATAGCTAACACGGTCACATTCTGAATGTTGTTGTTTTTCACTCTCTTGTAATGACCTTACCAAACACGGACTGAGACACACAGCCGATTTCTGAGTTTTGCGCATGGACTGCATGCCTTGCTGAGTTTCCCCCTTGCTACTGAGTTCTCTAAGTCTCTGTGTGTGCACGCTTGCTGGTCTGCATGTCTGTCTGAGTGCTTGTCCGCTTGAGTGTGTGTGTGACCCGCAAGGGCACTTGTTCGTTCATTGGGCTCGAAGAGCCGGTACTTACCTGTGGCCGTGACATTGAGGATTGCGGCAGGAAAGCACTCAAGACCTGACCAAACACAGACTGAGACACACAGCAGGTAGGCCGGTACCACACCATTTAGAGGTAGATGTGCCGGGTACTCGAGACCGAGCAGAAGAAGACAAAAGTTGACATTTTTAGAGGCCCAGTAGTTGTAGACTAGGTCTAGGCGGATACCAGTCCAACCAGTCGGAGGCTAGGGCCTGTACGGGCAATATCAGAGTCCGCAATGATGTTTCCCTCCGAAAGGGAGGACGTGCCGGTTGTTCGGAAGGCCGAGCAGCCTGGAAGTCACCGCCCAAGAGGCAAGTAAGCCGCTCTATCTCCAGGCTGAGCCAAGAGCTCAGCCTCATTGTCGGTGTGCAAGTTTGGCGACACACTGGTTGGAGCGCTGGCTGGAGCAGCGCTGTTGGGGAGGAGCAAGGACAGGAGGAGGGAGAAGACCAGGACTAGGAGGGAGGAGCGCCAGAGGTACTTACCTGGCTATGGTGGATGACATCTTCATCACCTTGGTGGGCGCTGCAGCAGGAAGACCCCAGCTGGGGGAGAGCTACACCAAGAAGCTTCAAGGCAGAGTCAGGCATGGCGGCCTGAGCTAGAGCAGCCATAGCTGCTTTGTGTTGTCCTTTGGACATCAGGGCAAGGCCCTAGTAGTCTGCCATAGCCTCGGCCTAGGACGAAGGAGGAAAGGTGGCCATGGCTATGGTGGACCTCACGTGATACCTGCAGTAGAAGAGGGATTCGGACATTGATTCTGGTTCCGCCATTCAACAATTATTATTATTTCTTGTGTGAATAAGAGAGGGGGAGATAAGGAGGACAGTGGTTGGCGAAGAAGAAGAGCATTATCACTTGTCTACGCTGTTGTACATCATCTTCTTCTTCTTTCTTTCTTCTTGTTCTTCTTCTTACCCTCTCTCTCCTCTCAAGTTCATTCATTTCTTTTTGCAATTGGACGGCATTGTACTTTCTGATGAATGTGTATTCCGAAATTGGCCAGGATCATAACACTCTTGTCTTTCTTATAGTCCCCGGCCAACGAGGCACGGCGGAATCCGTGATCTGCTCAAGCTGTGTTTCCTGAAAGGATTGTACTGCCCATCACACTGGCACTTAGAGGAATGTATCCAGCTATTTTCACGGCCGAATCCGTGTTTGCCTTTTTTTTTTCCGTCTTTTGTCTTCCTGGAATCTGACAACCTGGCCACGGGGTTGAGATGCCCTCACTGAGGGCACACTCACACTACCACTTCCAAGAATGTATACAACTGCAATTCACGGCCAAACCTTTGTTTCCTTTATTCTCCTTCTTTGTGAGATTCACAGCCTTCTTTTGTCTTCTTTGGGAGTTTCACGGCCGCAACGTTTCTTCTTTCTTTTTTTTTTTTGGTTCTTTCCGTGAGAGTACCAGAAAGAAAATGGAGAGGGACCCAGGCTCGGCAAAACTCGGAGCACAGTGAAATTCAGGCTCGGCAAAAACAGGCTCGGAGGTGCTAGTGGTTTAAGAAATACGTGAGGTAAGGCTCAGCCAAAGTTACCTCTTTTTTTTTTTTTTTTTGGGTAGACCAAATTTTCACAGCATATTGTTTTCTGGGCTATTTCATTTTCTACTTTTGGTCTGTGAGATTGCCTACAGCTTCACAGACCTTTCCCAGCAAAGCCTGCCTAGGTGCCACTGTGCAACCCTGGCCATGATTACCAGGAGCTCAGCGAATATCAGAAGACTAAACTACGTGCACTTACCTACACAGGGAAGACACTGAAGAATGTGACAGCAGACCAGGCTCCCATATTTACAGCCTACCTGATGTGAGAGTCTAAAGACTGGACCAGCAGCCTGTTGGCACCAGTCATCATCTGACAATCCAACCAATAAACTGGAAGGGTCATTGCCATTTAGGACCAAAACCCAAGTATTCCCACAGAGTTGTGATGGGTCAGCATCGGTACAACAGAAGTGAGTCTCACACACAAAGCGGATTTAGATGAAGACAAGCATCAAGCTTGCCTATGGCCATAATCAGTCACGTATGGCCATAACCAGTCACTCAATGTGACCTTGCCCCCAATGAGTAATCACCGGCCCATAGCAAAGGCAGGAATGGGAAGCTACCAGCAATCTGCTAGGCTCATTTCAAGAGCTTTGCAAAAATCTTTGAACTTCACCGATCTCATCAGAAACCTTTGGGTTCAATTTCTTCATCGATCAGACACATGGGGAGTAGTCTGCAGTTCTTCACGTTGAACAATCAGCACACTTCAGAATGCTGCTAAAAACACATGGGCGGTTGCTAGCCTGCAGGGGACAGCAGAGCTGGGTTTTTTTGCGGAGGGCAGATTAGGGGCGTTGCCCTTAGGGAAAGTATGGCAGCAGCACATGTCGAAGGCTGAGCCGAAACCGGGTATAATGGCCCAAGGAGTAAAACATTGTTGTATCTAAGGGACGCTGGACCCGGTTTCCAGCAGGTGTGGCTCCACACCAATAGAGAGGAGCGGCCAGGGAGGCCTGCTAGATGGGGCTGCTCGTATCACCCCCTCTAGCAAGCCATGACTGGTTTGACACAACAACAGCGGGAAAAAAAAAAAAACAAAAAAAAACGGTAGTGTTCTCTGGTTCCAGCACAACTCGAGCTCGTGACCTCACAACCACCACTGAGGGCGTATTGCAACGATTCAAGATTTGATAGCCACTTCATAACACTCTGTTCGCATACATCATCAAAAATTTGTCGCACCCAATACGCGAGATTCAAATGATATGACCAGACTTGAAAATTATTTGTGTAACCCACAAAATCACAGACTGAGAAAACTGTCGATTTTTTAGTTTTGTCGTTGGAATGTGTGACTAGCTGAGATTCCCGCCTTCTGTTGAGAGAGGGAGAGAAAGCGCTCCCAAGGCATGGAAAAGCAAAGATCAAAGTGGCGATTCACAAGGGAGTGAGGAAATGGACAATGCTTGAAGGAAAGGAGCTCACAACACTAGTGGAAGCACTAAGTCAAGTAGCGATTTACAACCAAGTGAAGAGATGGACAAAATGGGGAGAAAGTGAGAGAAACACACTCCCAAGGCTTAAAGAAGAAAATATCAAAGTGGCGATTCACAAAGAAGTGAGGAAATGGGCAATGCATGAAGGAAAGAACCCTCACAACCGTAGTGGAAGCAAGAAATCAAGAAGCAATTTACAACCAAGTGAAGAGATGGAAAAACACGGAGAGAAACTGGGAGAAACACACTCCCAAGGCTTGAAGAAGCAAAGATCAAAGTGGTGAGGAAATGGACAATGCATGAAGGAAAGAAGCTCACA
>BFEA01000302.1:792456-810135 GCA_003427395.1 Chara braunii | reverse complement strand
GAGGAAGGAGGAGAAGACAAAAAAGAAAGCAAAAGAGAGAAAAAAAGCATGAGGAAGTAAGGAGTAGGGCAGAAGAAAGGAAGAAGATAAGAGGAAGAAAGAAGAAAAAGTAACAAGGAGGCTGAGAGCAGAAGGAAGAAAAAAGGAAGAAGTGGAAGGCGAGAGAAGCCACGACCACGGACCCCACCACTCTCACGTTCGTTGACCTCTCCAATCCGTAGTTCAATGCGGGTAGGGTGGAGGACTTTTGTCAGCATCCTGAACACGCGGACCCATCAAACGAGGCGCGCACTCAAGGTCCTTGGCTACCACGACGACCACCCATCTCCGGAAACCTAGTACCTGAGCCAGGCCTGTCGGTCCTGGTGCCGGCCTCGAATTGCATCACCGAGCTAAGGACCTTAGAAAACAATAAAAGTAGATAAATAAATAATTAATAGAATTGAAAATGAACGCCGTGCATCCCACTAGTCCGCGACGCCACGCACACCCAGGCTGCGCTTGGTTGCGCCTCGCCGTCAATACCCCTGAGCGCGCCCGCCGCTCACCCCGACGAGGACCTAAACTTCCTCTCGTACGCGCGTCGTCGAGCGGACAAGGCCGCACTAGTGCGACTTGCAGAAAACACGCCAAATACCCTTGGGTATAAGGTACGACAACCTGCCCGGACTTTGTTATGCGACGGGGACAGCCCGCCCGGACTTTATTAAGCGACGTCCCCGTCGCATCGGGCGTCCAGTCCAAATACCGTTTAAACATGCCCTCAAAGAAAAGTATACAATACCTTCTAAAAACAGTCATAAAGTTGTACCAACTCCAACCCTTGATTCTCGAAACACTTGAACAAGAGTCAACAGTCAAAAAATATCATTTAATTCCTGATCAAAACAGAAATCTGCAATAGCCAAATAATTGGCTAGGCACTAACACATTTCAACCTCTAACGAAGTGGATAAGACCACTTTCCACCCACTACAACCATAGACAGGGAAGTCAACCAAAGCCAAACTTAAGACTATACCCCTTCCGATCTTTTTGAACGATATTTTATTGCGCCGGGCACCCTGATCATCCTACCACTAGCTAAAACCCAAACCCAGTGGTGGGTCAAGACTCAGGATCTCAATCTTTATTCAGTCCCTTCTTCTTTTCACTCATCAGTTACCCAAACTCAACTGATCTATACACTCCTTTTCGAGTTCTTCCCCAAAGGAACACCCCATTGTGGGGGGTTAATCAGACACCTCAATCTCTCAGCTAACTAGAAGATTAGGGTGGTTAACCCCATCACACATGCCACAAATGTACCTTACGGGTAGGGCCCCGTTAAGCCCAATCCCACAAGTCATTATTATCACGCAAAAGCCATTCATCTTAGTTACGCATCAAACGGATGGGTAGGCGTATTCACTAGGCCTTCAAAATAGATGAACGCTACCTTTTTACTTATAGGGTTCTTCACATTCGTCACACACTTTGTCAACCTCAGCCATAAGCTTCACTTAGTGAGCAAGCCCTCGTAACCTCTTTCCAAATAAGACTCGCGTTTTTACTACTTAAAGTTTCACGCTCGTTGACACACCATTTGCAATCAAAACTGAAGTCGATTGGAGGGTCCCAAAGTCAGGTGGGTTCCCTTACTGCAGACGACGCTCCCACCGGCTATTAGTCAACTTAGTCTTCTCAATCATGGAAATCACTGCCGCGAGCTAAACCGTTTGCAGCTCATAACAAGCTAAGCGAAGAGTCCTTGAATCCAACGGGTCTCCCTGCCACAGGTGACACCTTTACCGATTATCATGCGACTCAACAAGCGGGGATGCCGATTTTGGCGGTTCTTTCCTCCTCCTTTGCCGCGTACAAAAATCACATGTGACTTACAACCAAAGGTCAAACATCAAAGGTCAAACATGAGGGGTCCCAGAATCAGGTGGGTTTCCCTGCCGCAAACGACGCCCTTATCGGTAGTTGAGAACCAACAACATGAAGTTGTAGATTCTGGCAGAGGATAAAACTCTTATATATCACAAAAATATTTCAAGTCACCCTGCCACTCAAGGATGGGCCTTCCATAAAATTTATTAAGACCCCTTCGCACTTGAAGGAGAATCAACCATAAAAATCCTTCAACCATCCTCCCACTCATGGATGGACTATCCATATAATCCTTAAAATATCTTTCACTTGAAGATGAGTCCAGATAAAACCAATAAAGGCCGCCTTCAGGCATAACCTCTCTCTTTATATAATTTTTTGGATTTTTCAAGTCTCCTATAAACCTTCACTGCTAATCACGCTTTCTTCACTTTATCGAACCCTCTTTGGCTCGCACACTTCATTGCCATTTTGTCACTCCTTTATTTAACACTGTTAAATCTTTCTTTCCCATACTTCAATTACAATAAAAACCGAAAGCCCACAAGGCCACAATGGTGAGAATGCCAATGACAACCAGAACGTTCACGATTATGCAACCCAGGGAAATCAAAACCCATACCAAGATGGTTTACAGAAGAAAATCATATTACCTCGAGTCTCAAATTTTCACAAGCCTCAAATCATCACAATCCCACGTCCCAATCAGAAACAGAGACCTTGTATAATATACTCTATAATTCATAAAAGACTGATATGCACAAAATGATCCCAACCGTTCTCGCAAAGATGAAAGGACGTCAGCGTACAGACAATAGAACCTTACAAGACCTCCACTTGCATTCAACCAAACCTAAAAATCAGCTTAGAGAGTGGATAGTCAAACCCAGAACGTACGCACAATCCCAAAAGTAAAGGGTCTCATCCGAGATCGGAGATATATACAACATAAAATTTATATCTCATAAAACTTGGAGTCTAAGCTTAAAAGCAAACTAAGCAGATGGTTGCCTATTAATCTGGCGACTGAGTCTCCCGCATCGTCATGACCTTCCGAGTGGTTACTTATAAACAGTTAAGAAGTGTTGACACCATTCTACCTCTCTCTTGCTATCGAGGAGGCAAGTAAATTGATGATAGTTGTTGGGAGGATCCAAGCACTTGCCAAAAGCCCAACGGTCTCACCCTTCAACTCCTCTCTTCGCCATCTTACATTTGCGAGGGGTAGGACCCGTTTTTCCGCAACAAGCACATACTATCTTTGACCACTGCTCTCGCTGCCTGCTATTTTTTCGCCCTTTCCAACTTGCAATTGACGATGCATCCTTATCGTCACACTCCTTTTTAAGGCCAGACACAGTGGGCGGTGGGGCCATACCAACTTCTTCCCAAATCCTTCACCCCTCTATTCCCTTCTTGTTCGGAGCGTCAAGCGTCCTCTCACAGGTATGAGTCGCAGCATTCCTTGCTTTCGTCCTTCTCTTGGCACATAACTTTTTTTCGTTCCCTTCACCCCATTTATGGTTCCGCTTCACTACCTTAGTGGTCTTTTGAAACTCCCCTCTCATATCGTCCGAGGTGCCTGCTGCAAGGCATTAGGCCTGTAACTTTTTTTCCTTCCCTTCACCCCATTTATGATTCCGCTTCACTACCTTAGTGGCCTTTTGAAACTCCCCTCTCATATCGTCAGAGGTGCCTGCTGCAAGGTCATTAGGCCTATTACCAAGCCCACTGTTCTCATTATCCACTACCTCCTTTCTTTTCCTCGCTTCCCGCAGAGTATGACAGAGGTGTTGATCAAAATCGCCTTCTACAAAATTATTTCGTATTTTGTCCCATATAAGCCTTCCTTCTGTCCCACGAATCAAATCCTGTTGCTTTGCATCTGTAAAGTTCATAAGGAAGACAAAACATTTGTCATATTCAGACAACGCCCGGACCTTGCGGGATGCGCGCTCATACTCCATCAGGAAGTGCCCTACTGAAACATAGCTGTATCGATTTATGTTCTCAAGATCGCCTTTGGTCAATTGTTCCTCACCTAGCCGGTATTTATTCCACATGTCATCATAGAACTTCCTCCATGATGACCCCGCTCTTCTAACCAACCCACTGACTTCCTCCTTCAAGTCTATATGGATATATGTCATAACCTCCTTTAGCATCTGCTCCTCATTCCACTCACAATGAGACGCTATCTGCCCAAACTTGTCAAGGAAGTTAAAACATGATAGCCCTTGAAGAAGTCGATCTCAACCTTGGGTAGGTTGTCTCGCTTCCAATCTCACAGACCCAGTAGAGAGGCGAGCTCCTCGACCCCAATCTTTCCTTGAGAGCCTTCCATCTCGAGCTCCCTCGACCCCATCACCTATTGAACAACAACAAGCAGCGTTAGGGTCGAGGCTAGAAGGAAGTCACGCAACTAAATCTAGTGCAGAATATATCCCACTAAAATTATCTCGTTCTCATCATGAGGGCGTGCATAAGAATCTTATTCAGAACAACGGCGTTACCGAAGAGAGTCTTCAAATAAATATCCACCTAAAATAAAACATAAATATTCACTTATAAATCCCTTAAATCATAACTCAGGCATTAACCACTTATGGTTTCTATTATCAAGGAAGGACAATTTACATATGTCACATAGGTGGATACTCCAAACATGAATCCAAAATGTCGTACAACCCATGATAAATAACATATACTAATAACAATAATTCTTCCATGATAAACACAAATTATTTGCAAGGGTTGTAGCTGAAAGGCACAATATGCTCTATAAACAACAATATGAACCCAACTCAACTGTCAGTCATATAACAAGATAAACCTCTACAGCATATTTCATATTCTAGAAGGCAAAAACAAGACTAGCAATGAGTAAATAACATGATACAATTGTTACCCCTTCAATCCTTAAGCAAGGCATATAATATAGAGGAGCGGTGTAATCCTCATGAGATAACATCTTGACTCCTGAGCCCCGCTCTAAAGATCAAGCCTCACTGCAACCCTCTCTGATTTCAGCGCGTGCTCCTCACCGAACCTAATCATGGTCAGATGGACAACCCCATTCATACTTATCAAGACAACGAACAACGAATTCGCGCCCTTACAAATATGGCGGCCCTGCTTAATGCGAATCGAGCCTAGGTCGCTATTCCAGAACCGCTCTCACTAATCAGTAGTTGTTCCACTTGGTCATCACAGTTCCGGCAAGGTAACAAGCTCCTTCCTCCTCTCCCAACAGATAATCTAGTAACTCTCCTACCATAGGAAAGATAACAACGCCCCACTAATGGACCAGGAACATAATTTCGGCGCGGATCTCACTATCATTCTTGAGACTGATAACTGCTTCCTTACACTTTAACAAGGGAGTACCAATTTAAGAATGCACTTCCACTGAGGACAACTATACACATTAACTACTCCTTTAAGAAAGAACCACCTTACCCAGGAATGAGTCACCCCATTCACCTCGACCCCCATGCCAGATGTGGGATTCATGCAAAGTCTATGTCCTCTCGAAAGACAATCCATACATACGTTAAATACAAAAAAACACATATATGGCAACAACCAGATAAAAATTGTCACAAAAACGAATATATATATATTATACATAAGCCTCTCTTCGGGTTAGCCAAACTGCTAGTTAAGTAACCACTACTTCTCAAACTTTATCGGTAGTTACATCTATACACTCGCCAGTTGATACCATCGAAGGATTTAGGCACACAGTACCTATCATACCATAATTCAGTTTGAACTCAAGAATTTTTTTTTGCCTTTAAGCCTCTCACTTCGCGCTTATCAGTCATCCCTCCTCATCCATGTCGCTCATGTAACAGAAAGTTCCTCAAAAGCGAGGCTCTATCGACCAGGGGAGGGTGACTCAGCTTGACCTCTTATAATAAGCACTTCACACTTAGGCCACAGTCTTGAGACATCTTCAACGATAATAAAGGTATCAAGCAATCGACCATATACGTCCAGAGAAGGCTTCTCCTTTTGCCTAGTTCTCACTTTCCCACACCCGGATGTCATTCCACCAGGGACAACGACAGGCAACCGTTATCCCCCACAACGGCGCCACCTGTCAAGCGCATCGGTCCAACACCGCATAAGGCAGCGCGGGACCCTCCCGGCCGCGTCACATAGGAGTTGGTCTAAATCCTCGTCGCGAATATACATGGAGCTTCCGAAAGCCGCTCCGGCCGAGTGCGCCAGCCATACCTCTCGCGAGCCCCTACGACAGGATAGGGCCTATGCGAGGCACGACTTACCTCCACCTTACGGGAGTTGTCACCTCCCCTCGGTGGACGTATCCCCGCCGAGCTACCAACCCACAGTACGAAAGCTAGTCAGGTGCAATCGCAGAGGTGGACCAGCCGAGGACATTTCTCGTTCATTGTAGCATAGGGGGTACGCGTGGTTTTTATGCCTCTATCGGACCCGCACGCGAACCAACGTCTTGGGGGGCTGAAGTCCCAAGCGCGACCCGTCGTCGGTCGACTAGGACGCATCCCACGCACCACGCGTACACCACTCTAAAGAACATAAAAATAAAAATTGAACACACACATATACATACATATACAGAACAACACAGAACAAACAACGTGATACCTATGCTTAGTAGTCATCCCATAACTTTTCGATGCGGAATTCAGTCATGCGTCGCGTGCGGGGCTTAGGCTAAAACCGCGCGGGCGCAAGATCTTCCCATATCGACTCACAATGCAAGCGTACGCAAGCGATCGCAATGATGGCGTACTACGTAGTATCCATCCTCATGTGGTCCTCGTTACTCTCGAGGGTCGCATTCGACACTCAAGTGTTGGCTACATGCGCCTTGAGGGAATGATCTCTCGATGTTGGACAACCTCCAAGTGCGATTGAAAACCACACCCTCTTCTGCACCCTACGGAGAGTGGGTGATACTCAGGTTCATACCTGTTGTGGCAATCGTCTCTTATTGCCCTGAAGACCAACTCTCTCATCCAGGGTCTGAACAGAAGTCAAGGGGTTTGACTTTGACGGTTGCCACGGACTACAACGTCCAACTATCAAAATTAACAAGTAAAATCAATCAATCAATAAATAAACATCCCCACACTTATATATCAAATCAGAACTCGAGATAAGATAAAAGAAGGGGAAACATAAACCCATCAGGTATGCAGATCGTGCGTCACATGCTCGTCATTCTCACTGTCTCCAAGGTTCGGCTCATATACCAAGCTCCAAAATACTAACCTGCATAAGACACAGGCACACACAGTAGCCACATTGCCATGCACCAATAAGGTCAACTTTATTGTTCCCTGTAACTCATACCACGCCTCACATACTCAAGCCCCAGTCATAGTCCAACTTTCCATAAATCTCATAAGTTCTTTATAATAGTCATTAAACGGGGTCCGCTTAAACCACCAGTACCTCCGCCAGTGTTACGAAATTACGATGTCTTGGCTAATACCCGAACTTTTCGGAGTGGGACACAGGGGCGGCAATGTCCCATAAATCTGAATTTTATAGTGACGAAAAAAGGGGGGGAAAAAATGCTTTCTCTACTGCAATGATGCCGGATGGCCGTGCTCACTATCTTCCTCCACATAATGTACCTTACACGTAAGGCGGTCACATTTTGAATGTTACTGTTTTCTTTTTTTGTTGGTCGTGTGTTTTTTATGACTCCCCTGTCCATGAATTGCTCGAGTTGTCCGTAATCTGCTCAAGCTATGTTTTGTCAGAGGATTGTAAGGCTCATCACACTGGCACTTAGGGGAATGTATCCAACCATTTTCACGGTCGGATCCACGTGCCTGTTTTTTCCCCCTTTTATTCTCTTTTTGGAATCTGACAACCTGGCCACGGGGCTGAGATGCCCTCATTGAGGGCACACTCCCACTACCACTTCCAAGAATGTATACAGTTGCAATCACGGCCAAAGCTTTGTTTTCTTTGTTTTTTTTATTATAATCTGAGGTTCACGACCGCAACTTTCCTTCTTCTTTTTTGTTTATTTTTGTTCTTTCCGTGAGAGTACCAGAAAGCAAATGAAGTGGTACCCAAGCTCGGCAAAACTCGAAGCGCAGTGAAATTCAGGGTCGGCAGGCTCGGAGGTACTGGTGGTTTAAAACCCTCAAAGAAACATATCAAATCTCAGGGCTAAGGCAATCAAGTTGAGGTACAAGTATAAGCAAAGTTGTGTCGTGAGCTGACAAGTCGGAGATCAACTAACCGACATGTTATTAGTGATAATAAAAGATGATCCTCGTAGGATCAAGCTGAAACTAGTCCAAATCCTGGATCGAATGTCCAAAGAAGGCCTGTATCATAAGACAGGTCAATGTCCAAGCTAAGCTGTCAATGTGTGGAGATCAAATCCCCATGACACGTTCTCACTTAAGACTGTCCTGACAACCAAGCACAGGTCTACCTCTAAGCCAGTAACCAAAGAAAAGTAGACCTATCGCAACATCTCCCCCATACAAAGTGGATCGCCACAGTCGCCACGTGTCAAAATATAATATATCTTCTCTAAACTAAGAAAATTTCGACAGCACTTCCGATAGGAAAAGTGCCTTCTCAGAATTTATATCAGCCTAAATATGAAAACAGAAATAATATGCAACCTTCCAAAGTCAAATTTTGTCTAACTCCCTGAATTAGCAAAAATTTGGGCACCACTCCTTTTAGAAAAGGAGACTTCCCAGATTTTTACTAAGCCTTATATAAAAATCAAACAAGTTGAACTTTTGAAAAGACGGCCCTTGGATTTCTTACTACCTGAGAACCAACCCCCTGCTGCACCTGGGACTTTAGAGTTTGCTTATCGATATGAGCAGCTAATGCAGCAGGCTGTTGAGCAGATGCACAAAGTACAGGCATCGATGATAGAATCTGAGAACAAACACCGTCGCCCATCCACGTTTCAGGTACGAGAGAGAGTCTGGGTCAACTGCTCAGAACCGGGACAGGAGCACGGGATCTCCCGCAAGCTCATACCGCAGTACTTTGGACCATTGGAGATTCTGGATGTTGTTGGGGATGAACCAGATGGGTCGTCTTATGTTGTTCGCCTCCCTGGTCACTTACGCACTTACCCTGTTTTCCACGCCTCAAAGCTTGCACCTTTTAAAGGAACAGATCAGTTTCTATCTCGTCGCTCAATGTTGCCCCCAACCATGGATGGAGAGGTCGACATCGATGATATTGTTGACCACCGGGAGATGCCAGTTCCAAGACTAACAAGCAGAGGACGTCCTCCGAAACCGAAGCTGCAGTATCGAGTTCGGTTCAGATATCACACTGATCCAAAGGAGGACAGATGGTTCACAAGGGAGGAATTGATGCAGACCGCTCCACAGGTAGTTGCCCACTATGAGAAGTCTTTACGGAAAGGAAAGCGCCAGATTATCGAAGACTGGACTTCTCAGAGGACTAGCAAAGTATGGAGGAGGGAATGCGAGGCACAAGGCCTCGATAAGCCCCACTGGGCCCTATTTGCAACAGCGTTGTCGGGGCACATACCCTGACAAGGGTATTTGCCGGGGGTTTCGTCGGACGATGTCCGACTTTCTCGTTGAATTGAAGGACTTGATAAGACGACGTTTGCCAAAAGTTTATTCAGACCTGACCTAGGACTGGCAAACTAAAAGTTTGAACGATCGTACGAACGCGTGTGGCGTCCAGGAGTAACGGATGTGAATGGTAATGCTTCATTTGGTCGAAGCCGCAGAAATATGCGGACATGGGAACGGTAAACGAGACTTATTCTACCTAGAGTAACAGCCGCGCGATTGAGGGCCTGAATGGGCTAAAAAGGGTGGATGCGCCGGGTATAGGGCGCGACTGGGGAGCTTTTTGGCCGCGGAGTGTGACATCGAGCAACAGGGCTGATAGGTCGATGTCACGCGGCCTGCCAGCAAGGCCTTCAAGGCCACTGGCGGGCAGGCGCGGTCTGCCAAGCCACAGGCAGGCGCGGCCTAACGAGCCACAGGCAGGTACGGCCTGCTAGGCGTCGGAAGGGGGGCCTGCTGGGCACCAGAAGCCCTTCATATAGAAGGGCTGCTCCTTCCCTGATGTGAGAAGGAGCTAGCCCAATAGGTACCGCCGCCAGACTATTGCCCTACACACACAGGGATCGAACCTGATCAGCCGCACTACCGGGCTTACTCCTTTTGGAGCAGCCCGTTCATGAGGCAAGCGAGCGCGGCCGATTTCGGCCGCATGATCATCAAGATCACGCGGCGAAAATCCGTCGCGCCGAAATGTGCATGGCCCCTGCGATTTCAAGGATGTCACGCATAAATCGAGAAATGTTTAATTTTTTATTTTTGGAAAAAAAAAAAAATCGAAGTTGAATGCAAGACGCCACTTATCCGTGGGAAGTGCCTGGGGCGTTTAGATCCCCAGTGCAGTGGTCATCGCCCTGAAGAACGGGCGACCGTTGACAGTAAGGTAAGTGTTTTGGTTTTTTCTTTTCCTTTTTCTTTTTAGATTTTCTTAGATTTTTTTCCCCTAGATTGTTTTAGATTTTCCTAGTTAAATTTCTTTCTAGATTTCGTTGCTTTTTTTCTATTTTTAAGATTAGTAAGAGCCCGTTCGTTTTTGACGAACGGGCTCTCTCTTGAGAAAGCATGACTCTGCCAGACTGTTTCGTCGGACTTCCACCGACTCATCAGGAGGCTGAGCCTCAAGTGGCTGCCTACCACTCCAGCCCAACTATAAACGCAGGGCTGGCCAGCAGCATCCTCACTCAATTGCGGTGCTGCCCACATTCTGATTGAATGTGGAGTAGTAAGCAGCATTACGCTGCCAAAGTGCTGAGGGCCTGTGAGTAAGAGGAGTAGAGTGGAGGTCTGCAGTGAGATAAGAAAGATGAGGCTGCCATAGCCATCAGGCTGCATGGTGCCCGTGGGAGGTGTTGCTGTTCGCTGCAATTCTTTGGCAAGCGTTGCAGGGGAGGCTCTGCCCGTTTGGCATGGCGGCGGCCGGTCTTTGGCAAGCGGTGCAGGGGAGGCTCTGCCCGTTTTGCACGGCGGCGGCATTATATTTTTTGCCAGTGGCGCGGAAGCGCTGCCGAAATTTTGCAGCGGTTGCACAGGTTCTAACGGCGGTAGTGCGGAGGCGCTGCCGGAGTTTTGCGGCAGTGGCATTGGGTTTACGGTGGTGGCGCGGAAGCGCTGCCATATTTTTTGCGGCGACGGTATTGATTTCAACGGCAGTGGTGAGGAAGTACTGTTCATTTGGAGGCACGGCAACAGCGGTAGGGCTGACGGACCTTTGTAGCAAGGTGGAGTCATTTTTGATTGATGTATGTGATCTGACGCTGGTGTTGCGGGGCAGCCATGGTACTGGGTTGACAGCGCAACAAGCAGTGGTCCGCATATTTTTTTTTATGGTGTATGTTTGGGACTGTACGACAGTGATGCATGGGTCAACGACATGCAGGAAGTGTAGAACGGCTGTATGCGGCGATAATTATGGGGCTCGCGGCACATGCAGTTTCAACCACCTTTATATTTTTGGTGGCGCGCAGCGCAAGCGGGATTTGAGAGTGGGACTGTTGGAACCGCGTGGGATTCATTGTTGGGAACACCCTCCTGGAGGGTTACCTCGCTTGAGTTTTCAGTGGATGTGACTTTCGCATGTTTTTGCCCTTGGAGGGTAAGGTGGCCGTCATTCAGTGGAACGACCACGAGTTGTGGAGTTGTGAGCTGTATATTTCCAGCTTCAACGACGATCGTTTCTAAGCTTTGACTGTAATATTTCTCGGCTTTCTTGAGTGAGCCGGATTAAACTCCACTCAAGGTCAGTTGAATGACTCAAATTTTCCTTCACACCTGTGTGAGCCCGCACTTCGCTTGAACTTGTGGTTTTGAATGTTCAAAAGAAAAGGCAGAGGGAAGTTATGTGAGTCATGCACGTAAATGAAAAAGTCTAACTTGAATATGGGATTGTACTGTTTTTTTTTTTTAACTTGTTTTCTTTGCATGTTGTGCAGGTAGGTAGAAGGATACTTGCTATGGAGATTGACATTGCCTATTTGGGATGGAGAAAGGGATTGTCTTGTTTCTATCTTTCATTTGCCTGCATGACAAAAATACTTGAATTCTGAAAATTAATGGGTAATTTCAATGGGTACCATGAAAGAAAACTGGTGAATAAAAAGAGAATGCAATCAATTGGACTTAGCATTCTCCCAGGATTGACACATTTTTGCCAGAATAACCTTCTATATCTATACATGTCCAAGTGATTCTCCCAGGATTGACACATTTTTGCCAGAATAACCTTCTATATCTATACATGTCCAAGTGATTCTCATTCTTCTTCTCATTCAATTTCTGTACGGCTAAGTTACCATGAACCGAGAAGGGGTGAGAATAATTAAAAGTTATTTGCGGTGAACGGATTCTTTTTCCTCTAGGAAGCATCCAAGGCGAGGGTTCGTATGCTTTCGGAGCCGGCCCTGTTATCGACTTGGAGTGGACCCGACTCGTCGGGGGTGGTACTTTGCCGACTCGGTGGTGACGGCCCAACCTCTGAGATCTGAGTCTTCGGGCTCGGGCGAGGGGAAGGAGTATCCTCAGACCACTTCCTAGAGGGAGAGGCATGCAACACTTCAGGCCATGTACCTGATCAAGAATCATCCGCGAAGCAACCTGTCATCCAGGAAAATTGAGAATGTAGGAAGACAGGCGTATGCATGTTTAATCATAGGTCAACTTTAGTTCGAATGAATAACTTTGGCAGCGTGTCTCATCAAGTCAAAATTAAGGCAGTCCGACTACCTTGTTGGCTGCATCAATGTTATTATCGATAGTCAACTTCTCGTTGGCGGTTGTACGGTTGTTACATCTTTTTTTGATTGTGTGTCTAAAGGACTAGGATTAATTTTATGGTTTCACGCTTGGTTGAGACCATCCTAGTCGACCGGCGTCCGCTTCGTACTTAGGAGATCAGCGCCCTAAGGAATGAACGACGTTCGGGTCCACTTGGCGTTAACCAATGTATCTATACTACGGCGAACGAGCAAACGCCCTCAGTTGATCTACCTCTGCAATTGCATCTAAAAACTTTCGCAAGTGGGTCGGTAGCTCGGTAGGGATACGCCCCTAAGGGTGGTGACAGCCCCTTAGGGAAAGTAAGTTGTGCCCCGCGAAAACTTATCCTGTCATAGGGGACCGCGGGATGTATAGTTGGCGCACCCGGCTAGAGCGGCGAAGGGACAATGCAACCACGTCCGTCTCGGCGGTTCGCGAAACTATTTATGCATCGTCCTAAGTTGTCTCTCGTTTTGTTTTTGGTTTCAACTTCTGCGTGACATAGCCGGGAGGGCCCTCGCTCACGCGGGGGCCGATGCACTCGACAGCGTCGCCCGCCCTAAGTGAACGCAGGCCCGACAAATCCTCAGAGATCTATTTTGGACTACTTCGCAACTGGGGAAAATTCAGGCAGTTGCGCTGTGCTAGTTAGTTGGAAGCGCCCAGACCCTGGCTTCCTTTATCAAATGCATCTGGGTCAGGCCCTGGGCGAGATTCGCAGCATAGGCCCAACTCAGGTTGCGGGCAGTTGGGCACAGGTAACTGTCGGCAGCCCTCGGCCAATTCGTTTGGTCTGGGCCTCAGTCTACCGGGGCCTACCGGAAGCTTCTTGAGAGAGGCCCAGCGCAGCCTGGGACAGAACGCAGGCAGGCCATTTCCATATAGCAAAGTGCCTCCCTCCGCATTGGATATTCAGGTGCTAGCTGCATGCTGCGCAAGCGTTGCTGCGCTGAAGCTGGCTGGCACTCACGCGCTCACGGGCGAGCTGGAAGGAGCAGGCAGCCATAGCCAAGTTGCGCTGCTGTAGGCTGGGTGTGGCGCTTGGTGGTCCTTGGGTGCATGTGCCATCTGTGTGTTGGGGAACGAGGTTGTGAGTGATGCGAGAGACATACCTGGTGTTGTAAGCATGCAACATTGGCCACTATCTGCTCGACTTCGGGAGAGCTGTCGTCGTCATCTTCGGCATTGTAGTCTAGGCTAGATAGGATCTACCATCTATAGTCTGGGCGCCGAGCGCCAGGTAGGATATCAACATTGGTTCTTCGTTGATGATGATGATCAGACTATTCCAGCATTGTCAATTATGAGCTTTTGGTGTACTCTTATTTGGTGAAACTCGTGATGCAATTCTGCTTTTGGTTCAAGGTCACGACTATCTCGTCTTATGTGTATGATGTTGTTTGATTGCTTAAGTTTGCTATTGCTCATCTTCCTTGCACATGCTCACTCCATCGTTTATCCGATTTCCTCCTTGTCCTCCCTATGTAAAAGTGTCTACACCATGGCGAGATAAGGACATACACCCTGTAGCTTGAATCTATAAGTGCATCTATCTTCTGACATTGTGCAATCCATAGGTCCACCAAGGATCCTGCCCAAGTTATACTACCTTCTATGGCTAGTGAAATGAAGAGTAATCTGTATAGGGTGTTATACTCTGTGCAGTCCTTAATTCTACCTGTATTCTTCGTCACTTGAGTCGCTTGAATCTGGGTCATCATCTTCGCTGTCCTCCTGGCTTGACGCATCCGCCTTGGCATCATCTGGGTAGATCCGTGTCTCAAACTCCGAATCATGTATGAAATCTCGCCCCTCATAGGTGACCGGTCGGGGACTCTTCGCAGATCCGAAATGGCTTGCGGCTTATCCATGTACTTGATGTCGTGTATCTTACACAATGCCTTTAGATCAATGTAGTGAAGTGTGTGTCCGACATCGGTTGGTATCCGAACTCGATACTCTGTTTTTCTTTGCTTGCTCTTGCCTGCCGTTTCGTCTTTGTTCTTCCTCTCTTCGAACGCGGTGGAAATGGACGACTTGGTTCGCTTCGGCTTACATGTACTGAAGATGGTACACCAATCATCATTGATCCTCGATATAGTCTCGGGTTTACTGATGATGAAACATGAGGAGTGCAGGTCCTGGTTGGCTCATTTATCTTCTTCAGGGCGGCTTTCACAGCAGCGAGGTCATACTTCATGAGCTTGATCTCATTGATGTCCCTGCGTACCTCTTACACCAGCTTCTCGACTTTCCCTTCTTCGGTGATTGCTAGGTTTGCCGTTCTCGTCCCAACTTGTGTATTTGTTACCTTGCTTACCTTTGTGGCCTTGTTCTTCGGAAGTGCTGTCTCCAAGGCTTTGTCGATCCATGTCTTGAGCTCCGAAGCGGTTACAGGCGATGTCGCTTCACCTGCTCACGTTGTCCAACGTCCTTGCCTCTCGTGTTATCATTGGTTCCTGCGTTATCCACTTGTGCTTGCTTCTTTGATGCCAGTTGTTCTATAGTCTTCTTCATCTTCTCCACCTCGCGCCGTAGTGCAAAGATCTCCTCCCTCAGGTCCGCTGTAAACCACGCTCTGTTCCCTGGTGGAGGAAAGTCATTACGCCTCTGCTCCCATTGCATTCTTCCGAACCTTCTTGGTGGTTCCGACTCCGCTATCCTCCTCGGTGACGGAGATTGCAATCTATGTCTTCGATCACGTGGTGTCCTCGATCTCCCCTGTCTTGTGCGCTTCTTCCCGTGCGACGTTGATGACGATGATGAAGAGTGTATGCACCTCCTTCTTACCGATGGTGATCGTGGTCGCGCAATCTTCCCTAAAGTACTTGGAACCTCGGGTTACTTACTTCACAACACAACAAATAATCACCGGAATCAAGATGGCAGCACAGTCGACTATGTCTTCCAGATAAGAATAATACCGCTCCGCAAACATACGAATTCAGGATCGAAATAATGAATCTCCAAAACGTAAGTATATGCAGAAAAGATATTGAAAGCCCCGATGGATTATACAATGACTGCTGACTGCGCAAGTACAAACAACGTTAGCGAAAAAAGACAATGTCGCCAGCTGCTTACGTAGACTGCACACATAACCGGATTCAGTGCCGATCTTCACGGGTGCTTCCCATCAGTTCAAATCACCGTGCCTTGAGATACACACTTGCAATATCTGGACAACACGTGCGAGGTTTTACTTTCACAGCATACACGTCCTGTCCATGGCATGCGACTAAACTAGTCACGATTACCCTTCTACCTCACTGCTTAGGATAATCTTCACAACCATTATCAGCATATTTATACCCTACTGGTCCAAGTACTTCCTCTCCTTCTACCACTATCCCTTGCAGAGTTCCTCCTCATCATCGCATCTCCGTCGCTGTACTTTTGATCTCCGTGGTTGATGTCGTCGCGGAAATTGCTGCTGCGCACATATAATATCGCTATATTTCTCCTCCGTACTTGGCTTCAGAAAGCGTCAGTATTGTGTTGTGATGTCTGCTCCCGCCATCCGTATTCATTCAGTCGTGGAAATATTTATTTTGTTGTGGATAATTTTGTGACATTATATCCACTGTTTTTGATTTGAATGAATGAATTTTGCTTGAGCGTATGCTTACATTACTTTCTTTGTTTGTGTTCCTTGCTTGCTTGTTGATGCATTTGGAGTTATGGATTTATGGATTTATGGACTTCTGAAATTTGTGGACCTTCTGGATATTCTTTGAATTTTCTTTCGGAGCTCCAGGTGAGTTATATGGTTTGCTTTTCACTTGGGCCACTTATGGGTCTCTGTTTCTTTAGGAATATTATGATATGAAAACGAAGGTCCCAGTCGTTCGATGTTGGTTCAGTTTCCATTTCTTTTCCATCCATAATATCTTTACTTGATTGCAAGGAATTTGTACGGTATCGTTTGTAGGTTATATCTTTGTTACTTTTCACGCGACATTTTTCTGCTCTCCATCCATTGCTACGTATTTTCACCGTAGCTATTTTATCTTTCATGGTTTTCTTCTGCTTCTTGCTTTTTGTTTTTGTTTAACTTTTCTTTTCTATTTCTCTTTTTCTTTTTCTTTTTCTTTTTCTTTTTCTTTCAAATTGTCTTGTTTCTTCCGCTTTCAGAAATTCCAGAAATGCAGTTCGTACTTTGCTGTCCCTACAATTTCTGATGAAGGCCAGTATTGCCAATCGCGATACCTTCCAAGGGTATTCCATGAGTTTCAGCTCCGTGCAATATAGTTCCAATACTGGAGGCAAATCTTTCGTGTCGTATGTGTTTGCCACCATTCTGTGCAGGGTCCCGATCGTTAGTATCTTGTGTTCACGGAACCATACATTGAGAGAGAGAGAGAGAACGCGGGCGACGGAGGGGGAGAAGGACGAGGAAGAGGAGGGGGAGGGTGACGACGAGGAAGTGGAAGAGGAACACGAGGACGGCGAGGATAAAGCAGCCTATGCTGCTATTGCTTGCTAAGCATGCCCGGCAAGGGGGGGGAGGACGCCGGGAAACATCGCGGATAAAGGACCGTAGGTTGAACATGTAAGGCGGGAGAAGGCAATAAATTTATACATAAAATACGTGAAAATGGGACAGAGCGACGATAATACAAGGGAGGAGAAGGAGAAGGTTGGAGGACGAGGGGTGGGAGAAAGATTGGAGGAAGAAGGACGAGGACAGCAGGAACTAGGGGGAGAAGGACGAGGAGGAAGAGGAGGAGGAGGAAAAAGAACAGCAGGACCAGACAGGGAGGCGAAAGCCAAAAAGGAGGGGGGGGTAGGGAGGAAGAAAGAGATGGAGGTGAAGGAGGAGGAGGAAAGGGAAGGGGAGAGGGGAAGGACGAGAAGCGGAGAGCAAAGCATAGAGGAGGAAAAGAAGGGAGAAGAGGAGAAGTTAGGGGCAAAGTGGCGGGTTTGCTAAAGGTGCGAAATGGCACCACCTGGCTGTGCC
>BFEA01000302.1:732935-743943 GCA_003427395.1 Chara braunii | reverse complement strand
CAGGAGATGTGTTTTATCTACATTCTCGTTTATTAGAAAGAGCTGCTAAAATGTCAGACCAAGCTGGTGCAGGTAGTCTGACTGCTTTACCTGTTAATAAGAAATTAAACTCATTTATTGAATATAGGGTAGCCTGCTATTCATTCATTCTGCCGATTAGGCGAGGTGTGTCTTTCTTTCTTCTTCTTTTCTTTTTTTGTTTGTTTCTTTTCTCTAATCTAAGGCGCCTCTTTTTTAGGCGCCTTTCTTAAGCGGAAATGGGCCACTTGTTTTGGTTTGGGTAGATTTCAATAGTGCCACGAATTCCAAAAGTAATAACAAGAATAGCGAGCCCAATAGCAGATTCTGCAACAGCTACAGTTAATACGAATAAAGCAAATAATTGACCGATCATCTTAAAAATGAATCCAAAAATTTTGAATGTCGTAGTCAAAGAAATTGGCGAACAATCACACACTAAAAAAAAAAAGTAACAAAAAAAATGCCTCAATTAGATCAATTTACATATTTTATTTGAGTTTTTATGTGTTATTATGTAATGATGGATTACCGAAAATAAGTCGAATTCTCACATTATGAAAAGTTGAAAACAATTCAGAACTCAAAAATTGAGTAGTGATTTAGCTAAATACGATGCGGACCCTGTTTTTGCCGATGTGGTTATTAAAGAATGTTGTATGCAAACTGTAGAAAGGCAAAGTATATAGAACTCGTGAAACACGGGATTTTGGCTTTCTCCAGTTTGCATACGCAGATGAATAATGAGATCAGTAAAGGGGTCGCCTGTACCATTGTCTTTGCAATTTTTTGTGGGGTGCTTTTGTGATCAGTATTGCAGCTTGTCTGACCGGTCCGGGCAAGTGTCTCATATGTTGCAATCAATGGGATTGTAATGACCTGCCAAACACGGACTGAGACACACAGCCGGTTTCTGAGTTTTGCTCATGGAATGTATGCCTTGCTGAGTTTCCCGCTTGTTGCTGAGTTTTCTAAGTCTGTGTGGGTGTATGCTTGCTGGTCTGCATGCCTGTCTGAGTGCTTGTCGGCTTGAATGTGTGTGTGACTCGCCCGCAAGGGCACTTGGTTGATCGGAAGGCCCGAAGGGCTGGTACTCGTGGCCATGACATTGAGGGTTGCAGCAGGGAAAACACTCAAGTGGCGGGGAAAGAGGCCCGCGACACTTAGAGCAGCGGAAAACACTCAAGTAGCAGGTAGACCGGTACCATACCAAGTAGAGGTAGATGTGCCGGGTACTCGAGGCCGAGCAGAAGAAGACAAAATGTTGGCATTTTTAGAGGCCCAGTAGTTGTAGGCTAGGTCTAGGCGGGTATTGGTCCAACCAGTCCGAGTCTAGGGCATGTACGGGCAATATTACAGTCTGCGATGATGTTTCCCTCCGAAAGGGAGGAGGTACCGATTGCTTGGAGGCCGTGCGGCCTAGGAAGTCGCTCGCCAAGAGGCAAGCAGGCCGCTATATCGCCAGGAGGAGCAAGGTGCTCCTCATTGTCAGTGTGCAAGTTTGGCGACACCCTGGTTGGAGCGCTAGCATCCGCAGCGATGCTGGGGAAGGAGCAAGGACAGGAGGAGGAATAATACCGGGACTAGGAAGGGGGAGCGTGAGAGCTACTTACCTGGCTATGCTGGTTGCCATCTTCATCACCTTGGTGGGCACTGCAGCAGGAAGCCCCAGTTGGGGTAGAGCTACACCAAGACGCTTCGAGGCAGAGTCAGGCATGGCGGCCTGAGCTAGAGCAGCCATAGCTGCTTTGTGTTGTCCTTTGCACAGCAGGGCGATTCCCTGGTAGTCCGCCATAGCCTTGGCCTTGGAAGAAGGACGGCCATGGCTATGGTGGACCTCATGTGATACCTGCAATAGAAGAGGGATTCGGACATTGATTCTGGTTCAGCCATTCAACATTATTATTATTATTTCTTGATTGAATAAGAGAGGAGGAGATAAGGAGGAGGAGAGTGGTTGGTGAAGAAGAAGAGCATTATCATTGGTCTATAATAAGAGAGGAGGAGATACGGAGTAGGAGAGTGGTTGGTGAAGAAGAAGAGCATTATCATAGGTCTATGCTGGTGGACATCATCTTCTTCTTTCTTTCTTTCTTCGTCTTCTTCTTCGTCTTTCCGTCTCTCTCCTCTCAAGTTCATTCATTTCTTTTTGCAATTGGACGGCATTGTACTCTCTGATGAATGTGTACTTCGAAATTGGCCAGGATCATAACATGATAGAAGTTCTGACATGACTTCTGATGTCTGATGTGTGTGTTTGTGTGCGTGTGTATGAAGTCCCCTTTCAAAAATCCCTGTTCTCGCAGTGTACTTGACAGTTTCCTGATGGGTGCATGCAACACAAATCTTTTCCTTCTTTCGTACCTTCTGCTTGGTGTGTGTGTGTGTGTGTGTGTGTGTGTGTGTGTGTGTGTGTGTGTGTGTGTGTGTGTGTGTGTGTGTGTGTGTTGTCATGTTCACTATCCACAACTGCACAAAAAAAGCACGAGTGTGCGAGTGTTTCATCGGACTTTCACCGACTCGTCAGGAGGCTGAACACTGGCAGTCGGCCTAGGATGCATTTGACTGATGGATAAGCACTCGCCACATCGCCCAGAGTTAGCGATACCCCTGAGAAAGGTGGTGAACCTTACTCACACCAACCCTGATGTGTGTGTTTCTGTGTGTGTGGTGGGGGAGGGGGGGAGGGGGTACTCGGTTGTCTCCTGATGTTTGTTCACCGGAGATTACGTGTTTTGTAAAGTTCTTTCTGCTTGGGATCTTCTGGAGGTCACAACTTTTTTTAGTTCCCACTTTCAGAAGCTACATTGCAGTGGAAGCCACCCCCCCCCCCCCCCCCCCCCCCCCCCCCCCCCCCCCCCCCACCCCCCCCCCCCCCCACTCCACCCCCCCCGCCTCCCGCCTCCCGCTTTCCCTCTTACAACACGTTGTCATTTGTCTGTTTGAAATGCTCTTCTCTGTGCAGAGGCGATGAGACTTTTCTCCTTTCAATGCTACGAGACACTAAGGTTCCCCATGCTGTAGTTCCTCAGCCGCCCAGTGCGGCATTGCGGAACGTCTTGTACACAATCTTTGCTCTCTGGATACCTTTGGTGCCTCTTCTCCTCTTCTTCAGAAGGGCAATGGGAGGTAGTGATAGTGCTAGCAAGGTAGGAAGGTCGCTGCATGGCAGCGTTCACTCGCTGACGACATGCACCCTGCCCCCACCCCGGCCCCTCTCTCCCCTGTGCCCGCCCCTTCTCCTGCCTGGGAATGTACAGTGTCCCCCCCGCGGCCCCTCTCTTCCCCCGTATAGAACGTACGGTCATTATGGCTGTATTTGGGGCAACATTCAGTTTAGAATCTAGATACACCGAGAAAATGACCATATATATTCTATTCGGGACAGGATGGCAATAGTGTAGAATCCAACAAGTTGAGAAAAAGCACGAAGGCAATCGGAAAAAACGACTTCTTTTTTTTCTTCTTTTTTTAAACAAACAAATTAGGAGAAAGGGAGAAAGGCAGAAAAATGGTTAAGGAAAGAGGTTCCAAAACCTCAAAAAAGAGGTTTGAACTTCGAAATAAGCAATTGGCGGATGATGTCGTCCATGTCGAGTACTGCAGCGCAAGATGGGAGTCTGTCCCTTTCTACTGTCTTCGCCCAAAGGGGCCACCCGGTCATTATGGCTGTATTTGGAGTAGCTGTCAGTCCAGATGCAGCGATAATGACCGGACGCTCTATTCCGGTGAAGACGGTAGGACTTTCCTGGATGTTTCTGACCACAATTGCAGCTATATACCGTGATGTATCTGACTGCAATTACGCCCAGAAATCAGTAGAAAAGTCAGACCGTCTAAAACACCCGGGTCATTAACGCTGTACTTGGTGCAACTTCACTCCAGAGTCCGGATGCAGCTATAATGACCTGGTGTTCTACTCGGGTGAAGACGGTCGTGTGAGTATGCAGAGCGCTGAACCAAACTTGGTTTTTGTGAAAGTTAAAATAAAAATGACATAGATGAAAAGCGGATGTCCAAAAAAAAAAAAAAAAAAAAAAAGAAGAAGAAGAAGAAAAAAAAAAAGAGAAAAGAAAAGCGGATGTCCAGTTTTTCGGCAGAACAGAGCCGTTTCGCTTCTGTTGTAATTCTTTTTCAACATTTTGATTGGCCGGAGCCCCATCCCTTGTGTACCAAAACTGTTAGCTGTGTTAACTGTGTTAACACAAATAGGCTAGACTGTTAACTCTGTGTTAACAGTCTATCTAATGGACGGCCACAGCCCCATCCCTTGTGTGTACCAAAAACTGTTAACTGTGTTAAAAGTCTATCTACACAGTTAACACAGTTAAAAGTTTTTGATACACAGAGGTAACAGTCTATCTGTGTTAACTGTGGTAACTGTGGTAACTGTGGTAACTGTGGTAACAGTTAACACAGATAGACTGTTAATTCTGTGTTAACAGTCTTATCTAACGGACGGCCAGAGCCCCATCCCTTGCGTAGCAAAACTGAATTTCCGAAGAACTCGTTTTCCGATTAGGTAGTACTGTGTGACAACAAACTCCACCGCCCGACTTATCACTCTGTCACTTATAATGTACGATTCCAAATAATAAAATTATCAGAAATTGTATTTGTTTAAGTGGATGATGCACTTGCACACTAACATAATAAGGGTAAGGATATTCTTTTGAATCTTTTGTACTTATGAAGCTTCGTTGTGCTTTCCAAATGCCTAAAAGAGCTTTTTACTGTTTAGATAACCTCCTCGCTACCCATATTCAGAACGCCATGCATTCTCTTTTTCCACAGAGACAATTAATAAATAAATAGGTAAATAAATAAATTGCAAGGAACCCGTCTGTTATCACTTGCTGGAGTGCAGATCCCAGGCCCTTTTAAAATAAATAAATAAATAAATAAATAGGTTGAGCTGGAACATTCTTTGTTAAGCTAGAACTGCCTTTGTTGAGCAACACTTCTAAGCAATTCCACCAATCAGCAGTATTACAGTTACTCATGCAAACTTGTAGTTATGTAATATATATGGATTCAAAGTTTTCCAAACTCTGTGGCCTCAGGCCGATCCGTGCACACAGGGAGAACCGGCACTGTAACCACCACAGCCAGGACACTGTGTTAAAAGGGGCACCATACCGGTGGGTGATATCCACCCCACCCCTGACACACACAACACCACACGCACGCGACAGTATTACTCGCACACTCTGGCTCAATCCAGCACGTGACCCACACTGCTCCATTGCGCGGGGTAAACACAGACAACCGTGCAAACTTGACTGGTAGCAAATCACGGTTGATAGGAAACTTCACATGAAACTTCTATACTTTGGAGGTTTACTCCAGCCTAGTTGATGCGAACAAGGAAATTGGATGTCCGTTTGGGTGCCCGGCTGGCTTGAGCAGCCTTCAATAAATGCCATTGAAAAATTACTGAGTATTGTTGAGCCCGAACGCACTGGCTATGGCTGGCACCCAGATTCTCTTCCGGTTCCAATCCGTCCTCATTGCAGCAACCTTAATAATAGAGCATACATAGACTCTCCTGGCTGCTCTGCGAGAAAATCGATGCGCAACACATAAAAAAGTTCGCACTTTTTGAGACGGGCGCACTCTCTGTAGTGTTTCCTTCATAGACGTCCAGGTCTAGTTGGAGAGATCTAGTTGTTGTCATCAAACCACCAGTTCGTCCAAAGCTAAATCGGCGAACGGAAAAGTGCATTTTGCCGAGCCTAAAAGTGACCGGTACCAGCCATGGTTCCTGTACCGGCCTCCGCGTTATTGACAAAAATCTGGAACTCCCACAGACATTTTGGACCCGAACTGAATTGTTCATCTGTTGCCCTACCGGCCCTGAGCCGACCAAAAAATGCATTTTGCCAAGCCTAAAAGTGACCGGTACCAGCCATCGGAAAAATCAACATGGTACCTGTACCGGTCTCCGCATTGTTGACAAATCTGGGCCTCCCACATACATTTTGGGCCCGAACTTATTGTTCATCTGTTGCTCTACCGGCCCTGAGCCGAACGGTCCGCGGGCGGTACTCGCATATGAAAGTGGATGAACAGCAACCTTGGATGGACTTGTGGTGTTGGGGGGCGTGCGAGACAGGACATTGCGCCCACATCATTGAATAATGAAAAAAATGGTCTGACGGGAGTACATGCGAGCTATGTGAAAGTTATGCCAAGTTACGGAAGGGTTATGTGTGTGCTACGCTGGAGTTATGTGTGCGTGAATAAGTTAAATGTGTGCTCATTATCCACGAGTTACGAGCGCGTTGTGTGCGAGTTATGCACAAGTTATGCATCACTTATGCATGAGTTAGTGTCGTGTGCAAACAGGCGAGCAGCTGTGAGTTTGGGTGATTGCAAGAAGATATATATGCTCGCTTCTCTCTCTTTCCGAGATGAACCCTCTTGTCCGAAGAGATGACTGTGATGTGGGTGTTGATTCGATGCTGCTGGCAGTTGTTCTCTCATTTTTCTCTTTGCAAGGGGATGGGATGTCAAAATGAGGCATCAAAATGGGGGGTGAAGTTGCTGCCCCCTAGAAAACTGGGTGAAGTCTTGCCTCGTCTGAAGAGACGACTGCCGTGTGGGTGTTGGTTTGATGGGGTGTCAAAACGCCACTGTCTCCTGTAAAACTGGGGGAAAATGGGGTGTCAGAACGCCACTGCCTCCTGGAAAACTGGGTGAAAATGGGGTGTCAAAAGGCCACTCCCTCCTGGAAAACCGGGCCAAGTGTTGCAGGCACTGGCAGGAAAACTGGGCCGAATCTTGCAAGCACTTCCAGGAGGCAGTGTTCTTCTCTTTGCAAGTGGGGGTGCAAATGGGGTGTCAAAATGCCACTGCCTCCTGGAAAACTGGGCCAAGTCTTGCAGGCAGGAAGAAGAAACCCTGTGGTCGTCCGATCGTCAGTCCAACAGACCCGCTGAGAAAGAGGCACCGTTGGTACCCAGGGCAATCGTTGTCGGTATTGGTTGTCTTAACTTTCAGAGTGTGCGGGGGTTGCTAACCTTTTCTCCATTGATCGCCTGGCCATTGTTCTCTCCGGTTGATGGTCTACCTCTCTGGTGATTCGAGGGCATGTTCACATGTCGGTGGGTGGAGGGGAGGGGGGGGGGGGGGGAGAGAGAGAGAGAGAGAGAGAGAGGGAGAGAGAGTTTATATTTCTTTTTGGGGGGGCAATTGGCTACTAGATTGTTTATGGATTGTGACGGTTTCATTTTTTTCCGTCGTCTTCTTTGTCCTTTTTGTGGTCGTGGTTGCAGGCCAAGAAACGATTACAACGGGATGTGAAGTTCAGTGACGTTGCTGGAGTGGATGAAGCAAAGGCGGAGCTTGAAGAGGTGAGGCTGTGTTTTCTATTTTTCTCCAGATTTATGAATCGGCTAGTTTTTGAGAAAGTCATTGCTTTGTTTGAACGTTTTCTGAAGGGTTTTCAGGTTTTCTCCTTGCGTTTCGTCTTTTGAGAATATAGATGAGTGGTGATCTTTACAACCCAGGATTCGAACTTGTAACCTCTTTACAAACAGCCAGTGGGTACGTGGCAACGTGCAACACATGAACTGGTGACAGGGGAAGAACGAGGTGGAGAGGGAGTCCTGTACAGCTCAGGATACAAACTCATAACCTCTTTACAAACAGGTGGGTGGGAGGGGCGGGGGGGAAGGGAATGCAACACAGAAACGAAATGCATTGTACTGCAGCCTGCCAGTGGCTGGTGAAAATTTTCCTGGTGCTGGGTATTCTCTCTGGCTGCCTGGCACAAGTTTTAAATGGGACCCTGTTGGAGAGACCTGACTTTTGCTTTAAACCGCCAGTTCCCCTGAAGCAGAGTACTGCTCTTACCGGTTTGCGCGGTAAATTGCCGGTTATAGCGTTTTGATTCGGGCCTGGGCCAGTAGCGAAAGTGGCAGGCCACTTTGGACAGGCCCAGTTGCAGGCCTCAAGCCTTGGAAAGTAGTAGCTTCGTCAACTTAGGCTCGTGTGAACACCCTGGTGTTTTTTTTTTTTTAATGGGTTAGAAACTTAGAACTTAGAACTTAGAAAACTTAGAACTTAGAAAACTTAGAACTTAGAAAATTTAGAACTTAGAAAACTTAGAACTTAGAAGTTAGAACTTAGAAAACTTAGAACGTAGAAAACTTAGAACTTAGAAATTAGAAATGAGAACTTAGAAACATGCTTATTCTTTAGCTGTAGAAAAAACTTTGTAATTGTGAAGTACCATTACGAGCTCAATATATACGAGTGTTATTCTGTGAGATTACCCGGATCTTAAATCATCTACTTGCATTAACCACCCATGCTATGGATGTAGGAGCATTAACCCCTTTTCTTTGGGCTTTTGAAGAACGAGAAAAATTGTCCATTACGGACGGACAAATCTTTTTGGAAACAGAACTGTTTTATCGTGGAATCCGACCTGCTATTAATGTAGGATTGTCTGTAAGTCGTGTAGGTTCTGCAGCTCAATTGAAAGCTAGAAAACTTAGAACTTAGAAAACTTAGAACTTAGAAAACTTAGAACCTAGAAAACTTAGCACTTGGAAATTAGAAATTAGAAATTAGAACTTAAAACTTCTAGAGCTGAGCTGAGAGGGAAAATAAGTTTTATGTAGTGGGCCCAGCAGGTCGTAAATAGCAATAGTTGTTGGGGGATCACATACACTGATGATGTGAGCTACCTTGTGGAACTACTTTTACAAAGTTTTTTTGGGGGTTTTGGTTTTGTTTCTTTGGGAGGGTGGAGAATCAAGGGGTTTGGGGGGTGGTGACTTATTCGAGTCTTCCCCCTCCCTCGCTGTTCTGTGCGAGGGTGATCGGTTGCAGGCTTGCAGCATTATTCGCAGCGCATGTGCACACTAGGTAGGGATTTTTTGTGCACGTATCTGACCGCAATTACAGTGAGGTGAAGTCTGAAAAGTCTCGATGTTTCTGTATGCCGTTCGTAGGTTACTATTCTTGCAACATTCTGAAATCCTTGTGGCATCAAAGCATGCTCAAGTCCACAATACACTCATCCATCCCTCTTTTCTCTCTCTCCTTTCCAGCACTCTCTCCGTCCTTTATTCCTCCTCCCCTCCTTTCTCTGTCATCCCTCCGTCCTTTCTCTAATAATTTAACGTTATCGACAAGCTTGGGGACATTCTGCAATTAGTACGATTACAAGTATCGTGTACCAAGTCACAAATCTGCACCAAGTTACAGATCTGTTTGGTCTAAACGACAAATTCCCTCTCCCTGTCCCGTAGCCTCGCTGCTGCCTACACGTTCGACACTGTTTGTCCATCTGCATCTCTTATCGTATTCTCGCTTCATTTGCATCCATCCATAGATGTGTGGAATGGACACGATCGTGATCAACATGAGCAATGTTGCGGACGCCATTCTTTTTAATCATGTCATGACCTCAGCGATTTCATGTCTGTGTAAATTGTGATGCGTGCGCCAAAAACTTGTCAGATGTGCGGCTACCGTCTTCACCCGACTACAATGCCCGGTCATCATAGCTGCATTTGGCCCAACTGCAATCAGACTCGCTTTCTTCTTCAACTTGCATACATGCAAACAGATGGCAAACCAAACTGGCGCCAGGCGCCCACACAAAGCTCAAAGACATGGAGACCGAGAACACAGTTCAGATACAAACTCGCTTCAAACAGGCTATGGTGCCTGATCACCCAAACATTTCACTGCCGACACTGTCCATCACCACTGTTCGCATACACTCAACTCTGGATCACCCTGAATATCCCACGCACCCACACACTCTGTATCAGACAGGCACCCTCACTACTTCCTAACACTCGCTATGGCAGCTATGGCCGCCGTCTATCCCTAACTTCAAGCAGCTATGGCTGCGCTCTCTCCCTCTCAGCTCACTTCGACTTCGGGCAACTGCAGACCACCTCGCACAAGACGCTAAGGCAGCGCTTCCGCATGGCTCACGCAGAAAATGAATGAATGGCTGGGCGCTGCCTCTTGATTTATACTTCTGTAAGTCGCTGGTCTGCCCTTTTTCCACCGGGCCCATTGTGCACACAGTCCCTCATGGTACTTGCTGACTGTACAAAGTGAGACTGGGACTGGGTACCACTGACTAAGCGAAGTTAGACTCACCACTTGCCCACTTGCCTCTGGCCTGCTGTGTATAACGTGAGAAGAAACTTGAAAGGCCACTTCCGGACCTTCAGGAAGTTTGCGGACTTGGCCTTTCAAGACTGTAACAGCTACGACCTTGACCTTTCAGGACTGTAGCAGCTACGACCTTGACCTTTCAGGACTGCAACAACTATGACCCCTATGCAGGTATGACCCCTACTTCAACAGGTCCAAGGTTCAAGACCCGACAACTACTCAAACCTACGACACAAAACTTTCAACTACTAAGAAACAGGTCACGGGTTCAAGACACACAGGGTCGACTTGATACTGTACACAGGTAATGTAAGGTAAGGTAAGGTCTGGGGATCGAGCTCTGGGATCCGCATCTGTGACTGCAAAAAGGTGAAAGCCGTTTCACAACTTTCTTCCGGATGCAGCGATAATGACCGGGCGTTCTATTCGGGTGAAGACTGTAGCCGCACTGACTAGGTGTCACTTCAAATTCCGAGAAAAAAGCGTGTGTACGTTTGTTTGCAACGTCCATTCCCCATGCAAAGCATCTAAATCTGCGCGTGCTTGCAAAACCCATTTTTCACTGCAAAACAATGTTAATCTGCACAGCTGTCCATTGTCGATTGCAGCCTTTTGCGGATGGAAAACAAAAAATGAAACCTCTGAAATTTCATAAAAAACTTGAGAAAAGCTGACGAAACTAAAAGGGCCTTTACCCGATATAGGCCTCAGGCCTTGTAAAAATAAAGCAGCACGGGCCTTGAAAAAGTAAAGCATTGTGAAAAGGTATCTCGTCAGAGCTCAGAAACGTGAAAGCAGGTCAAAGGTCAAGTTCTCTATCAACAGGCATATTTAAAACTAA
>BFEA01000302.1:704358-714978 GCA_003427395.1 Chara braunii | reverse complement strand
CTTTTCCCTGTGTTTAACACCTTCCCCTTCACTCTGCCTCTCTCACAGCGTGCAAGTGGGCTGTTATGGCATACGGGGATGGGGGCAGCTCACGCTCAACTTCATCAACGTGGCGAGCCTTGCACGTGGGAGGCACAGTGGAGGTGGAGTTCAAAGAAGAATGAGAAATTTAATGGTTTCAATCTGCCCTTGCTTCTTCTTTTTGTTTTTGTTTTTATTTTTGCAATGTGCCCGTTTTTTGTTTTTATTCTTTGTTTCGCAAAGTGTGCTCTTTTAGTTTGTAGTTATGTGACAATATATATTGTCACAGCCCCTCTTTTGTTGTCCTCTTCTCCCTCTCTGCCTAGGTTTACCGGGCAGCTCTGTTTGACTATATACGATATATACAGTCAAACGGAGCTGCCATATATATTTTTTTCAATAATTTTGAGGAAAAGAAATAAAAAGTGCACCAATTGACAGTGGGGGGTTGTGCCTTCTTCGGACAGGAGAATCATTGTTATGAATTATGATATGATGATACAGACTCGAGAGGATACTTACACTACAGCAGGCCATTTTCACCCATGATCAGGACTTGACTACAACCGGATTCATCCAGGCGACGTTCTAATTATAGTCAGGTATATCCAGGAATGTCCTGGTGTGACTAGGACCTCATACAGTACAGTCTTCGCTGTCATTTCCCCTTTTCTGTTGCCTCTTCAGATTTTCTTGTTGGCCCTTATGATGTTTCAAGTTTCAACGCTTCATCAACTACTCTTGTTGTTGACTATTGTGACTGCATTCCATAGTTTGGATCATTGCTCGATTTATGCATGGTTCATGAACTTTCCTCCTTGCGCAGGGCCCATGCTAATCCTCCCTTTATCGTTCCAATTTTAACGGATTTCCCGAAGGACCCCGCACTTCGTAGTTACTTCTGACTTGAGATCGATTCCTGCTCTCTCCTCGTCTTGCCCTCTCATCGCTCTCCCTTCCGGTCTGCTCTCTCTCCCCTCCCGTCTGCTCTCTCCCCTCCCGTTTCGCTCTCCTTTGTGGCTGCTTTCCGGGTGTTTCACTTGCGCACATGCACTCTTCCTCTCTACTCCCTCCTCTCCTCTCCTGTCCTCTCCCCTCCTCTCTTCCTTCGCCTCTCTTCTTTCCACTTCTCTCTCTCTCTCGTACCCGCTCTCTGTGTGCATCTCTTTTGCCACTCCCTCTCTCCTGTGTGCTTCCTCGTCTCTGCCACTTTGCCCACCCCATCGTTCGTCCCTCCCATCCATCCAATGAGAGAACAATTTTCTGGACATGTGTTTTATAAAGTTATAACTCTGGGGCAATCACAATACCCCTGCTTGCCAGAGGTTGGGACATTGGCGAAGGAAAATTGAAAAACATGATTCCACCGACCCTGTGACCATGACTCGGCTGAATTGAAGGTGGATGATCTGCACCTGGGCATTTTCCGCATATAGGTTCCCCACCCCCCGCCTGGTAGCAGGTGGTTTCGGACGGGGGTGGCGACGGGCTTCCCTAACTTTGGAGCAGTTGACGTGTTGCGGTGACTTGCAAGTTCAGAACTATACAAAATAGCAAAAGGTTATAAGCTAGCTATAGACACTAGAAAGTTAGTAGAAAGTTTTATAAAATAGCTATAGACACTAGAAAGTTAGTAGAAAGTTTTGTAAACTAGCTATAGACAGTAGAAAGTTAGTAGAAAGTTTTGTAAACAATAGAATAGGATGTTTACGTTTTTTCCCCATGAATCACACAAATGTTGATAAATCATAAATGTCGATAAATTTTGCTGCCTGCTTGGCGAGCGAGACGTGTGAGATTTTTAAGTTCATATTTCAATTCGGTTTTTTTTGGTACCGTATTTTGATCTGCCTCGATGTCGACTAGGAATTCCAACCAAGTTAGTAAAACTTGGGAAAAAATCTGAAAAAGTCATTTCACTTTTTTGCTGAAGTTTTTGTCAGGCTTCGTTCTTATCTTTCTTTACGAGTTTTTGCCACAATTTTTCTCTCTAATACTTTGTAAGAAGTTATTAACAGTTTCGTATTGACTCAATTCAGTCGATTCTGTTTTTTCTTTCTGTCCCTTTTTTGCTGATGATGGTGATTAATTAATGTGTGATTATTGTGTGTGGAATTGCCTCTCTTTGAGTTGTACAGTTGTTGACAGAGATGGATGGTTTTGAATCCGATACTGGAGTCATCGTCTTGGCAGCAACTAATCGGCCTGAGGTGACTATCGCTCTTCCTTCCCCCCTCTCCTCCTCCTTCCCCMCCTCCCCCACCTCCCCCTCCCCCTCCACCACCACCTCCTCCTCCTCCTCCTCCTCCTCCTCCTCCTCCTCCCCCTCCTCTTCCTCCTCCTTTGCCTCACACTTTTCCTTTCCGTTTTCCATAAAAAGGCAACGGCCTTGAGGTATCATTATTGAGCTGACCGGCCCAGGTAATTCATAATTATTTTATGCTGTCCATCCGATTGCATCTGGATTCAAACTTGGATCTGTATTCGTGGTTGTACCACCTGAGCTAGGCCCGTCGCCTTTTTTTTTTTGTTTTGTTCTTTCGACAAAGCCATGCTGATTTCTTTCTGACAGAGGTTTCTGATAGTGAGTTTGCGCACCTCATTATCTTTCATGGATCGGATTGAACGGGTTTCACCCAGTTCGTGCAACAATTGCTGATAACGGGGCTTGATCCCCAGACTTTCCCCAACCCAGTGTACAGTACGTTTGTGTTGTTCGTTGACCCCGTGTGCCTTGAACCCACGACCTGTCCCCAAACCCGTGTATAAATGCCTTGTATGTGAAGCCCGGGTCGTGTGGATTGGATCCGTAGGTCTGTTGCGTAGAAGTCTTAGGGTCGTCCGTACGTGTCCCGAAAAGGCTGGTTTAATACAGTTGATCTTTCGAAAGGTAAACTGGCCGTACGTCCTCTGAAAGGTCAGCAGGTCGTGGCTAGGTTAGGTCTCAAAGAGTCAACGTGACCTCTCGAAGTCAGTAGAGGCAGCCCGTCAAATCTCGGAAAGGTCTAAAGTCCTAAGTCAGCCCCGAAGGGGCACATGAAAAGGTAGTCCCAGTCCAGTCCGTTTTGCAGGAAGTACCAGAATTGGGTGGGACTGTACATCTTGAGGGCCTGGGACATTGGGCAGGCCGAGACCACCAAACGAAACAATATAAATATAGAGGCAGTGATCGGTCATTCACTCATTCTGAGGCAAACTACGCGGAAGTGCTGCTTGAGTGACTTGTGCGTTGAGTCACAGGTGGTCAGCAGGAGAGCCCGGGTTGAGCCAACTTGTCAAATCTTGCAGCTGTGGCATCTAAGCGCCAGTCTAAAATTCCCACCCGAACACTGTATCCACTATCACACACACTCACACGCACGTACGCACACAAGACTTGGATCTAGCCTGAATGTCTGCACTCACACACACTATCTTCTATCTTCTATCTTCTGCACACGGGCGGCTATGGCCGCCGTCGTCTTTGAATGCATGTTGCTGATTCTCCTTTGAGGAAGTTGTTTTGCCATCGGCATCTGCATGTATGCATGTTGGACGTGAAATCGAGACGAGTCTGAATGCAGGATGTTTTTTTCTTTCTTTTTGAATGAAACATTCATTTGCATTACCAATAGAGAGACAACGCTGGGGACCTCATAGGATTAAGCGCTGAGTCGCCGAAAATGCCATCCACGACTGATGTAGTGATTGAAAAGTTCCTATTATTCCTAAAATAGTAAAAACTACTAATGAAAATTTTCTTTAATTATTTTCTTTTTAAAAGAAAGGTTTTGATGGAAATTTTGAATTTTCTCAAAGTCCTGAGAGACTTTGAAGTTTGAAGATAAAAGTTGCAGACCTGGCTTTACATATGCGTCGGGCAAAAAAAAAAAAAAAAAAAAAGAGCGTGACTATTCCCCTCCTCCGTGAAACAACGTATGGGTCCTTGTTCTCGGTGAGAGAGGAGGTGATTTTTCTTTTTTTCTTTTTTTTAACAATAGGCATATTTCATTACAGGCTGGGAGACGGGCCCAGCGTCCCTTACATAGTATGCCACATTCTTCTGGGATGAGCTAGGCACTCCGGCCTGGCCTAACCCTGACTGCAGCGTCCATGTCGCAGTTCTTGAGACTAAGTTTCTTTTGAGTCACTTCCAAGAGCCAACAACTACTGCATGCATGCATAAGGATAGATATTAAATAGTAAAGGAAAACCATGGTTGGCCCGGACCCGGACATGCAGACACCGGACACCGGGCCCGGACCCGTGTCTGTAATAATCAGGGCGCCGATGTGGACAACCGGGCGCACGGACCCGGACGGTCAAGTTACAGATGATCAGGTCGGACGGCCGGATTAAATTAAAAAAAAATAAAACTGCTGTGCTTGTGTTATCCATCTTGAACACAGTCACATACACACAAAGTGTCGCGCGCACACACACACACAGACACAGGACTGCACAAATCGTCAACTAAATTTCAGAAGTAAAATACACGACATAAAATCTTCAACCATTCAGAGAATTTGCATTACAAAGTTATACAAAAAGGTTTTAAATAACTTTATAAATCGGACATTTTGTTGGAGAGTAGTGCTGCGTGGGGCGGACGGCTGTAGCTCATGAAGTTTGAAATGGGTTCTTCCCGCTGGCGGGCTCCAACAACCACTTCTCCTTGGACCACTGAAGCTCACCCAAGATCGCAAGTACAGGCTCTTCAGGGACGGTCCGGCTTGCCCCAGGTCCACCAAAAACTGCGCCAACAATTTTCGGGGGTCTGCCAGGCACAGGGAAATCGCCTGCGGACCCCTAAAAAAAAATCGAATTTTCTGGAAATGGGGCCCAAGCCGCCCAACTGGACCTCCCAAACCGAACACCGGATCCGGACATCCAGACCGGACCGTCCGGATCCCGATCCGGACGTCCGGTTGACAACCATGAGGCAAACCAAAGTTGCCGAAGGGAAAAAAAAAAAGAAAAAAAAGAAGGTTCTCGGACCGTTCTCCAGGATACGAGAGGTTTTTTTTTGTTTCTTTCTGGCTGTTCAAAGATGCACGGAACATTGTGATAGGCGAAAGGGAGAGGTGGGCACCGGGTACCCATAGCCGCACCCACCTGGCCCACCCGACTCAGAAGGTGATTGGGTTGGGTTTGGGTCTACCTATGCCTTCTTGGGTGCGTGACGGGCGCATGCAGCTAGCGTGCATTTCTGGGTCATGGGTGGGTCAACATTTGTTCTGGGTCACCCGTCGGTTGGGTGACAGGTGGGTGAAGCGTTGGCGTGGGTCATCCGACCAATAGACCCAGGACCACCCGAAAAATGCCTCACGCCCCCCCCAAAAAAAACAAGGAAAAAGGCCTTGGGTCCACCTGTGCAGTGCGCAGGCCCGAGGTTGAGAGAAACAAAAAAGCGGCCCTGGATATAGTTATGTAGGGTCACCTGTGACATCGGGGCCCAGAAAACAAAAGCGCGCCCCAGCAATCCAGCCCCTCGCGCGCCCCCAATTGATCTGGCCTTCTTACTGCTGCGTGACACTATGACGGAGTGACTCTGGCGGGTGGTGGAAGGTAAAGATATGACGACCAGTGGAGTCGTCGTGGGCAGGGCTGCATCGGCACGAGCGGGTGCAGGTGGCAATAATTTACGGCACGAGCGGGTGCGGGCGGGTGATGATGTTCTCATGTGTGCGGGTGGGTCCGGGTGAGGACTTTTTTGAGTGGCGGGTAGGTCGGGCACGGGGCCAGAATTTCAGGAAACATTTTGAATGGGTGAGGTCGTCTTGAGGTGGAAATTGAAATTCTTGGGGTGTGTGGGTGGTACCGAAAAAAAAATGGGTGGGTTGGGTCACGGGTGAGGAAAAAAAATAAAAATGCCCACCTCTGGCGAATGGAAGCTACACGTGTCTTTTTTTTTGTTTGTTTGTTTTTAACTGTTAAAGGATAATTCTTTAAGCCCCAACCAATTCAATTACCTGTCAAATCTGGACAGGACGGTCTTTCAGGCCTTTTTTATTGTCATTATAGTATTACGGGGAACCCTGTAGCAGCCACATCCATGCTCAAGCGGGTGGGTCCGGGTGAGGACTTTTTCGAGTGGTGCGTAGGTGGGGCACGGGGCCAGAATTTCAGGAAACATTTTGGGTGGGTGGGGTCATCTTGAGGTGGAAATTGAAATTCTTGGGTCGTGTGGGTGGTACAAAAAAAAAAAGGGTGGGATGGGTCACGGGTGAGGAAGAAAAATAAAAATGCCCACCTCTGGCGAATGGAAGCTACACGTGTCTTTTTTTTTTTTTTTTTTAATGGCTTATTCTTTAAGCCCAACCAATTCAATTACCTGTCAAATCTGGACAGGACGGCCTTTTTTTATTGTCATTATAGTATTACGGGAACCCCGTAGCAGCCACATCCGTGCTCAAGCCTCCAACGAGGGAACATGCGGGAGCTGCACCCACCAGCAGGTGCGATACCTGCTACAGCAGGTGGGCGATACCGGCCAGGGGTCAGCCGGTAGCATCAGGACCGAGCTTCTTCGATGGGTCAGTCACTGTTCCTCCCCTCCGGTCCCCTCCCCCTATGAACGTCAGCAGTCTCTGCTCAATGACACTCGGGGGGGCCAACGGCATATCTCTAGGTGGCGGGCACCAAGCTTGCCCAGGAAGGTGCATGAGGCCAATGGGGATTGAACCCAAGACCTCCTGAAGCTACACGTGTCGGCCAGGGGTCAGCCGGTAGCATCAGGACCGAGCTTCTTCGATGGCCCAGTCACTGTGCCTCCCCTCCGGTCCCCTCCCCCTATGACGTCAGCAGTCTCTGCTCAATGACACTCGGGGGGACCAACGGCATATCTCTAGGTGGCGGGCACCAAGCTTGCCCAGGAAGGTGCATGAGGCCAATCGGGATTGAACCCAAGACCTCCTGAAGCTACATGTGTCGGTTGCAGGGTCGGAAAAAAAAAAAAAGATACAAATTCATATAATAATTTTTTTTATTCTCTTATTTTCTGCAGATTGGGCTGCTGCATTGATGTTGATGTCAACTCTCTGCTTCTGTTTGTTTTGATTTTGTGTGCTGGTGGTGGGGTCAGTCTCTTGATCCTGCACTTTGCCGAGCAGGAAGAATCTCCCGGCGAGTGTATGTTGGAGCCCCGGACCTTAAAGGTCGAGAGGAAATTCTCGCGGTTCATTTGCGAAAGGTCCGATTATTCTCCTCTTCCTTTGCTTTTCTTTTTTTTTCTCGACTCTCTTTTGCTTTTCCTTTTCTTTTCTCTTTATTTTTTTCTCGACTTTCTTTTGCTTTTCCTTTTCGTTTCTCTTTTTTTTTTCTCGACTTTCATTTGCTTTTCCTCACCTCCACAAGGATGAGAAAATTTCTGAAAAAGGTTCAGAACGATGAAATGATGGATGTAACTTCATGTAAGAAATCGAAAGGTGGTGGTTAGTTTCATGCGCATTCCCTCCCTCCCTCCCTCCCTCCCTCCCTCCCTCTCTCTCTCTCTCTCTCTCTCTCTCTCTCTCCCCCTCCACACACAAATAGTACTTTTCCATCATTGCCATTGGCACCTCTCTCTCTCTCTCTCTCTCTCTCTCTCTCTCTCCGCACACAAATAGTACTTTTCCATCATTGCCATTGGCACCTCTCTCTCTCTCTCTCTCTCTCTCTCTGAATACTGCTGCACCTTCATCTATGCGCACACACGCACACGCAGACACAGGTGGCACGATCCCTCTCTGATTATCCTTGCCCTCTCCTCTCGATAACGCTGGAGAACTCCCGCATGAGCAGAATGAAAAAACTCCTGTTCATGACGCTCGTCTTCCTTTTGTGCCTGTGTCTCTGCCTCCCAGGTGATTCTGGAATCTTCCTTCCAGGCCCTGCCGCGGCAGACAGAAATTCGGTCTGTTGTGACCTACTTCCCAGGGACTGAGCTGCAATGGGACAGGGACTGGACACGCAGCGAAGCCCTACTTCTAGAACCCTGTACTGTTCTTACTGGTCTTATCGTATCTGAATTCTATTTTGTCCAAGTACGGAACCCATGGGAAAGTTCTACCTTGGGGCCTAAGGTACAAACGCAAACGGGACACGGTACCGGGGCAGTACTGCGCCGGCACGTGAATCCTTTCACTCCTGCTGGCCTAAATTCGAGGTCCGTCCGGAGTACTACTTCTGCGAACTGCAGCTGCCTTGTGAACTCAGCAATGCCTATAAAGCTGTCGGAATTTGCCAGCGGTGGTCTGCTATTAGGGTTTAGGGTTTAGGGTTTAGGCTGTCAAGGCACTTCGGTTACGGACAGCGGTGGTTCATTAGGTTGAAATGACAATGACAGCATGAGGAGTAGTCTACCTGTCAAATTCACTGTAGAGCTGGAGCTGCAGCGGAGCCTCTACCAGGCCCAATTGGGGTCATGACCGATTGCGTATCACGGTCCTGTGACCATTCAGCACTAATTCGGGGGTGCCTTCCTCGTAGGAATCACCCTTCAACAGCAGGATTGGGTAAATCACCCGATCCTGACATAGGGAGGTAGTGATGACATAATGTGAGACCCTATAAATGTATTATGCCTACCTCGTAGGAATCACCCTTCAGCAGCAGGATTGGGTAAATTACCCAATCCTGACATAGGGAGGAAGTGACAACATAATGTGAGACCCTATAAATGTATTCGCTCCTAATGTGAGACACTGCGAGGTGCTATCTCACGGAAGTGGCTCTTTTTTGGCGGAACCACCTATCTTCGTCCGGGCCCTTGCTATTGCCGTCTTGCTATTGCGGTCTGACTCCAGTAAGCTGTTGACTTGGTCTCCCCCTCCTTGTCTATACGTCAGTGCTGCACGGAGCTGGATTGTATTGTTGGAGATTCTCCAATGTGTTGTTTTTGGCTTTTTTAACCGGACTCTAACGATCCCAGTATTGTTATTTATGTTTTCACTACCTCCGTATGTCAGTACTATTCGGTTATTCACGCGCCTGCTGCCGTCCTTGGGCACCACCGTAGCCATCTCTCACGTTCGATTCTCCAGTGTTTTGCTTTATTCGCGGTCCAAAATTTTCAATAATTTTTGGGAGTTGTTTAGTATTTGCAAATTTTGGATGATGGAGCAGCAAAAAATTCTGTTCCTGACCGGTTTTCTATTTTTTCCTTTTATTTTTTTAATAGTTATTTGTTGGAACATTTCTGGACTTACGCGTGTCGTCCTTGTGTAGGGGCCATGCTAATCTTGTCTCTCTGTATCGTAATCGCCAGGGAAGTCCGCCTGTCTGCACCGCGGGGACCTTCGCCGAGGACCCCGATCTCATCGCCGGAGACCCTCTTCAGCCCCTGCAGCTATGGCTGCGGCAGGGCAGTGCAGCTATGAGTGCTGGACTGGCTGCTGCGCACTCCAATAGATCTAGTGCTGGCAGCCAGAACCTGCGAATGTGTGGAATGTCATGGCCACCTCCCTTCTCGTCTCTTTCTGGAGGCCGCGGCCCCAGGAAACGTCCGAGTGCCTACTGGGTCTGGTCCTGGGCCCCAGCCTCTTCAACTACCTCAGAGCGTGGGCCTCGTGGTTAGTTGGAGAGGCTGAGGTCCAGCCTTCCTCCCAACTGCATCATTCCGGCCGCTCACTTAGGGCCAGCCAAATTTTGCAGCCGCGCCCTTCCCTTAGAAGGGGACTCGTCTTCCACTGGGAGGCCCCTCTTGGTCACCACCGAGGGCTGAAGCCTCAGAAAAATATCAAACTATCATAAACTTTTGTCTTGGATACGAATTGAAAACCGTCATGAAATGACAGCTGGCAGCGCTGTCATGGCTTACGGAGGAGAATGTAACGAAAATCACTTGTTTTTCTTCTGCTTTGAAAAAAGGCGACGGCCTTGACGGGTATAATCTTTCAGACTGGACTGGATTTGGAACTCAGGTCCGCATTTCAACGGTCTGTGAGTGTACCAATTGACTGAGCTAGGTTGGAGGTTTGGTACCACCGTTGTGTTGACCTCCGGTACCTGCCGGGAAATCAGGCCAACCCCAGCAGAGGCTGAGTAGACACGAAAAACAAGCCTATTGCCATGAGATCGTTAATGCAATGGACCAACTTAAGAACGGTTTGCTCATTGCTGGTAACCAGGGGCAGGGGTAAGAGGCAGTGGTGGGTGGGTGGGTTAAGTTCCTCCTCCTGGAAGCACATTTTGATTGATTATGGCGAGGTTGTCTGCATCTGCTCGCTCATGCACAGGTAAAAGTCCAAGGTCCACCAGAAAGAATCTGCAGAATTGTCGCTTTGGCGACACCCAGATGTGCCGGCGCCGACTTGGCGAATATCGTGAATGAGGCAGCGCTTCTTGCAGCAAGGAATGGGAGGTGAGTGCAAGGAATGAAAAATTCAATGGCAAAAGTCCTCAGTTTTTTTCAGTGGATAAGATGTTCAAGTTCTGGATCACAAAAATTTAACTGCTCCGTATTTGTCATGTGCATGTACGTAAGGACTTCTTTGTCAGGTCAACAGCGGATGTGTGCATCACTGCATGTGGGTGTGTTGCCGTGTGGGGGTGTGGGCGTGTTGCTGTGTGGTTGTGTGCTTACGTGTGTGTGTGTGTGTGTGTGTGTGTGTGTGCGTGCATGTATGTGTGCGTGCATGT
>BFEA01000302.1:651375-662169 GCA_003427395.1 Chara braunii | reverse complement strand
CCCCCCCCCCTCCCAATCAATCCTTTTCTACACGAGAGAGAGAGAGAGAGAGAATACTCATTAGCTTGATCATGTATGTAACTAGCGAACCGGCCCGCGGCTCGGGTTTAGTGAGTCAGCGCAACGTTGATCCGAGACGCCTTGTTTCTTGGGGCCGCCCTGTGGCTCGGGTGTTGTTGTCGTGCAGCAGATGGCATGCGCAGTACATTCAGAGCTACAGATCTAATCAACGGAGAGAAACGCGGATCTCCATACATTCATTCACTGTGGAAGGTGCGAAAATGAGATATGCGCAGAGACAAAAAAGATGGATCGGAACAATACACACGCATCTACCGTTCACAAGACAAGAAGACAAGGTTCTTGCATAGGGGGACTACCCAGGAAACTAATGGAAGAGTTCCAGAAGAAGTTCTTTCACACAAAACATCATGCCGACTCATCCCCATTCAAGAGAGAGAAAGAGAGAGAGAGACATCAAGACACATCATCATTCAAAGATAGAGGAGAAGGGGGGAGATGAGGGAAGAATGTCGAGAGAGAGAATAACGAGATATGAAGAGAGGGAGTTTGGCGTTGCCGCCGTACACTCACGCCAAAGATAAAGATTCACAACCACAAAGGCGCATTCGTCGTTAATTCCAATATGGCCCCGGGCCAATCACTCACTCAACTCCGATCATCAATCCCCATACCTGCATCGACGGTCCCGGCCGTCACGTGCCAACTCCCACCACTGCGATCGTCATCGCGCTGACGTAAACTCGACACGGCTCGCCCGGATCCCACAGTCCGTCGTGGCGATCCAGAGCGCAACCGATCAGCCTATCGTGAGCCCGACATGACTTTTCGACTCGCACCAAACACTCTGCCTAGCCACTACTTCCCGGAAGCTGGCTCAGGAGTCGAGAACGTAAGAGAGTTTTGCGGGCGTGTTTGCGGAATTTATAGTGGCGAGAAGGGGGGCGAGGGAGAGAGAAGGCAGAGGGAAAGTCGAAGTGTCGGGAAAGAAGCAGGAGGAGAAGACTTTGAGAAGAGCGCTCCGTGGAAGTCATGTTGATCCTTCGAAACTTAAGGTTCAACCAATCAGATTCGTCGCGCAATAGGAAGATCCTATTGATCCACGCACCTGATTGGTGAGTGGGAGTTATCGAAGGATCGACCGAGCGTCATGTGCTGGAATCAGAGGGTGAGAAGAGAAAAGGCGTGTGAAGTGGCGCAAGACGGGTCCAGGATTCAGATGATCAAGAAAGGGAAATACGCGCGCAAAAAGCAAGGCGGGAGAGAGAGAGAAAAAAAAAAACGGTTACGAGGAGAGAGAAAGAGGAGGGAGAAAGGGGAGGGAGCGATGCGGGGGACAGAGAGGAGAAAGCTTTTGCATGTGCGACGCCGTCGACAAAAAGAGAGAAAAAGGCACCGAAACAGTTACAGCTTGCCTCTGTCCTAATTCAAAAATTGAAATCACCATATCCGCTCGCGAAAAAGCGACGCGGGAAAAGAAAATCCTACGTCGATTCGTATTCACACACAAAATTTCGAGAGTTTTCCCCACCGCGACCAAGAACATTCACACACAAAAAGGATGCGTCGAAGTCCCGCTTATCCCGGAATTCCCAACTGTCGGACCCAATTCCCAGTGCGCTCGCTAAGGCATACGTAATTTCCTAGGTATTTCCCGAATTGCAAAAAGGAAAAGCAGAACCTGAGAATCGAAAAAGCTTCCAAAAGATGGGGGCCAAAAATGCGGCACTCGAAATCAAGAAAACGAAGCGGGGTTTTTATGGGGTTGGTATGATACAAGCAAAAGAAAGGGTACGAAAGATAGCACGGGTTCGGGAGGTAGTTCGTCACAGAGTCACGATTCATCATTGATTCTCTAAACTTTCACGCGACCACTGTTAACAACCAAGTGTTAATGTGAGTTTTTTTGTAATATGAGATGCTTTGATGATTCTATACAGCATGTTTGCTATTTCGCTTTGTAAGTTGTTGACTGTGTGTCCGCAGTTATTGACTGTGTGTTCGCAGTTCTTCTGAATTCCTATCATTCAAGCTCGTAACCATCTAGGAGATTATACCTAGCGGAGGTGGCGACTTGCTGTGTAAACTGAAGCGATTGACGAAGAGTAGTAGGGATCTGGTGTACGGGGGTTACTACGTTTGGCTTCAAGACGAGTGAAGAAGGAAGTTCAAGGCGTGGTGCTGATGGCGGTGGTTCGCTGCCACCAGGCAACCGCAAATGCTACAAGTGTGGGGAGGGCGGACACTTCATACTGCGCCGACTTTTGGCAGGCCAGAGCACTTGGGCGCTCGTTCGTCCCATCCTCTCATAACTCTGCGCCGACTCGCATGGGTAGGCCAGCGGCGGTTGGCGGCACGAACACAAGTGCATGGTGAAGCCAATCTGCGGAAGGCGGGTGTGAACGAAGCGAGACGATTGACGATACTAACACGCTTATGCGAGAGTACCTGCTGCAGATGGCCGAGGAGCGGAGACTTCGGATTGAGCGGGAGGCTGAGGAAGAATGTAGACGTAAAGAAGACGAGGTGAAGCGAGCAAGAGAGAACAAGCGGTTACTACGCCAGGAGGAGAGACAAAGGCTCGACGAGGAACGTGACACAAGCTACTGCGGATCCTGTGCAATGAAATGTGCAAGGATCGAGATGAGGAGGGAGACAAGTACGAGAAAAAAGGCAAGGCTGCGGCAAAGGGCAGCTGTCAAACTGAGTCCATTGAGGAGGAGAAAGAAAGGTTAAGCCGTATGATAACACCTAGATCCCTCGGGGTTACAGAGGAAGTTGAAGACGAAGAATTACTTGCGTTGAGGATGCTTGCAATCAAACTGAGTGAAGCCGAAAAGCGGAAGAGCGGTCCAGATCCACCTGTAGGGAATATCCCAACGCTTGTGGCACTGGAAGAAAGGTTCAATACGAAGTTGTCGGAGGAACTAAGGCGCGTATCGAGCAGCTAGCACGCCGGCCAAGATCGACATGTCTCTGAAACACGTAATGACATCATGCGTTCCTGGCGAGACGGAAAAGTTTGAGCAAGAATGCCTCGACTTCTACGATGCGTTGACCATCGACAAATTGAAGGCGGCATGCATACGTGAGAACTTAGAAGGTAGTGTATGGGAACCAAGATCTTACCATCAAGCATTTAATCACTCGACGCTCTTCGGTCGCCTATGATCCATTGATTATTCTGTTGCCAGTGATGCCACTAATGCAGACGAGAGGCACGGAAGAATCGTTATCCAAGAGGTCAAGGAGGAAAAACAGAGTGGGTTCTCTGGTTTTGAGTCCTTGTTCTCCGATGACGAATTCGAGTGAGAAGTTTGTCATTGCGACGACTACTTGGCGGTAGCTGATGATGTCAGTAACCGTAGATTTAAGAATGGGGCTACTAAGTGTAAGTCTAAAGAGGGGTTACTCCGGGCCATTACGATTAGGTTGACTTTGGAAGGGAGATATAAGTGGGCTGAGAAGTTTGGGAATTACTGGCGGGAGGAGGCAGAGAAGGGGACGGTCACCGTTGACCTGTTAGAACCAAAGAACTGCGTCTATGAACTCTTGTCACCATGGTGCAAGCAAGTTTATATTGGTATGACAGAAAGGGGGTTGTGGGCTCGTTGGCAGGAGCACTATTGTCAAGGGTGCAAGAGTGGGAGACGGAGGAGACAACTATACAATTGGTTGGGAAAAGTTGGGGCTCACCGGTATGTCGCACTCCACTGTTCACGAGTAAGGACCGCTCCGAGGTTGAAGTGGTCGAGAGTGCGTGTTATAACTTGAAGACATTGGTCACCGACTTATCGTCACTCAACATACGATTGGTCAAATCAAGAAAAGCACCAAGGAGATCTAAGCGTAGGCCAGGACGGAGGGAAAGGAAAAGATGGAGGGGGGATACTGGTGGTAGGAAGAAAGAGTATCAGAAGGACACCGGGAACATCGTTGAGATTCGCCTAGGAGACAAAGAAGAAGCGACTGTCAAAGTCGTCGAAACTTTGCGTAGTCAGGCTATACGAAATGGAGATGTGACCATACATTGCAATGGTGGAAAAACATTGGTTGACGGATGAAGGGTCGTGCGAAGATTGTTTGGAGAGACTCGGGTAAAACATGGGAGAGGAACGAGACCACTACGACGCTGCAAAACAAAGTTTGAAATCACTGGTACTATCGTCCTTCGACGCGTAGCCGAGGCATCGCCAACGGCGCTAGCACTAAGAGAGGACATGGTTAAGATGTTTAAGAATCCTTGGCTGCAGATTCGTGTAGAAGAAGCTTCGGGGACTAAATTATTTTGTGCATGTCTTCATATGGGACGCTGGCCCGATTCCCAACACATGCTGCTCCCCACGAATAGATTGGAGCATGTTTAAAAAAAAAAAAAAAAGTTTCGGGAAAGAAGTCTGTCACAGTTGGTTAGATACTATCATGCAGTAAATATTTTTTACTAATAAGCGTAGCAGAACGAAGGCGAGACTGATGATATCGAGGGTGGTCCACAAAAGTTTTGGAGTGAACGTGAGAACCATAATTATAGTAAAGGCACAATATGACGAACGAATCAGAAAAAGCGAGATTATGAGAGTTGTGAGGAAGAGGATTGGTGGTATGCAGATCGACACTACTCTGAAGGAAATGATAAAGCAAAAAGCACGGGTTGTATGGAAGAAGTGTCCAAACATGGGCGACATACTCCACAACCACCGACAGTCTGCGTCGGTCCGTGCGTCCAACTGTTCGTGCGCTAGGATGCCTTACCCTAAGAGGAATGGGCACATACATTTTCGGATTGGGGAACTCGACTGTGTACCGCGCATTGCACTAAATGCCAATAATATGTCGAGGTGTGAAGTAAGTAAGAGAGATAGTCTGCTAGCTGCTAAGTTGACCGAAGCATTTCAGTCCTGGAGCAGCCCGTCGAGACTGACAACCGAGGACTTTAGCTTTTCAAAGGAGGATACCGTTGGATGCTTCATCTGGAGCTCCAGCTAGCGCCATGCAAATGGGCTCGACAAAATCTTTGAACTCTGAGACATGATGAAAGGACTCGTTCTGGCTCCACTAGATCGGAACCGAAGCGATACTTTGGTTATGTGCCCACAATTGTATGGCAAGAGCATGAAAGACACGTTCTTGCTGAGTGACGGGTACAGAGAGGATCATTTGCTCAAGTCGGCTAAAGTGGAGTACGAGAAACATGGTCTTAATAGCTAGGGAAAATGGAACACGGAAGGGACAAATCGGGAATGCCTATGCACTACCGAAACATAAGGATACAGAGAAATACCACTCTATTTGTCCTACGTTCATCGAACCCTCGGTCCAAGGATGCAAAGCAGTAGCGAAGGGTATTCATTGTTTGCTATACTCTTTGCCTGAATCCGGTCATTTCAACTTGAAGTCGATGTCATTAATGAAAGAGAAGTTGTGTGGTATTAATAATCGTCTGGGAAAATCTAAGCAGAACGTTTGAATCGTGGGAGCATCATTTGATATGAAGGGTATGTTTAGTCGCTCGCCACATGCGACAATTAGGGCAACTACCAAATGGGTCGTATGGTGGTTTGTTGAGAAAGGATATAAAGGGGTGTTCGTCAAGAAGATAGGTCGTGGTCGTGTGGTGGTTTGCTGAGAAAGGATATGAGGGGGTGTTTGTCAAGAAGAGAAGTCGTGGCGGTCGGTTGAGTAGATGTCAGTAGATCGATGGATGTGTCTTTGTGTCTTTCAAGTACTTTATTTCCTTTGTTGATTTTGAACTGGACTTTTGTTTTACCAAAGCATGCGGTATATTGATTCAGCAAGTCTTCGACATTCCAATGGGGAAGAGTTCGAGCCCCTCATTGGCATGCGTAATGTGTGTCAAAAGCGAATGTGACTTCCTGATTTCGTTTGGAGGACAAAAGCATTTGTTTGCGGGTTTGAGATTTGTCGATGATGTGTTTGTATTTGCGGCATATAATTTGAGGATGGATGGGGATAAAGCCAGAGCGGAGCGATTATTGGATCGCTTCAAGGATTGTTACGACCAGACGCCGACTTTGAAGCATACTGACGAGGGTGAAGACAACTGGAATTTTCTGGGTTGCAGAGTGACGATCGGCGAGGAACTTCCGTACTGGGGTACTATGCAGGCTTTGAAGAATGATCAACAGTTACGGAATAGGGATCCCCTTCCGTTCCGTACCTTTCGAGACTTTGAATCGTGTACATGCAAGCAGACTAAATGGGTCCAATGGCCCTTCAGCTGCGCTCGGAGCTCTCCCATGGAGGGAGGATGCTCATATCGGCCGTGGGGAAAAAAAATGGAGTAGAAACGTTTCTACTCTATTTTTTGACTAGAAACATTTCTACTTTATTTTTTCACTAGAAACGTTTCGACTCCATTTTTTTCGGGCGCATGATAGAAACGTTTCTAAAGGCGAGCCACCGTAACTGCGGGAGCTCTCCTAAGGAGGGAGGATGCTCATATTGGTAAACTCTCCTGTCATGTTTCTTTATTAAAGAAAGAAAATTAAACCACCAGTACTTGGCCGGGTTGGCCTACCTATCGGTCGTGGGAAAAAAAAATGGAGTACAAATGTTTCTAGTAAAAAAATAGAGTAGAAACATTTCTAGTCGCATGAATTTGAGCGCTCGTGTAGTGGCCCGTACATTTTCTAAAATCGTGGTAAAAATAAGAGTAGAAACGTTTATAGTCGGATGAATTTGGGCGCTTCTGTAGTCGCCCGTACATTTCCTAAAATTTTTGGATTGTCAACGGGCGGGACTTCAGGAAGTACTGCTGGTTTAGTGTCTGATCCCACCTCTTCTCTATCTATTTTGAAAGAACGCAAGTGTCACGAAAAATGGAGGCGCGACGCAGGGAATGTAAAAGAAAAATGTGACCCCATATGCCCTACTTATGCGGGGTTTTTCCTAACCAAGCAGCACCACCACAGTATATATTTAACTGTTCACTCCATGCTACGATAGAGTCCACAGTGTCTAGTGGCCTATGCTAAGGTCTAACCCATGACACCCCCTGAGCAACCCTTACAACCCTCTAGCGCTGTGGTTATGTTGACCTCAGGTTAACCTTGTCATTGTTGTTGTCGATGTCATTCGACTCGTATTACTCATGGACTCTGCCAGTGATATCAGTCAATCGACTAATTCCTTTGTAGAGTAGACCCCCCACCCCCCGCCCCCCACCTTGAAACTTCCCTGTCCCCAGCTAGGACTACCATGCCGGAATGTTCAGCCTGATCAAGCCCAATGTGTTATTGTTCCTCCCAAGGTATTCGCCGAGGCATCACCTCCTATCCACAATGATGCCCCTGGAGCAATGCGCCCCCCAATCCACCCCTTTTTCTCCCCTAGAGTCCCCTAAACACCCCTCGACTCCACCCTGCCACCCGCAAGGTCAACCCTGATCTGCTCTTGTTCTCTCCCTCATCTGAATTCAACTGGGCCCGGCATCACCTCCCATCTACACTGATGCCTTTGGAGCAATGCGCCCCCAACCAATACCTCCCCCTTGGAATGGAATGACAGTCCGCTACCCCTTCAGAATCTGAAGAGTAGGATAATATCTCATAACTACCCACCACCATATGAGTTGTAAGAAGCCCCTTTTTTCCCCCTTTTTTGAATGATAAGAGCATCCCCTAAAGCAGCCCTGCGCTAGGCTAAGGGACAAGTACTGACTGACTGATTGATTGACTGGAACACATCCTATCGTCCTTTCTCTAAGCAGGTAGCGGTTTGAGAGGCGCCACTTAGCACTACACGGGTGCGCTGCTACGATGCTGCTATGGCAGCAAGCAAGTGGCGAGGCAAAGGCGACGTGGAAGTGGCGACGCGCTGGCCACGGATGGACGGCGAGGCGCTGGCTGCAAGCAGGCGACGAGGCGCTGGCTTCCCACGGGTGGCGAGGTGCTGGTCACTTATGAGTAGCGGGGCGCTGGCTTTTAACATGTGGCGAGGTGCTGGTGGTTTGCACATGGCGAGTTGTTGGCTGCTTGTGGGAGATGCGAGTGCTGATTTGGCATGAGCACCCAAAAGCTGTGTGAGTGGTATACGGCAGAAGAGGTGAACTGGTCAGAGTGAGCGCTTAATGCACGCGCGGAAACTAGAGGCACTAGGCCAAATCACGTCACGGGTTGACGAGGCGTTTGGTCTAAGTCACAGTGGCGAGGAGAGAGTAGTGGCGGTGGTAGTGGCGGTGGTGGCTGCTCGAACAGTCTCTTTCTGACTTCCACACGAAGTACTCCACAGCTAACGCCCCTTTATGAGGTTGTAATGCTCAAGCGAGCTGGTGCAATGCCAATGTCGGTGGAAGAAAATGGAGTTCGCCCCATGGAGACCGAAGTGCGTTGGACTTCGCTTGTCTACATCATCACAGCGCTGGCCCGCATTCTCAGGAGGAAGATCATCAGGGAGTCATCATCAAGGGAGCTGCTCAGTTTTTTTTCTTTTATTGTTTTTCTTGTGCAGGTTATCCATCAAGAGCATCAAGATTATCATCAATGTCATCACTGCGGGGAATCATCATCCGGAGTCGTTCATACTAATGTGTATTAATTCATAATTCTTCATGATGGGTCAATGGGTCATCATCATCATCATCATCATCAACAACTCAATTCTTATTTCCCTGTTCTTTTCTAAATTTGAGGTTGTAGAAATCTTCCCCACAAGGTTGCTGACGTGGAGGGTATGATGGATTGGAGTGGGGATAGCTCTTTTTCTGCAGGGGAAACATAAGGTGGGAAGTGTTTTCCTATGGAGGGAATAAGGGCGGACAAGGGGGACTGTCTAACTCTGGGGCTGGAAGAGATGGAAGGTGGAACATCATCTACTAGCGGTGACTCGTTCTCAAACACATACATGTAAACAGCAACGCAGCATACTGGCGACATGCGCCCACTCAAAACTCGGAGATATGGCTTTCAGATACGAGTTCACTCTCAATTGGCTATGGCGACTTCAGCGCCCAAACATCTCACTGTTCACTTACACTGGATCACCCTGGATATCCCACACGCATCACTCCAACATTCGAACACACACACACACTCACTACTAACTACAGCTATGGCAGCTATCGTTGCATCTAACCTATCGCTATACTAACTCCCTCTCTCTTGCCCACTGCGTCCTCCGGGCTCATCTGCAGACCTCCTTGCACAAGTCGCTGTGGCAGCGCTTCCGCATGGCTCACGCAGGAATGAATGAATGGCTGGGCGCTGCCTCTTGATTTATACTTCAGAAACTCGTTGGTCTGCCTTTTGCCATCGGCCCTTGGTGCTCACAGTCCCCCTATGGTACTTGCTGGACCGGACTGGGACTGACTGGACCTTTCGATGACTGACTGTGGACTCACCGCTATCCTATCGACGTTGTACTGCGGTTGCACTGCGGTTTAGTCCACCACTTGCCTCACCACTTGACCACTTGCCCACTTGCCTACCTTCTAGAAGGTCCACAGCTAAGCTTCCGGAACTCACTAAGACTCCTATGCTATAGACCTACAGATCGAACCCCTGCTGCCTATGGACCTACGACAGGCCTACCAACTGCCTACGAATACACAGGTCACAGGTTCAATTCCCGGGGCCTACACAGATACTGTACATGGGTAAGGTGAGGGCTAGGGATCGGACTCTGGGTACTGCATCCGCTACTGCTAAAGGTGAAAACTGTTTCACTCCCGCCGTCCTAAATTCGAGGTCCTCCGAGAAAACTTCAGTCCAAGGCGGGACCTTTACCTTTCTTGTCACGCTCATAGGCTCTGACTATGTCGGGAGCAGTCTCTAGAAGTTCTGCTTTCGTGAACCAGCGGTCGTCTTCCGGTTCCTTTACCTTTCTTGTCACGCTCATAGGCTCTGACTATGTCGGGAGCAGTCTCTAGAAGTTCTGCTTTCGTGAACCAGCGGTCGTCTTCTGGTTGCTGATAGGCAAACCGGACTTTATACTGTTTCTGGGGACGACCTCTACCTCTTGGCCTAAACACATCCTCTTCTACAATGCCGTCTATGTCATAGCTCCCATCCATATCCGGTGGGATCATGGATCTCCTGGAAGGGAACTGTTGACTAGTGACACACGGCAGCAGCTTTAAAGCATGGAACACAGGGTATGAGTGGAGGTGTGCTGGAATCTCAATGATGTAGGACGGTCCATCCTCTCCGCCCTTGACTTCTAGAATCGGCCACGGTCCTCTATATGCTGGCAGCAACTTTTGCGAGATGTTTTTTTCCGGTGCAAACTCTTTTGCCTTGACCCAGACTAAGTCGCCTACTTGAAACTGTGATGGGCGACGGTGCTTGTTAGCCTGCTCTATTATTCTGTGTTGGGCCTTCCGAAGGTTCTCAACAACAGTGGCTAACTCCTTTTCGTGCTGTATCGCAAACTCCCTGGTACCGGCCGGTAATTTGTGAATCTGATCCCGGTTCAGTCCTTCGAACGGTCTGCGCGGTCTAAAGGACTTGTGCAACATATTGGGAGTGCGGCATGTGGATAGATGCACGCTGTTGTTGTATGCACTAGCTACCTTAGGCAACATCTCATCCCAGTTAATCTGATCTGGTCTAATGTACATGCGCAGAACTTGCTGTAGGATCTTGTTCATCTGTTATGTCTGACCGTTAGTCTCTGGGTGACGATCGGACGACATTAACAACTTAGATCCGTAGACTCTCACGAGTTTTTGCCAGTTCTGGCTGGTGAAACGACTATCTCTATCACTAACTATTGACAATGGGATTCCATTCTCACTAACCCAAAAGTCAAAGAACT
>BFEA01000302.1:624900-636622 GCA_003427395.1 Chara braunii | reverse complement strand
TTTTTTAATCCCCCGGGGGGGAATGGGCCACGCCACGCTCCGCTGCAGTGCAATACGGAGGCAACGCTGGAAGAGTCGAGTAGGCAAGCCTACCCCTATGACCCCTCCGTAGCCCTGAAAAATTAATTTAATATCATGTGGCCCAATGGACCACGGATCAGATATTAAACTGATCAGAACAGATACTACACTTGATCTTAGCCAAAAGGCCGAGAAAGGTATTGGGCATCTCTATTATCACTGCGCAGTTCTCTCCCCAACTCTGGCAGATCCAAATTTGAATCTCGATTCGTGTGTCCACTCCTTCCACAGGGACCATGCTAATCTTATGATTCTTATCCGTCTTGTCCCAATTTTAACGGATGTCCCAAAGGACCAAGGTCACATCTTGTGAAGTTCCCAAGCAGAGCTGTTTGATAGATTAAAAAAAAAAAAAAAAAAAAAAAAGTTTGCATCTGGATGGATAGGGAGCGGGGAAGGGGGAGGGGTGAAAACATTGGAAAGTACTGAAAAAAACATCAAAAATATTAAAAACACTAAAAAGAGTATAGAAGTTAGAACATATCAATTTCTTGTGCAAAGAAGCGCCATACTAATACTACGCGCGCGCGGGATAGAGTAATCGCCGTAATCGGTAATTCGTCAGGCTCATTATCTGAATGTTGCTGGTTCAAATCCTACTCGCGCCAATCTTCCACCAATCTCTATTGGATGGAGACAAGTTCTAACTCATTGTTCTGAAGCTTCTGATAGATTAGATATAGTCTTATAGATATGATAAGATAAGGCGACCGACATACATTAAAAGAGAATAATGTGGGGTAGAAGCTGCTGGGATGACGATAACTACCACTTTTAGGATGGATACTGATGTTCAGTCCCCTAAGACTGTACACGGATACATGGAATTGCGGACATAGGCTTCAGGGAGCAAGGGACACAGAGATAGCAAGTGATAGTAGTAACTTAGTAAGTGACAATGTCATGGGGCTAGCTAGGACAAAGGCTCAGACGGACAAGAGGGGTTTTGCGTACTTTCAAGGCAGCCCAAACAGGACATGATGGATTAAATGAAAGTTGGACAAAGGTGGACAAAGTTGGAAAGCGATGAGTCGATGACATACTAACGTGCGGGTTTTGATAGGCGGTCTGCAGAACTGCAGGGGACGCCCCTGCCCGTGCCCCGCCCCTGAGCAGGGAGGCCGCTGCCAGTGCCCTGCCCCTCTGAGGGCCATCCTGCTGCCTGTTTGTGTGCTGCTAGTAAGCCTCCCAGCCAGCAGGGTGAGCCCCGGCCCCCTTTCGCAGCCCCCCCCTTCCTAGGCGACTAGTGCCACAAGGGTTAGACTGTTCCCCTTATCTGACCTGATCTCCCCCCTTCCTTGGATGTACAAACATGCTCGCCGCCGAGTCGCCGGTGATAAGCAACCGGCAACCGGACTGTTGCCCCCCAGAATAGAAGGGGCCTTGTGTTGTTTAAAAAAAAAAAAGAAGTTCACAAGCAGAGCTGTTTGATAGATAATTCAAAAAAAAAGAAGAAAACAAAAAGGGGGAAACTACGCGGGAGTCGCAAAAGGGAGTTACAATTGCACTATGGGCCAAGAGACAGTTTCGAATTGCAGTCCAGGCAATGTATACAACCCAGCTTTCTGGCCAGGTAGGGTGCCCAAAGTGGAATTGCAAACTGTATCTTGCCCCATAGTGCAATTAGAACTCGGTTTCGTGACTCTACTGAAGTTACCCCCCAAAAAAAAGGTTTGCATATTGTGAAGGGGTGATTCTTATCTTGTGAAGTTCACAAGCAGAACTGTTTCATGGATATTACAGAAAAGAAAGGCAGTTCCAAGGCGCACCTCTGAATGATCGGGACTCGGGAGAAAAGTGCCACATGATGAGCTGGAAGCCTTCGAACCCCAACTCCCGGGTGCCCGCTGGACCTCCCTCCATAGGCAGGAGGTCCATGACAGGGAAGTCCACACCGGCCAACAGTGAGAAGAGTCAGAGTTGTGAGAGACGACCGCCAACAGGATTGGATTTTTGAGCCAGCTACCCCTATTAATAATTTAATAGCCTCCCCTTCGACCCAGTGGAGTGGGAATGGCAGGGGAACAAGCCGGTCCCGGTGTGGCAATATATACTGTTAAAGCAGGGTATAGAGCGGTATGAACCCCCCCTTCCCCAACAATGGATGTCATGAAAAACCGTTGGCCAAGGGATTCCCCTGTGGACCCGCTGGCGCTGCAAGAAATGGAATGGGCTCGTTACACTAAAAGCATGCCAACTTCTCACCGCGCTCTACAGTGGCAAATTCTACACAGATGCCTTCCCACTCCAGACTGGCTCGTCTCCATGACTGACCTCAAGCAAAAAGGTGTCCTGTCCCCAATCTGCACATATTGCAGGCGGTGCTCCCCCCCAGCAAGGGCCACCTTGGAGCACTGTCTCTTGGCATGTCCGATGGTGGCCCAGCTATGGCGATGGTGGGACTCTGTCTGGCACTACTTGATAGGGGAACAACTGCCGTGGGATTTGTCGCTGCTGCTCCTGGGTCAGGCCATACTCACAACACGTCAATGGGACGCCTTTGCAGCCAATCTGTTCTCGTACATGCGCCTGACACTACTCATGCTAGCATGGAGAATGTGATGCTCTCATGAACACAATAAGTGCATGTTCAGCCTACCCCAAGCCAAAGAAGCTGTTACGGCAACCATAACCACTCGTACACAGGAAGCATGGAAGGCAATGAAAAAAGATTTAAAAACCGCCAAGGAACAAACAGAGAAACAGGCATGTCTGGACGACTTTCAAACCACTTGGACAGACAAACATAGGAACCTCTGTTCCTTGGATGACCAGCATAACTTGGTTTGGAAAAACTGAACAGCTACAGGACCTTCCTGGCAGCGATTACACCTTTCACACTTCCGGGTCCCCTACCAACCTGGTGAATACCGAAGTCTGACAAACCAGGTCTGGCATAGCCCGGCCCCTCCCAACCCCCTCCTGATCGGGCTGCCTTTAATCCCTTGATCACCCCTCACACATCCCCAATGCAGCACGAGATCCCCTGCCCTCCCCTGACTAAAACCTGCCTGGCCCGACTTGGAACATCTGCAGGACGAAGAAGGGTGAAAGAAAGACAGGAGTAGTCTGAAGCTACACGGAGAGGAGCCACAAGCAACAGCTCTCGCCACTCGAGCCAACCGGGAAGACAGCTATAAACCTCAGTCTTATAAGAAAAGGGGGAGCACGGTTGGCGGGTGGACACTGATAGTGGGACTCTGCGGATCCACGATAGGGGACAAGGTGGAAATTTAAAGAACAGATACTCAGCCACGGGCTGAAGCAAAACAGAGGGTATCTGACCGACGGGAAAGGGCCTCGAAGGCATACAACAACACACAACCAGCACAAAATGCACATCAGTACATCGGGTTCCTGAGGGTGGAGGTAGGGGAACGGGGGGTGTGCTTGCCTGGATGTGCTGAGAATTGGTCGAGTGTAGTTTCAATCATAGATATAAGGCCACCGGACCCCAAGACTCAGTCAAAAGGCAACCGGTGACATGAAGGGAGAAGGGCAATTCATCCCTTAGCCATCAGGACCAGAGGGAGTGGCTGGGAGACCTGTGATTAGCATCCCCTACACTATATTGACATGTAGGCAATCAATTTAGCTGCTGTGGTGTAATCCTCTCTCATGCTGATCTCTAAATCTCTGCAGAAACACTCTGTAGCTTACCGTCAGATTTGTCAAAGCAGCAACTCCGGCAACCCAAATTGTTCTAAGGGACGCTGGACCCGGTTTCCAGCAGGTGCTGCTCCCCACCAATAGATGGAGCCTACCCGGTTATGCTAGCGGTGCCTGCTCCTATCAGCACCCCTAGCACGACCTCGCGCAATTCATTGAAAAAAAAAAAAAAAAGAGATAACGCCTCTGGTTATGAGACTTCCACGCGTAAACCACCAATAGCGGCAGCCCGCAAAGCGCTCACGTTTGTTGGGCGGCCTATGTGAGGGTGAGTGCAATCAGATCAGGAAAAAAAAAAAAAAAAAAAAAAAAAAAAGATCAGAAATCCGACAGCATCCGGGAATTCGCAAAATACCGCAAACGTGTGATCCCAAAAGTTTCACAAATGTTGCGATTTTACGTGCTCGTGCGAGTATGCCTCGAGTCTTCTGTTTTTTCCGAGACGTGCCTTTCACTGTCACACAGAAATCTGACAGGAGCAGCGACGTGGACAATATAAAGTGCTTGCATTTCTTTTTTTTTCTTTTTTTACTTTTTTTTTTTCTTTTTTGTTTTTCTAGCAATCAAAAAAAAAACTTCCACGCAGGTTAACCTTTCTGCAACCAGCCCCCTGAGATACATTGTTGAGTTGGTAAAACAGCACGTGCTGGCCACCGGGTCCAGCATCCCTCATGAACTTTGCTGATGATGCACATGATACTTTTGATAATATGATGAAGATGATGAAGATACCGATGCACTGATGATGATGATGGTGATGATGTTAATCTATGATAATCTATAGAAAGATGTAAACTACATCAACAAAATCTAGCCTCACAATCCATAAGCAACTCCTAGCCTCCCCTCCAATACCAAATGCAACACTCCAAAGACTATCATCCCAACCAATACCAGCCATAGCTGATGTGTTCTCACTACCAAGACTATACCCAGCCCTTTAGGTTATCATGGCAGCCTCCCCCAGTTTGAAAGTGGATTCTCTTCCACCCGTGACGACTCCCCAGATCTCTCTACCAGGCCTCACGATCCTATTAAAATAGGTCACACGGCTATACCCCAGCACCGGCTAGCGTCCTTCTGGCACCGCAAACCAAGAGCGAGAAACACCACAGCTTGGCAAGGCGTCAGCCCAAGTTCTACCATCTCTAAAATTCTGCATCTGATATGAGAAGAAAACCAGATGTCCCGTAGGATTGTAAGAAAGTCAGATAAATCTATGATAATCATGGAGAAAGAAATCTGTGAACTGCATCAGCAAAATGTGGTCTCACAATCAATGAATAACTCCTATCGGACAACATTCCCAACGCAATAACCGCCTAACCAATACCTGACATAGCTGTCTTGTTCTCACTACCAAGCCTATACCCGGCCATTTAGGTTGTCATGGCAGCCTCCCCCAGTATGCCAGTGGATCGTCTTCCACGCTCGACAAATCCCAAGATCTTTCCGCCAAGCCTCACGCTCCTGTTATAGCAGGTCACAAGGCTATGTCCCAACACCAGCTAGTGTCGTTCTAGCATCGGCAAACCAAGGGCAAAAAACACCATAGCTTTGCAATGCGTCAGCCAGACTTCTACTATTACTACTATCCTTTTTTTCTTTTTTTTTTTCTTTTTTTTTTTTTCAGAAAGAACCGTAGGAGGGGAGCCTCTTCACCTTATTTTCAGCGCCAGATTCCTGATTCAACGCACTGGCTCCCTTCTATTCCTACAGCTAACCAATTTCATTATGAACAGATCTGATTATGATCAACTGAGAGAAGGCTTGAGCTTCTTCACCCATGGCAGGGCGTCAGATAAGAAGAACTTTCTGACTCCTAGCTCGGTATAGTGCCTAACTCTTACTATAGCAAATGTTCCCTTTTAGGAAACTATACTTTCATGGGAGATCCAAGCCATGCCAAGACAAAGGGACAACAGCGTTAGGGGATGGGGGGAAGGGGTTTGGGAAGTCTAGCATGGGACGAAAAGGAATGGAGGGATCTATTTCAGACCAATTGTTGAACAGCAGTTTATAGTTTCTATTTACTTTTTGCCCATCATCTCCTATCCCTCCCTTCCATACAATCCTTCCAATCTTTCCCCCTTTTTCTCCCCCGAGCCAGTCACTGCTGAAGGATTTGATTGCTTTGAGGATGTCTGTTTTTGAAGAGTTGTGTTGTAATTTGTCTTTAAGTTTATCCCATTGCACCTGGATATCTCTCTGCACTTGCTGTTTGATGTTGTCAGTGAATTCTGGGCCATCAAGTCTAACTTTATCCCATTCATAGGTGCATCTTCTTTGCCAAATTGCCCAGAGGATTGCTCTTCTTCCAATTGTAAATAGGTTCTGAGTAAAATTGTCCGTTTGTTCCAGAGACCAGACATCTAGCAGGATTACGTTCCAACCCCATGGCCAAGATTGGGATGTTTCCAGCTGACCCCATATGCGGTCGCACCATCTCCATAGCCAGATGGAACCTGGGCATGCCAGAAAGATGTGTTCTATAGTTTCCAGGATCTTTCTACTAGGGAAAGCTGATTTACAAAGTTTACACCAAGGTTTTGCCAACCCTTTCTTCTCCAGAGAGGACCTACTGATCAACCAATCATTAGTGGGAAGGCAACGATGTTCTATTTGCCACTGCAGCGAGGCAATCTTAGATGGCTTTGTTTTTATTTCTTTGAACCAGCGAACTAGCCTCAGGTCTTCCTTACTTACATTTAGTTGATWCATCCATCTTGTTASTACTTTRTCTTTGAGGTTGATTGCAGGYCTGAGCATCCGATAGGTTGATTTGACTGATAGGGAATGTAGGGAACGAGTGAAGTTTCTCCCTTTTTTGTTGTTTGCCCTCCATGTCCAGCCTGCTGGGTCTATAGGAAGATCCGCTATGTCGACCTCTGGTCTAAAAGCCAGCCAAGATGATGAATCTTTTTGGAGTACTCTAATTCTTAACATTTGGTTTTTTGGAATTCATTCAGTCTTATTTTCAGGGGGTGGAATTACTGAGTTGTCCTCCTTTAGGAGGTATAAACATGTGAGTGCTGATGAATCCTGGGTGGGAGGGATAAGGATGTTTCCACCTAGCTGGGGGTGATTCCTTATTCCCACCCAATCGCTTTCCTGCAATGACTTTCCTTTTTTAAGGATCTGGATCCAATGTAAAGGAATTAAGTCTATGATCCTGTCTAGACTTTCACTCACGTGGTGACAATATTTAAGTTTATTGTGCAGGGTTTCAGGGGGAACCCAATCTCTAGTTGTTTCATCCCAAATATCTTTGACTCTAATTATTCCTTTTTTTATCCAACCCTTCCAAGGGTTCTCCATGCAATGTAGAGTATAACCTTGAGAGTCCCTGATCCTGTCATTGTTAAAGAGTGGCTGTCTGACAATCTCTTCCCACCTATTTAGGTGTTGCTTGTCAGGCAAGGGAATTTTTCTCAAGGTTTTGAGAATATTTATCCAGAATGGATTTTTACTTATGTCCCGTCTTGCCTCCTCCCTATCTGTAAGATCCTAGGCTGTATAATTCCTTTGTATGGTCCTTGGAATCGTCCATGCCCTGTTTTCTAACCATAATGCTGGATCAACTCCTCTTTCAGTGTTGGGTGCTAATCTTCTAATTTGTTCTCATGCCAAAGCAGTCCATGGAGTCTGTGGATTGAATAGGAGCCTTTTTACCCATTGCATGGATAGTGCCATCGTCTGAGTAGAAGGATCAATGATTCCCAGTCCCCCTTTTGCCTTGGGTTGTATGATGGATGTCCAGGCTACTCTGCTAATTACATTCTTGAGATCGTGGTTACCTCTCCATAGGAAGGCTCTAAGCAGTTGTTGRAAGGATTTTGTTGATGGTTCGTCTAATGCCCATATTGAAGAGTTGTATCAGGTTGATGCCAGGATTACATTATTGATTACTAAAGATCGACCAATGATAGACGTGGGTTTGTTTTTCCATAATTCCAATTTGGCATGAGCACTTTGCGTGATGGTTCTATCATTTGTCGTTGGTTTCCCTTCTGCTGATAGAGAAATTCTCAGGATTCTAATTGACCTTTCCTTAGGAATCCATCTGAAATCAGAAGGAACTTAGATAGCACCCCGGATTGTAGAAAAGCCAGATGAAACTGACGTAGCCCATATTATAGAACAAACTTTAGAACCCCCCCCAATATCGAGAAGAAAACCAGATGGCGCCTACGATTGTCAGAAAGTCAGATGAATCTATGATAATAATTTACAAAGAAATCTATGAACTACGTCAGCAAAATCTGGTCTCGCAATTCATGAGTAACTCCTAGCTTCCCCTATATCATACAACATTTTCAAAGCAATATCCGCCTAACCAATACCTGCCATAGCTGTCATGTTCTCACTACCAAGACTATACCCCGCCCCTTTAGATTGCCATGGCAGCCTCCCCCTGTTTGCTGTTGGATATTCTTCCACCCTCGACGAACTCCCATATTTCTCTACCAGGCCTCATGCTCCTGTTAGAACAGGCCACACGGCTATGCCCCAGCACCGGCTAGCGTCATTCAGGCATCAGCAAAAAACAACTTGAAGGTGAAAAACATCACAGCTGTACAATGCGTCGGCTACGCTTCTACCAGTTCCAGTATCCTGTAAAATCTGAAATAAGCAGGAAGTTCAACTTAGGGCCAGATCCCACTGGCAAAGAGGATTGGAAGAAATGTCTGAATCTGGACATGTTCCACGCAGAGATGTAGAAAAGTAGATCAATCACAATTGTTTGCACCTTTCCACAAACACGTCCAGCTTCAGACATGTCTTCCAGTCCTCTTTGCCAGTGGGATCTGGCCCTTAGATGACACCCCGGATTGTAGAAAAGGCAGATAAAACAGACGTAGTCCATATTATAGAACAGACTTTAGAAAATTCCCCCTGCGCTCCCCCCCCCCCTCCTCCTCCTCCTCTTTCTATCGCATAATCCCACTGAAAAAGACTGTCCTGATTGTAGACATTCCTCATCGGCCGCAACTTAGGACAGTCCCACTCTCCTCCCCCATACCCCCAGAGGCATCCAGTTCCCGCCCGGAGTATGCCTCTGCCTAACCCTCCACCCTAATTTCCCCCAGTGGAGTATGATGTCATCCCTCACATCTACCTCAGGTCCTCAGCCCCATAATGGAGTATCCCACAAATCTGCCCACACCCCCTCCAGGGCATTCACCTCCCGCCTTGTGAAGCCCCTGCAGAGTAGACCTCGCCCAATTCATAATAAGCAACTTCCCCCCCCCCCCCCCCCCCCCCCCCCCCTCTCATAACCACTTACCATTCTTCACAGGATAATTGAACTAACACACAAGGATTAGAATTTCGCCATGGAAAGAATATGGTCGAGAAAAATTGGCATACCATCTTTCTGAAGATTTTTGAAGATTAAGAAAAAAGGGGTAACTTCAGAAGAGTCACGACAACGAGTTATAATTGCACTACGGGGCAAGGTACAGTTTTCAATTGCAATTTGGGCACCCTACCTGGCCAGAAAACTGGGTTGTATACATTGCCCGAACTGCAATTCGAAAGTGTATCTTGGCCAATAGTGCAATTGTAACTCAATTCTTGCGACTCCCGCGTAGTTTACCCCAAAAAGAAACAAGAAAAAAAACTTCTGAAGATTAGGAATTAAATTTTGAATTTTGAAATTAGAAATAGAGAAAATATGTAAGCAATTATTGAAATACAAGGAAATAATCAGTCCCCAAAACTTTTGAAACATAAATTGAGAGAATCAGCAATAATCACTTAGAAATTTAGGTATTTAACGAAATACTTTGGATTGGATTTAGAATTTTAGAGCGAGAATCTAGGAATTGAAGATAACGATGATTGATTTCAACTGCGAAAATATTAGGAATTTTAGTTAATGATATGCAAGGAATGTAATATGATACGTTTATGATAAGGTGGATAGTCTACTTATCACAACTGAAAAATTTAAAAATTTCTAATTGACGTAAGTTTATTCGTGTAAGTTAGAATAGGAAGAAACATGAGATCCCTCTCTCCCCTTCCCCCCCCTTGGCCTCCTTTCCCTCAAATACCTAGCGATCCCACCCCATTACCCACCCTTTCTCCCTGCACATGTTCCCTTCTATGTAGTATATTATAGAAAATTGAGTGAATGAGATTGAAAGAATGAAAAGAGGATGATTTTCAATGTAAAAAATAATAGAGAGAATAAGTCGGATTGAGTCGCGTTAGCGTTGACGAATACTGATAAGTCCATTACCATTGATGTTCAATCACTTTGATAGTAATTGCAGGATCTACTTCTCCAAGCCGGAGCTACCCGGGTCCCACGAGTGGTGGGTGTGGCCCCGGGGGGGGTCCGGGGTGGGGCATAAAACCCCATTTTTGAGGTTTAGCCCATGTGCCTGTCTCTTATACACATCTAGATGTGTATAAGAGACAGTCTATAGCCGGGGTTGGGGGTGCCCACCCCGGACCCCCGCCGGGGCCCCGGGACCGGGGCTCGACAACCTTGAATACTGGCAATGATATCCTGACAACATGCCACAGGCAAACACTGAAACTATGGGAGTGCCCCACTTGCACTTAATTCTCTCCTGCAGGACATCATCATGCAAAAGGAGGGTGGCTCAACTTGCCACCCCCACCGCCTGTACGCTAAGATGATGAGGTGCCAAACGACGGAGCCGATTGATCACAAAATCCAGATCTACGCATGTTTTTATTATCATATCTGAACACAATATCCTGAGTACCTATGACACACGCACCACCGACGCCCGCCCCCGGACCCCAGCATTCCCAACACCGACCCCTGGCCCCGGACTCCAGTACCCTCACCCCCGCACCCCCGCACCCCCGCCCTCGCACAACACCAACCCCCAGCATCGCCAGCCCCTTCCCTCGAGTGGCCCAGGAACGTCTGCAGCCCCGCCCCCACCAGAACCCCAGGCTCCGCCAAAATGCCAAAAAGGTACATCCGCCCAGAACGCTGTGCTGTTGCACACCCCAGTTTTTTCTTTTTCTTTTTTTTCTTGTCGATTTTCACCCCCAACCCCTCTTTTTTTTTTTTTTTTTTTCCCCTTTTCCCCCCCCCCCCCCCCCCCCCCCCCCCCCCCCAACCCCTCTTTTTTTTTTTTTTTTTTTTTTTTCCCCCCCCCCCCCCTTTTTTTTTTTTTTTTTTTCCCCCTTCCCCCCCCCCCCCCCCGGTGTTGAAGGACCCTGATGACAGCGTTGGTCACCCCCTATCAGAGAGAGTTCTCGTCGAATTCAATGCCGCATCAACACAGGATGTTGTGTAGAGTGCAATGACGGTGTGAACTCTTGTGACATGATGTTCATATTGGCCTATTTGTCCCATATGTGCAGAGGACCAAACACTACATGCATTTCAACCTCCCAAATGGCCTCTCCATAGCACCGCAAACAAACTTTCTGCATTGTGTTGAAGCACTCGGTGCCCGGAGAGTGATGGATGCCTCTGTGCAGCAGAACAATCCAACTCGTGCGGACGTTACCCACTGAAGTTATCCCCAAACATTCCCCCTTCGAGTTATTTCCCGAGCAAGTACCAACTTGTCCTTGCACCAATAGGAAGGAGGTGTCATGGCCTCAGTGCCATTGAAATTTTTGCCGTCACTCCATGTCCCGTGCAGAGAGATGAATACATCATGTACACTGCCAGGGTACCTGGCAAACACGTCCAGGATACACGGGTACAAATCACTGACAATCTGGGGAACAAAGGAAGCCAACTGCTTTGGGTGTAAATACTTATCTGCTGGAGGCCGAGTGTTCGTGGGCTTATCCACCTATATGTGTGTGCAATTTGATTCCATCATATTATTGAGTACCTTTTCTTTTCAAACCAACAAATAAGTTGACAACTCCAAGTAGGCATTGCAATCTAAACAGGGTATGCTCTCTCAAGAGTCTCAACAGCACACTGGTGACATCTCCTTTTTTTTTTTTTTTTTTTTGGGGG
>BFEA01000302.1:587474-624479 GCA_003427395.1 Chara braunii | reverse complement strand
GTGGTACAACCGCCCTTTTCAAACTCGGGGCCTGATGTTACCGCCTTCTAATGTTATGACTGCCTTTTCGAACTGCGGCCATTTTTTCGTTGCCCATTAGTGTTTTTTATGCCTTTACAGTTTGAAAGTGTGCTACTACCGCACTTGTTTTTTTTTTCTTTAAACCACTAGTACCTTTCCCGCCTGGGAAAATAGCGGGCCTTGGGTAGGCGTTCGACCTTTCCAGAGGCCGAAACGACATGACGGCTGCCGATTGGATTTATCAAAGGTAGTCGTCGTCGGACCCGACCTTCGAAGATTCAGGAGTTTGGGAAAACTGTCAGTTTTCCCTATTTTCCCACGCGGGAAAGGTACTAGTGCTAGGGTGAAGCTAGTGGTCCTGATAGGAGCAGACACCACTAGCAGTTGCTCACCCATGGAAGCTCCGTCTATTGGTGGGGAGTTGCACCTTTTGGAAAACGGGTCCAGCGTCCCTTACAATTGAAACTTGATAACTAGCGAAATGATGAGAAGAATAATAAAAGAAGGAATGCCTCTTCACCCTTTTTTCAGGGCGCCAGAAAAGCCTATCAGCCTTAGTTGTGATTCCCCTAAAAGGTATTTGTCTAAGAAAGATTCAAAGATGTCTCCAAATTTCATACAAAGAACTCAGAACAAGGGCTGTTGCAGGAGGGGGAAAAGGGTCAGGAAATTCCGACAACGTGCGCATGGGCATTGAAGCATCTATACGATTCTATAATAGTCTAATCCTTAAAATTCTAATCTATAATCCCTTATAACTCGTCATCATCACCATCCATTACCCCATCCCATTTGACTTTTACCAACCTCCCTCTCTGGTTTCTGCCCAGTCAGCTGCGACTGAATTTCCGGATGTGTTTGAATTTAAGATTTTATGGAAAGGAATTGAACTTTCTTTGGTTTGTGCCAATTTGTTAAGGATGACTGTTTGTATTTGTTGCTTAATAGTATCAGTGAAATCTGGACCATCTAGTTTGTCCCCTTCCCACTCATAAGTACATCTCCTCAACCAAATAACCCATATTAACGCTCTTCGCCCAGGACAAAAAAAATTATTAATGAAATCTTTCATTATTTCCATTGAGTCTAGCTATGGATACCATGTCTTTAGGAGAATAATTTTTCATCCCCACGACATGGAACTTGACGAACTAATTGTGACCAGATGCAGTCCCACCATCTCCATAGCCAAATGGCTCCTGGACATTGCATAAAATTAATCTCAATTGTTTTCAACATTGTTCTACTCGGGAAAGCCAATTTGCAAATCGTACACAACCTTGAGGCAATTCCTCTCTGCTCTAATGAGGATCTGTCAATTAACAAGTCATTTGTTAGAAGACATTTGTGTTGTATTTGCCATTGAAGAGAAGCAATTTTGGTTGGTTTGTCTTTGACTATTCTGAACCACTTGACTAGCCTCAATTCTTCACTCGCGGTTAACGAGCACTTGAAATTTCGCAATGAAAGATTCTAAAGTGGTCTGAAACCGCTGAAATGGCCTGAAGACACTTCAGGTCGGGTGGTTTGGAGGACAAGTCTTATGGGTTTTTTTTTTTTTTTTTTTACATGTTTTTTCAGCTTCTTCAGGTCATTTCAGGAATTTCAGGTGGGGACTTGAAACCGCCGTAATTACCTGAAGTGGTTGAAGCTTCTGAAAGGGGTTCTCGTTACCCCCATCCAAATGGTTGGATGGGGGTACTTGAAACCCCTTTCAGAAGCTTCAACCACTTCAGGTCGTTTCGTGAATTTCAGGTGGGGACCTGAAACCGTTGAAGTGGTTGAAGCTTCTGAAAGGGGTTTTAGGTACCTTCATCCAACCATTTGGATGGGGGTACCTGAAACCTCTTTCAGAAGTTTCAGCCACTTCAGGTCATTTCAAGAGTTTCAAGTGGGGACCTCAAGCGGCTGAAAGTGACCTGTAAATAGTGTCTGTTGTTAACCATCTTTCCAATTCTTCCTTACTAATGTTGAGATGTTTCATCTATCTGGAGGATACCCGATCGTAAATTAATTTTTAGATGCAACATTCGATAGATTGCTTTGACTTTTAATGAATGAAGAGTCTTTTTGTATAGTCTATTTTGCCTGCCTATTTTGATTTCAGAGCTTCATACCCAATTGACTGGGTCTATTGGTAGTTTAGAAATATGTGTGTCAAGTTTGAAGGCAAGCAAAGAATATTTTCTTGTTATTACTCTTATTTGAAGATGTGGGGGGTTTGCACCTACCTAATTTTCCCTTGTCCAACTGGAGTGGCAATATTGACTGATGATAGAGAAAAAAACAGTAGGAGAATGTCTCAATTTTGGAACTTGTCAAGAATAATACCGATGAAGCGGGGTTGAGTTATAATTGCTATGGATTTATTTATCATTAAAGGGGTTTCCTCTCAGTATATGTATCCATTCAAGTGGGATGAGTTTTATTAGCCTTTCCAATGCTTCAATTGAATGACGCTAGTACCAAAGGCTAGTGCTTAATAGTGATGAGTTCATCCAGTGATTGGTATGGGCATTCCATCTATAGTGTATTCTCATGATTCCTCTATTTACCCATTCTTTCCAAGGTGAGTGTATACAGTGAAGGGCATACCCCTGAGAATCCCGGATCCACCGATTATCAAATAGGGGTTGTTAGCAGACCTCTTTTTAGCGATCCGGTGAGTGTTTATCTGCAAGGGGGAAGTTTCCTCCATGTTTTTATCATGGTAACCCAAAATGGGTCATTCTTCAAGTCTTGTCTGATTGCCTGCCTATTTGAGATAATGTCTATCATATTAGGATTAGAAATTTCCCTAGGGATGAGTCATGTTTTTCTTTCTAACCACATCAAAACGTCAATATCTTCAATCATAGGAGGAGCTAGATGCTTAATTTGTTCTAAGGCTAAGCATGACCATTGGGTTTGAGGATTGAATAACAAACGCTGAATCCAATGGATTGAGAGAATATTGGTTTGCCTTAAGGGATCGAGAATTTTCAATCCCCCCCTCAATTTTGGTTGAATCGTTGACTGTCAAGCTACCCTGCTAATAACATTGTTGTGTTCATGATTGTCCTTCTATAAGAAAGCGGTTAACTGACGTTGGAGAGTCTTAAGGGATTCTTTGTCCATAGACCTGATTTGTACCAAATAGATGCAAGGACTACATTATTTATGGTCAGTGAACTGATAAAAATCGAGGTATGTTTGTTCTTCCACAACTTTAATTTGGTCTGAGCAACTGGTGACGTCTCCTACAACAGTCAACCTTGTTGTTCTCCCAATACCAAATAACCCAAAGAGTTCCTTTCACATCCCTCCCCTGATATTAATCAATACAATGCCCATAGCACTAAATGATTTGGGTGCAAGGACTTTCAACGATGAATCTCTTTTCATTCCAACTATAAAATGCAAGCTCCGACGAGGCAGACAAAGACAATCATGAAACTTCATAGCTTCTTTTGGAAGTAGTCAACATAGTCTGCCCCCCAAGGTGTCCACCAGTACAACGAGAAAGTGCGTCATGATACGATATTCGTGCAAGGGTTTCGAATAGTACATGTCTTTGTGACTCCAGATACAGCATGCAAGCTGCCAAAGTAGAACACAACCCATTGAGTCAAGACCCCAAATCCCACCCTTCCACCTCATCCATGAATACAGAATCTCCCACGGGAGCACCATTATCGCAATCACCTTCGGCATTGTCAAGTCCCTCACCACGCAAATGCGAGCACTGACAACCTATGTGACACCCACGGCCTAGGCCGCGGGCAAATCCGCCACCGCAACAGCGGCTTACCTCGCGGCCCAGTTAGTTTTTTGGGTTTTTTTAACTTTTTTTAAATAAAAAATAATTAAAAAAAAAAGGTTGTAGGGTTTGCAAATCCATTTTTTTTTTTTTTGAATCTGACTTCATTTATGATTTTTTTTTAAATGAAAAACGAAAATCGGTGTAGCGGTACCCTTCAGCTCGGCAGAGAGGCCGGACCTGTTCCAGGTCGTCGGCCTGACCCTGGTCCGGTACCAAGTTACTCAGGTCTGGACCAAGGCCGGTATATCTCTCCGGCCTAGGCCCAGGCCGGGTTGGACATTCGTTTAGTGGTCGGTTCGTTAATTGATGCGGACTAGACCTTCTCTCTCACCATCTTCGCACGTGCCCTCACCACATGTGTCACATTGGTATCAGAGCGAAGCTTTTAACCTCTGCTCCCTCCCTCCCTCCCTCTCTCGTTATCCCGCGCCCAAGGATAGTTTTCTCCAAGTTTGTTTTCGCAGCTGCACCTGGTCCGTCAACGCGACCAGGCACGTTCTTCATCCAAGTTGGCACCTTTCTCCTCGACGACCTCCACGACGGCGCTGCTCCAACTGTTGTTGTCTCCTACAGACCGCGACGCCCATCTGCTGCCACTCGTGCTCCAGCTCGACCTTCGTCCGTCGCTCTTACCGATTGTACGGTCGGGCGAAGTACTCCTTGGAGCGCGGCCATCTTGGCCGCTTGCCGTTGGCGGCCCTGTGAGAAGTTCATTCAACCTTGCCACTTCGAGGAAGGAGCAGCCGTAACAAGGTTTTTGTAGATGAACCGGCGGAAGGATCATTAACACGTGGACGGGCGAGTGACCTCCCGCCACGTCAACTTGTCCTTCCCCCTCCTGCTCCCCCCTTTCCCCCTCTCTCCCCCATCTCGCGATTCCTCGGTCTCATTTCCCCCCCACTGCGTTTTTTTCCCCCGCTACCCCACTATCCTGACTCCGCTCTTCCCTGCATCCCTGAACACCCTCCCGAGTCCCCCTTGATTCCCCCCCGACTTCCCCAGCTTCCCCGGACTCTTCCCCTCCCCATTCCCCCACTCCCAATCCCACCTCCGGCCCAATCCCGACACTTCCCCCCCTCACTCCAAACCCAACTCCGCCTGGATCGCGCTTAATCGTGATCGCGATCCCCTTCCCCCCACCACCTCCATCCCGACTTTGAATCCGCTTCTTCCCCGACTTTAAACCCGCTTCTTCCCCGACTTTCCGCAACCTCTTCTCCATTTCCCCCCGCTGCGCTTCCCCACTCCCCCCCCTTCGATCCCAACTTTCTCCCTCCAATTCCTGACGTCTTCCCCCCCCTCTCATCTGACCCCGATTCCTCTTGTGCGCATGTGCGCGCGATCCCTCCCCCTCCCTCGTTGCACTATCGATTCGCCGTTTCTCCCCTTTCCTGATCCGGCTTCCAACCCGACTCTAATTTCCTACCGAAACCCCCTCCCACCTCTTCGATCCCGATTCCTCTCCCACCACCCCGCTCCTTTTCCCCGCACTATCTCCCCCGCTCCCCTCCCCGCGCGATTTCCTCCACCCCTTCCCCCCATACAATTCACCTCACCGCTCCACTTCCCTGCGTGACTTCCCCCCCACCGTTCTCTCCCCAGTTGCAATCCGATCCCAATCGGATCTTCCCACCCCCTGCCCCGATCCCACCCGACCTTATTTTCCCTCTCTTCCCCGATCCCAATCCCGCTTCCGCTCCCCCGCCTCCCAATCCCAACCGTCCCTCCACCCATTGCGCCCCGCTCCAGCTTTGATCCATCCCTGATCTGTCTCTTATACACATCTAGATGTGTATAAGAGACAGGCGCACGACGGCAAAAACTCATTCAATTCTGATCTCCAGTACGAATACAATTTATGAGAGTGTGGCCTACCGATCCTTCAACGTTCCGGGACTTCAAGCTAGAGGGGTAAGAAAAGTTACCACACGGATAACTAGTTTGTGGCCGCCATCATCATCAGCAGCAGCAGCATCATCATAGTCCTGTCTCTTATACACATCTAGATGTGTATAAGAGACAGACATAAATCTCGTTTAGCGCACGACGGCAAAAACTCATTCAATTCTGATCTCCAGTACGAATACAATTTATGAGAGTGTGGCCTACCGATCCTTCAACGTTCCGGGACTTCAAGCTAGAGGGGTAAGAAAAGTTACCACACGGATAACTAGTTTGTGGCCGCCATCATCATCCTGTCTCTTATACACATCTAGATGTGTATAAGAGACAGCCTACGATGAGCACAACGAGAACATAAATCTCGTTTAGCGCACGACGGCAAAAACTCATTCAATTCTGATCTCCAGTACGAATACAATTTATGAGAGTGTGGCCTACCGATCCTTCAACGTTCCGGGACTTCAAGCTAGAGGGGTAAGAAAAGTTACCACACGGATAACTAGTTTGTGGCCGCCATCATCATCAGCAGCAGCAGCATCATCATAGTCCTTGTCATTGCCGCCATTGCCAACGTCATCATTGCACTGGCTCGTCATCAACAGTTCGCACATTTAATCCGGCGACCTCGTCATTCCACCGGGGGAACGATCGAGAAACCCTTTAGGGGTTGCTTCAAGACCTTCCTCAACTAGGAGGAAGGACATTTATTGCTCCCGGTCGACCGGCAGCGTGGTGTTGTTAATCTCTCTACCTATTACTAATTTCCTCCCTTCCTCTCGTCAATCTCTCTCAAAGATCTCATATTTTTCCTCTTCTTCTATCTCCTCTCCATTTTCTCTTTGCCCCTCTCCCATCCCATCCAATTGGTCGCATCATCTAAAATTCCTAACGTGCATGACGTGTATATCCTCTTTTTGTGATTGTCTGACAATATCGTTCATCCTGTTGCGCGGAACGCTAACCTCATTCGATAGGATTAATCTTCATTCTCTCTTATTCCAACGCGAACGGAATTATTTTTGGCGTTTTTGTTCAAGAGTTACGTGAAATTCTTTATTATATCATTTTTGTTTTATAAATTAGTTTAAAATTTGATTTTTATTCATAAATTCGTGAAATAAATTTCGGAATTCACTAAATTTAATATTTCTGATGTCGAATCTACTTCTATTTTTTATCCCCCATAAAATTCCAAAATTCTACAATTCGTCTTAAAATTCTTTTGGAATTCTTTTGGATTTTTTTTTAGTTTTTCAGACTCTTCTTAATTTTACGACATATCGATACAATTTGTTAATTTCGTCTAAATAGTTTTGAAAGTCCTCCCAATTCAATTTACTTGACTTAGTTGACTATCATTAAATTCTTTCTACGATTTCATCGTAAATTTTTCAATTAGGAATTAGTCTTTTATTTTATTTCAAATCTCTTTTAAAAAAAAAATAATTCCAAAAATACATCAAGGAGTTTTCCATTTTAATTCAAAATTTTCCTCTGCACTCATCTCTACCTTTTGTATGATCTACTCAATTTTTTGGAAATTTTTATGAATATTTTTGCGATTCACTGAATTCTGCTTAATTTTTTTTTAAATTTCGAATTTACGTTCAAATAGTTTTGGAATTTTATTTTGAATTCGTGATTGTCTTATACATGCTCTCCTCTATACCACGCACCATTCTTTGAAAAATTCTTCTCATTTCCTTGCTCCGATTGGAAATTTTTCCCTTCCTCCCTTAATCCGATTTCCATTTTTTTATTATTTAATTTCTGAAAGTATGCTAGATCTCATTTCTACACGCCTTCCTTTTTGCACGCCAATCTGGCTCCCCATGACAACCAGCAGCGTGTACTCCAAAATCGTGTTCGAGGCGCCCGTGCCGCACACCGACTCGCTCGATTTGAAGCGTCGATCGTTGCCACTGAGCACCCCCCCTCGTCCTAGTGACAACAATAATCTTCGGGTCTTAGAAGTATCCAGCAGACTTAAGTTCAACACGCAGCTGCAATGATGCCTGAAAAGCACTATTGAAACCAACTGTAGCCACTCAATAGTATATGCCAGTGATCCACAAACATCGGTTGTGGCTTCAGGATACACAGGTCGAGGGTTGTTATGGCAGCAGCCGCTTCATACCAGCAGCAATACCTCACTTGCTTTGCTCCAATACTCTTCACAAAACCCAGCTAGAGTAGCATAAAGATCGTATCAATGAGCTAGATGATCCTTACGTTCCTCTCCTCCGCCAACTACAGAACTCGAAAAAGGGTCTCCCACTAGCACAGGCGGGTGCTCTGCCAAACTTTGAGGTAAGTGCTTCACTCCCGCTCTTTTTCCATGCGCCTCTCCTCCCCTGCTGTCACGATGTTCGATAGTACCATAACGACGGCCAAGGTCGGGACCTTGATAACGACCTTGAACAGTATTACAGTCTCCAAGATCACCACTATAAATAGGAGCGAGATCGGGATGAAGACTAGTACAACGAAAGAAAACTATCGGCTTTGATAACGACGAGGAGTACCACAATTTCTCAGAGGAATACATGGATGAAGATAGGTTGGGACCGATGCGACTACTGTACTGACGAGACTTTTTTCTGCTACTCTTGATGTGTGCAAGACGAGAGTGAGTCTGCTGCTAGAACATGGGAAATTACGCTGATTTTCAGTCATGTTCGCAGAGAGATATCGGGAGGTTACATCCTTCGTCAGGGTAGGCAACGTGCCGACCAACGAATAAGTCTCTTACCCCGCCACTAACCTTAAGCTACTCCATCGGTAAGATGAGCAAACTCGGAATGTATCTTCCGCTATAACGTGGAAAGCTACACTACACCCGTATCTTTATTTTCACATTCATTATTTTTATTATTTTCAATGTCTCTAGCCTTATTTTCCCATTCAGGTTCCCTCGCACCTCCTTTCTCGCTCCCAACCCAACTTCCTCAATCGTTTTACCCTGGTCCTTACTGAAGCTACGTCCAGTTACTCTCCCCCCCCCCCCTCTCTCTCTCTCTCTCTCTCTCTCTCTCTCTCTCTCTCTCTCTCTCTCTCTCTCTCTCTGTTCTTACGTATGCGCTCGATCGCTTGCATGGATATATATCGATTCCCTCGACCGATCGATTATCTTGTCCTTACGTCGTTCCTCAATCCTAGGAACGGGGAAAATGATGCATCCGGGAACTAAATAATGCATCAGGTTGCATGATAGAGTAGCGGAAATTCCCCAAATCTGGTTGTATCATTCTGGTTCACGATGTTGGAGAGCGATTATCTGCTTGCTTGTCCTATGCCATAACCATATTACACAGTCACCTCTCTCGGCTACTTCGAAGGCCAATCCCCGCGGCCCCGATGATGGACATGGAGGCGAGTATCATGACGATCATGATGAAGGAGATGCCCAACTAGATTTCATCCGAGAGACTTGATGGTGACAGTCACTGAGTAGGTTGACTCCCCAGAGTATGGTAAACACCACGACGATCAACGATCAATGCGACTTCTATCGAATACTATTTGTGCAATACGAGAATGCATCTTCCCCTAATCGTGGGAGAATACACATTGCTGCCAGGCGCAGCCCCTGCCGCGCATACCGCCCGAACAAAGTGTCTTACTCGAAATCTAACACCATGGATTGACTCGCGGGGCCCTGAAACTCCAAAATCGAGCCTTATCTCGCCCGATTCCGTTAAGGAATGGGCGAGTTACAACTTCTCCCTTCTCACTATGCTCCTCTTCGCCATCCGCTTCATCTACGTCGTCCTCTTCCTCACCTCTTTTGCTAACTTCGCCCTCTCTTCGCACGGTATACTCTTACAGTCGCGCAACACAACTATCCAACAGCGCTAGCTACCTGAAGGGAAGCGTCAGAGGATGTCGGTTACCTTCGACAACTTCGAGTAACCTTGCATTCCTACGCCCAAGTATGTCGAACGAGTAACACGTCAGTATTGCTGCGAGCCTTTGTCCTCGTTCTTGACCTCCCGCTCTCTTCCTTCGCCAAGATGAGTAACGCACCCCCCAACAGGTAAGTATCCCTCCTCGCAGCTGCCTCATGCTACTTCCTTCCTTGGGATGAGCAAAATCGCATCGAGTCTTCCGCCAGATCATGGAAAAAGGTACATGTCGAGTTAACACAGTTTGACCAGCAGCTCCACTATTAGTTCATCCCGCATCGCCAGTTCTTCACCGGTAAGTACTCCCTCTCCCCCCCTTTTCTTCCTTCTACTTCCTTTTCCTTTGTCAACTCCCTGTTTCCTCGTTGGCACAACCTGCCCTTCTAATGCACTTTGGCCCAAAGTCTCGGCCGGGTTCATTTACTTTTTGTAGTCGAGCACGACGATTCGGCATGGTTACCAGGCGGAAGGTAACTTATCGGAAAAAAAAAAGATGTGAGTGGTTTCCCATGGCCGCAACTACTGCGAAGACGTTATGCTCTCCCAGGAAAGCAGGGACGACTAGTATCGGACCGCAACCATAAGCCTCAGCTCGGCCATGACATCCGTATCAGCCACTACCATGCCTTGCTCTCCTCTCCAACTCTTCTTCCTTCCTATTACTTCTCTTCCTCGTCTTTCTCTCTAACGCTTACTGCTGCGACCAACGCTTTCTTACTCTGACTCACAGCTCCTACCCAGGCTGGGAATCAGCTCGGACCTTCAACAAGTCCCCCCCCTCTACTTGTCTTACTGCTTTATAACCGTCTCGGCTTGCCTTCCTACAGTCGCACGAGTACTACTCGGACTGCTAGTGATAACTCTCCGTATATCATTCCTAATTTTAACGGATGTCCCGAAGGACTAAACTGCAGCCACAGCCTTCGGACACCAGTGGGGGCTGAACTCAGGTTTGTATTTCAACAATTCAATGGGTGTACTTTCTGAGCTAGGCTCTTGGGTCCAGGACCGGTCCCGAGATTGGTACCGGACCACGTCCCAAGGTGGGACAAAAATAATAATAATAAAAAAAAAATATAGTAAAAAATACTAAAAATTAGAAAGTAAAAAAAGGGACGAGGGAAAGGGAAGGATTGTTGGAACCCGACCCTCGGTCCTGCGCACCGGTTCCGCGATCGGACTCCCTAGCAAAACTAAGGGGGATAGTCCCGTGGGACCCTCGACCCCTTAGTTTCCTTCATAAGACGCTTTCTTCGCTCCTTCGTTGTCGGCTGCTGGCCTCAATCCCCGGATCTTCATAGCATTAGTCCATAGTCATAACCTATAGGGCTAGGCCCAAGCTTGGGTGTAGCTGGCCCAGACTAGGTTATAAAGACGTTCGGTTCAGACTTACGTCTATCGGACTACACTATAGGCTGAACTTTGGCACACTGCTCATTTCTATGGCTCTTATGCACTGGCCCCCGCTGCATGAAGGGATCAGTTACACCTGCCGCCGTCATGCATGCGGCACAACCGCACTGTTGCCCAAGACTCCAATTTTCTCACTAGGCTATCTTCCCCGAAAAACCGCACTCTTGCTACCTAAGCGTCGGAAAAACTCCGACTTGTATAGTGTCGCCCATGGCTTCTACCATTGACCAAGTATCATGGTCGGCCTAGGAAGTCAGACACTTTGCACCTCATTGATCCTAGTGCCGCAGCAAATAAGTCAAACGGATCTGATAACTGAGTTCGAGCCGCGGTCATCAACTGCCAGTCTCGAACGAGAATGTACAGCATGTGCGCTACTGCGGTTTCTTCACACTCCTTTTCTAGCTCACGCTACGGTCGCCGGCCCCGCTCTCATAAATATAGTAAGATGTCCGCCAAAAAAACCATGCGTGTCTTCGAAGTGCACGCTCGAACACTCTCTGATCAAATCAGAAACGCGTGTCATTCCCAACCCCTGAGAGTTAGTTATGGTCATACAAAAATGAGACACCCTCTCGAATATCGTCGAAAACGCACCATCTGTCAAATGCAGAAATGTGCCTAAATAACCTTGTAAGGGTATTCGGGCCCACAACGCCTTCTTCCGCCGTGTCAAGACTATGCTCCGCGAGTCGTCGAGCGTTGAGGAGGGTATTGGTTCGGATGGATCCCATAGTGACCCAAACCAGGGACATGACCCCCAGTCTCCTGTGGACAGTGACGATCCCGACCAGGATGAGCACCCCACCCGTGCCTTCTCTGCTTTCCTCAGGCAGAGCCAGTTCTCCTCATCGAGTCCCGCTCATCGGCCACACAGCAGCCCCTCCCGTCGGGCTACGTCTTCCCCCGGGCCCGATTGACTATCACGGAGATGAGGACTTCCGTACACGAGGTATATATACCCATTGTTGCCTACCTGGTCACACTCCGTCCACCTGCCCATACACAGACACTCTCCAGCGTCACTTTGCTCAGCAGTCCCGCCATCAGCCTGACCCCCCCGTTTCTACCTCCAGCACCGCAGCCACTTAGCGGTGATCTCCCATCCCTCTGATCCTCCTACAGTAGCAGGCATACGCGCTCGCAATTCTACCTTCGCTCCACTTGCTACTCTTTCTGAGGACTCGGGCCTGATCTCACCGTTGGTTGATCTTTGGAACACTGGTGCACCCGCCCCTTCTTCGCCTCGCGTCTCTTGTGATCCTCCTCCTCCTAGGCCTCCTACTAGGCGTGCTCTACCCACAGCCCGCTGCAGTGCTTCCCTTGTCGCAGTCGAGGATATCATCGACGTCCTGGACCTCGAGTGTGTTAAGGTCCACCAGGAACGTCTCCGCCTCAGAGAGCATATCCCATCTGCGATTTCTCAGCGCCTACACAATCCCGATCGCACCTTACCGATTATTCCAGTGCGTCTTGGGACCTCTACTAGAGTGTATCGCGCACTATGGGACTTTGACTCCATTGGCGACTTCAATCATCCTCGCGTAGTTAACGAGGCATCTCTCTATACGTCCGTCCCCCTACCCTTCCACTGTCACTGTCACTCTTGGCGACAATCAGGCCAAATCCTTCATCGATTGTGTGGTGCCTGATCTCCCATTCTTCTTCCCTTTGCGGATGCCACATAGCCTTCGCAAGGCCCTTCGGTTCCATGACCAGTGGAGTTTCGACGTCATGGAAACCCTATACGACCTTGTTTTCGGCACCGCCTAATCCCATCAGTTCGCCCATTCTGGTCCCGATTGGATCCACATGGACCTCGTCCTTGGCGCCAAGGATGGGAAGCAATACCGTATTCCATTGTTGGGAAAATCGGACTCTACAACCCCTTCTCCTGTCAATGTCGCCATCTTGACAACTACTAAGTTCCACCACATCCTTCGTCAACCTGATGTTGAACTCTACATTGTTGACATCATGGATCTTTATGTTTGTAACTCCATGCATCAGCACGTTTAGTTGGTCGAGCTACCACTCCCCGAGCCTCTCGACCCCCCTGATCCTTCAGCCTCCTCATCCTCCTTCACCCTTGCTAGCTCATCTCACTTCGTTGCATCTCTAACCAGTGAGACTCCATCGATACCTATTCCCATACCGACTCCTTCCACCCCTGCTTCAAACGCTGCTGCTGCCGAGGAGTTTGAAAATCTCCTCTCGACTTTGCAGCCTAACGTTGCGGCCCTCCTTCGCGAGTATCACGATGTTTTCCCAACAAATGTTTCTTATAGCAGCATCCCTCCTATGCGCGATATCGAGCACCACATCCGACTCGAACCTATTTACCGTATTCAGCATCACGCCCCATATCGTTTCTCGGTCCCCGAAGCCCAGGAACTTAAACGACAAATTGACGAGTTGCTTCGTCAGGGCTTCATTAAACCGAGTACGTCCCCATGGAGTGCACGTGTCCTCTTCGATCGCAAGAAGGACGGCACCCGCTGCCTCTGCCTCGACTACCGCGGTCTCAACGACTACACAGTCAGAAACAGTTATCCTATGCCCAACGTGGATGATCTGTTCGACCGTCTCGCCGGTCAGCACTTTTTCACAAAGATTGATCTTTGTAGCGGATATCACCAGATCCGCATATTCGAGGAGAACCAGCCTAAGACCGCTTTCCATTCTCATTTTGGACACAATAGGTTTTCCGTCATGCCTTTCGGTCTCCGTAATGCCCTTGTCACCTTCCAGATGGCTATGAACACGATGTTCCAAGACCTTTTTGAGGACTCGGTTCTAGTCTATATTGACGACATCCTGGTCTACAGTCGTACTTTAGAGGAGCATCTGATCCACCTTCGCACTGTCCTCCGACGATTACGTGACGATGGGTTCTATGCGAAACTCTCCAAATGTCGCTTCGCTCAACCCAAAGTCGACTTCCTGGGGCATCAGGTCTTCGAGCACGGACTCCACATGGACGATTCGAAGATTCAGGCCATTGTCAACTCGCCCACTCCTACCTCTCTTCTAGCGCTACGTAGTTTCCTTGGGTTGACCAACTACTACGGTTATTTTCTTAAAAACTACGCGCAGTATACTGCCCAGCTTAGCCCTCTAACCCGCGGACGTCTACCCTTTCATTGGACCCCGGCTCATGAGGATGCCTTCCGCTCTCTCAAGCGGTTTGTCACGTCAGCCCCCGTTCTACACCTCCCTGACTACTCTCGTCCATTCATTGTTACCACGGACGCTTCGGACTTTGTTATTGGAGTTGTCCTATCCCAGATCTACTCATCCCCTTCTACTTCACCCGATTCCACGGAGTCTCGACTCCCGTGTATTCCCTGATTCCCTCTGCCACCTTCAGCGACTGTTGCTCACCTCGCACCCATTGAGCCTACTCCTTCAGGAGCCTCCCAACCATATCATATTCCTGATGTCATTGATGACGGTACAGTCGAGTCTCACGATGGAGAGTGTCCGGTTGCTTATCTCTTTCAACAACTACTTCCCGCAGAGCGTAATTATAGTGCTGACAAGTGTGAGGTTCTCATGCTGGTTTACGTTGTTAAGAAGTGGCGTCATCATCTACACGGTCATACCTTTACCGTATTCACGGACAACTCTGTCCTCGCCGCCTTTCGGACGAAGCCTAAACTCACTTTTCGACAGGCTCGTTGGTGGCGTGATCTTTCCAAGTTCGACTTCACCATCATGAAGATTTCTGGCGAGAGCAACCGTGTCTCAAATGCCTTATCTCGTCGCCCTGACCTTAAGTGCGATGACCGGCAGTTCTCTGCTTTTTTTGTCTCTACTCCCATTATCCATCTTGCTTTCCTTGATGAGTATCGTCGTGCTTACCCCCAGTGTTCTCAGTTTCAGTCCATCTATGCTTACTTACAGGCTCGCAAAACCGTCCCTAACTTTCAGCTCGACCCCTTTGGACTTTTGTACTCGCTTGGGCTCAATCATCCTCGTACTCCTCGTTTATGTGTGCCTTCTACCGGCCAGCTCCACGTTCGGGCAGTCGCTGAGAGCGATGATCAGCGCGCCGCCGGTCATTTTGGTGTCTACAAGACTCTCGACCGCCTCTACCGTCATTACTATTGGAGGCACCGTCGCACCTTTGTTAAGGAGTATGTTCGCACGTGCAAGATTTGCCAAGAGGCCAATATTACCAATCATCCCCCCTACGGTCTTCTTCAGTCCTTACCCATTCCTACTCAGCGTTGGACATCTGTCTCTATGGACGTCATCGGTCCTCTTCGTCCCCCTACCCCACGAGGCCACGGCGCCATCTTCGTTGTTGTCGGTCGGATGACGAAACATGCTCACTTCCTCCCTTGCAAGTATGCTAGCTCAGCTAAAGACGTCGCCTCAGTATATTTCAACTGCATCGTCATTCGTCATGATCTTCCTACTAGCATTGTCTCTGACCGTGACCCCCGCTTCACTTCCCACTTCTGGCGTGGACTCTACAAGATCTACGGCTCTAAGCTTCGCTTCTCATCTTCGTAACATCCCCAGTCAGACGGACAGATTGAGGTCACCAACAAATGTATTGGGAATATTCTTAAAACGTTTGTTGGGAGTGACTCTGATGGGGGGACCTTCATCTCACCCATGTCGAGATTGCTTATAACCATGCTATTTCACCAGCCACCTGCATATCTCCTTACTACTGTGACTTGGGATATCACCCTCATGTCCCGTCTAATCTCCTTCGTCCATCTCATATTCATCCTGACACTAAATGCCCCACACTTGATGACTGGGTTAAGGAGATGGATGAGATTCTCAACAACGCTCGCAAGAGCATTGCTGACTCCCAGACTCACATGGCTACTAGCATCAACCGTTCTCGCATCGATCACCCCTTCAAAGTTGGCGACGAAGTTCTTGTCGACGCACGTCACTTCCAGTCTGAGGCCGACACGCTTCAGAAATCCAGACATTGATATATCGGTTCATGCACTATTCTTTTACCCGCCGGACCTAATCATTATTGTCCGGTGAGCTTCAAATTGAAGCTCACCGATTCCATGTATCGCGCTAACCTACATGATGTGTTTCATGTATCTCTACTGCGCCTCTTCATACGATCTCCCCCTGAGTTTCACGATCGACCTTACCCTGGCCCCTCTTCCATCATCATTGAGGGTCACGAGGAGTTTGTAGTCTCTGATATCGCGTCCCGGCGTATGACTGATGGTGACCCTCCCTGCCTCGAGTATCTCATTCGATGGAAGGGTTATCCTGACGAGGAGTCTACTTGGGAGCCTCTCGAGCATCTGAAGCATGTTATGACTTTTGTGAAGTGCTTACGATCACGGTCATCCGTTCCCTTCATCATCCTCCCCTCCTATTTATCGTCCGTCTATTGACCCATCTACTTCAGCGACCACTAATATTTTTCCTCCTCCATCGATGGGGCCTCCAACTCCACCAGCACCTGCCTCAGGTGCCCCTTCCCCCATGGATGTGGTTCTACCTGTTGTTGCAGTTGATTCCTCTCGACCTCAACGTACCCATTGACTTCCTTCTCACTATCGTGACTGACCTATACCCCCTATAGGCTCTCTATCTTTTACCATTCTTTGACACTTATGCAGCAACTCCCGGTTTCGACTTCTACATTTGGCTTCTACATTCGACTTCCATATTCAGCTTCTACATGCGGCTTTCGCATTCGACTTTCGACCTCAGTGCTTCTCTTCATTACCATAGTACCTATCGCAGTGTTCCGGATTTTTACTCGGTTTCTATGTTACTCTTACTTCATCTTGGCTACGTCGACTCAACTTCAGTCTGGAGACTCACCAGTTGGACTACTGCACTTTTTCGGCCACAAAGTTTCCATCATTCCCATCTATCGACCATCGTGGAGTTTACCCTCCAGTCGCATGATGACCTCTGTTTTCCTTGACCATGTGGGTGTGTTTGTTTACCACCCTTCTGCCTTACCCTATGGTGTGCACCCTCCTTCCAGGCTCGCTCGTGTGCTCCCTTGTGTGAGTGTCCTTTTTCCTTTCAGCTAGCGGTGCCCGTTTGATGGTTTCCATTGAGCCTTGTGTCGTGTTGTTATTCTTCCTCTGAGCCCCATGATGTTTCATATGGTTGTGTGGGTACTCCCTTGGAGTTTACTCTGAGAGTTGTACTTGCCGCCTTCCACCCTTCCCTATCTTTTCCGTGTGACTGAGCTCCTTTTCTTTTATTCGGCTATTGTGTACTTGTATAGGGCACGTGAGACTTTGCCACATTCTTTTTCGGTGTGGATATTGATGTTGTTACTTTTAGCCTTTAGGGCTCAGGTGTTGACTTATGCTCAACCACATTGGCTTAGGAGACATTTTTCTCTTTCTTGGCCGAGACAGGTCAGACATTTATCTCTTTGTTGGTCGACACAGGTCAGATATTTTTCTGTTTTTTTTGTCGACTCATGGTCCGAGGATCCTGTAGCGGTACCCTCCGGCCCGGCAGTGAGGCCGGACCTGTTTCAGGTCGTCGGCCTGAACCCGGTCCGGTACCGGGTTACTCCAGCCTAGACCAAGGCCGATATATCTCTCCGGCCTAGGCTCAGCTGGGTTGGACATTCATTCAGTGGTTGGTTTGTTCATTGATGCGGACCATACCTTCACTCGAATGTTGCTCCTTGTGTCTGTCCATCTCCTCTCTCTCTCTCTCTCTCTCTCTCTCTCTCTCTCTCTCTCTCTCTCTCTCTCTCTCTCTCTCTCTCTCTCACACACCATCTTCGCGCGTGCCCATCGCACGTACGTCACAATCGGTTAAAACCTAGGCTACCAGTCGGGCCGCCTCGGTCCCGGGTGGCCAGCCCGTACAAGGACCAGAGAAGGTCCCAACAACAAAAAAAAAAAACACAGATTCCCCAAAATCCAAAAAATGACTATGTTATGCAGAAAAATAAACTAAAGAACTTTTGCCTCAGGGTCACATCCAAATTCTTTACCAAATTTAAAATAAAAAATATAATAACAAAATATATTTGAAAAATTTTATTTTTTATATTTTTTTTGCCCGGTCGGGCAAGTGACCCCGGGCCACTCTGGTAGCCTAGGTTAAAACTAAAAAAAAAAACAAAAAAATGTATACAAGAAAAGCAGGATTTTTTTTCTTTTTTTTATAACTGGAACGGAGTTAAGAGTCCTAATAAAAAGAAAAGCAGGAAATTTTTATTCTTTGCTGGTTTTTTCTTTTTGCTTCTTCTTCTTCTTCTTCTTCTTCTTCTTCTTCTTCTTCATCTACATCTTATTTTTCTTCTTCTTCATCTTCATCTTCATCTTCTTCTTCTTCTTCTTCTTTGCTGTTTTTTTTGTCTTCTTTTTTTTATACTTCTTCAATTTCTTGCTTCTTTCTTGGTGCTTCATCTTCTTCTTCCTTTTGTTCTTTGCTGTTTCTCCTTGTCGGAAACAACGTCCCATGGGCCCCCTTGGCTTGTGTTCGGATAAGTGGTCTGGCACCCAAGTCTACACCCCCCTATTGGCTGCATCCCCTCTAATGGTTAACCAACTTTGGAGGAAACGCGGCCCTAGGCAAAAGTGTCCACCCAACAAATGACACTCCATATGGAGACAACCGCTATTCAGCAATCCCTTCATTTTGGACGATGTTGGCAACCCATTTCTGCTCACATCCAATTCACCCTGGCTCTCCTAGGCAAAGAAAGGAATCTACACTGTAGGTGACCTCTGGGACCCAATCGAGCGAAATTGGGCTACACTGGAACAGCTAAAGGCCAAGCTGAAGTACGTAAGAAAAATAGAAAAAAAAAATTGTCAACTGATAGACACCCTCCCTCTTGACTGAAGGCAAACCATCAGAGAAGGCCCAACGATTCATCCTCAAAACTGGGTGGTTAGGTATACTGACCTACCCACACCGGAGACTGTATATAGAGTGTACAACTTAGACGGTGAAACATGTGAATTGGAAGCCTTCACCCTGCCCGTTCCAGGAGCGCGGTTCTCTGAACTGGCCCGGAATGAAGATCTGGATTCCACAGAACTGTGGGCAGGGCAGCTGAGGGCTGATGAATGTGAGAGTTGTGGGGGACCAAGATAATGGTTACCACGCATTTGAGCCTGCCATACCCATCGTCTGTCTTCCCTTTGACCTGGATGACTAGGAATGGTCGGGCCAACAAACTACTATGCACGTATGGAATTACACTGTCCAAGGGGGGTACAGAGCATCTTGCCCACAACAGCAGATTGCTCAAACGATCCTACGTAGATGGGAGCGAGACTCTCCGGTGAACCCGCAGCTGCTGAGCAGTCGTCCTTGGGACAAGTACTCCAAAATAATGCCCACAAGCCTCAGATCCCTGCAGTGGCAGATTATACACCGTTGTCTCCCCACCTCCGACTGGCTTGTCTCAAGAACGGACCTTGAGGTTTGTTGTCCCCTATATGCACTTATTGTGGAAGGGCGACACAGCCTGCCATGGCAACTCTCGAACACTTCCTGCTGGCGTGCCCGATGGTTGCCCAAATATGGAGGTGGTGGGACGCAGCATTCCATTCGCTCACGGGCTTCAACATCCCGTGGGACTTGGGCCTCATCTTGCTTGGTAAAAACCAGCACCTGCTAGCGGAGTGGACCCCGTTCCCCACTAACGTATAGTCTCGTACACGAGACTATACGTCCTCATGCAAGCCTGGAGAGCTAGGTGCTCATTTGAGAGGAAAGGCCATCAGTTTGGTCTGCAGCAGGCACAATAGGCGATAGAAGAAGAGATCAGGTCATGTACTCGTCATGCATGGAAGACTATGAAGCAGGACTTCCGTGACGAAAGAGACCCCACCCTCAACGAGGCCTTGCGGGAGACCTACTCCCAGATCTGGCAGGATCCCCGACATATCTTCTCCGAACTGCTTGATAACCTCGAAATAAGATGGAAAAATTGGAGGGCGAACGAACCCTCATGGCAAAGGCGACCATTGCACGTTGCGGTCTCTTACCTCCCGACAAATTTCCTCTTGATCCCCCTGGATCCCCATCCCGCAATGGACCCTACCCCACCCCTGCAGTAACCCCCCTGCTTCCTGCCTGCTACCCACATTACTATCTCTCTCTGACTCACCTCCACCCCTCCTTTCTCTGGCAACCCGCCTTCCCGCCTTCCTACTCCAGTTGCCGATGATGGGGACAACTGGACACCTAGTGACCACTGTACTGAACAACCAGTATGAGGACAGGATTGCCAGCTTGCATGGGCATGGGAGAGTACAATATTGAAGAGACGCAGATATCACCCATTGTGACCTCCAAGACTTCCTGCTGCCAGGTCTGTCCGGAGAACAGTGCTTTGATTCTTCAATTGGGATTCCAACTCATTTAGGGGCCCATCTGGTGTGAAAGTGAAGACGGGTAAATCCCGCAGCTTCTAAAGATGGGAAGAAGATAGTGGGCTGAGCTGATGAGGGCTATCCACAGGGCTTAATACAGGATTGCGGCAGGAGTTAGACACCAATATGAAACAAATTAGGCACAGAGGGATACAGTTATGGGCTACTCACAGGATCAGCAGCATGGTCTAAAGTTAGTTCAGGGTCTGCTAAGGATAATGCTGGGAGGGTTTAGGGTTTTTTAAAAAAATTAACAAAAGTTGATGGAGCAGCCCAACAAATAAACCTCAATCCTGGTAAGGCTGGTGGCTCTTACACCACCACCGAGATAGAGGGGCTGCAGACACTTGGAAGAAGTCTGAGGTCAAATGGGCGACTGGATCACAAGGGGACCTAGAAACAAGAAAGAACAACAAACATCTTCTAGGTGTAGGCTGGGCCAGATGATTAGGAGACCTACAGGGGAAGGGTTAATTAGCAGCTTCATGGGATAGAGGGTGCTCTACAGGAGAAGTGTAAATGGTCACAGCCCCAGCATTGTATCCCATTGTTGTTCTAAGGGACGTTGGACCCGGTTGCCAGCCGGTGCCGCTCCCCACCAATAGATGGAGCAACCCAATTCCCAAAGCCTCAATCCTGACAGTTCTCTTACAACTGCTGGGATAGAGGCCTTGCAAGCGGGTTTAAAAAAAAAAAAAAGGGCTGCCATGTTGCAGCTCGCCAACAATCGGCTGCCAAGGGGGAGCCCGACAGTAGTCCGAGGGGGGGCGGGGGGAGAGAGAGAGAGAGAGAGAGAGAGAGAGAGAGAGAGAGAGAGAGAGAGAGAGAGAGAGAGCTCACCAATTTTTTTTAAACTTTTTTTGCCAAATTAGGGGTGCACAACACCGTCAACACGTACCACCCCCCCACCATTTCAAATTCGTTATTTTGGGGGGGTCGTATTTTTTTATGAAACCCCTATGAAAACCAAATTATTGAGCCCGCCCCATACTTCAATTTTGTTTTATTTTTTGGTGGGGGATCCAGAGGCCAATGTACGCAGGCGGCGAGCGCGCCCCAATTTCCGGCATGCGGCTCCACCTGGCCATGGTGCAACCGCGTGAAAAATCTGTCGCGCGGCCTCGGTCGTGGGGTCGCGGTTGGCCTCCTCGACCACGGCCCAGGCCTCAGGATCTGAGTTTGGGGGTACCACATAGGTGACCACCATCCAACCGTCTCTGCCTGTTCGCCAAAACCCCATCCTTGAGCACAAAAGTGGAGATGAAACGCTTGCAAATTTTGCACAAGTACAACAACCAACTATTATTGATGTATACACAGAAACAGGGCAGACAATGGTGCCCGTGTGCATGTCGAACAGCTTGGTGCTGCAGTGAGCGGTGTTGCAGAGGCTATGGGTCCAATCGACAATGTAATAGGCCCCAGCTGCCACATTGTGCTAGGAGACACAGGTACCTGGAATTCAAATCTGCATCTCAAACACAAAGCACCTGCCGCCAACCACTTTCCAGGACTTCTACGCACAGCCCCAACCCCTCCTCAGTGTGGTCCTTGCCACCCCCAACTGCAAAAGCATCAACCTATTCTTTAGGACTTGCATGCACACTGCACACACGTCGCACAACATATTTACGTTCCATTGCCACAACTCCACACCTCACCTCAAGAATCCATACTACTAAGCTATTAAAAATAAGGATTTTTCCTTTTTTCTGAAGACGGAAGATTTCAACGTATTTGCGAAATGAAAAGCAAGTTTTTGTGGTCTTTATGGACCTTGCATAACTCTGTTGTGCAAAGGAGCGAATGTCTCTTCCCACTGCCAATGATGGGAGCAGAAACAAAGTATTATATGAAGAAGAAAAAAAAAATGTCTATCCAACTGGCATTGGCAACACATTGGAGGTTGCCAAGTCTAGAAGAAATGTTTTACTTCAAAAGCTATTGAGCAGTTTGTTGCACGAGTATCCATTTTGTGGACTTTCTGGACCTTGTGTAACTCTACTAAATGAAGGGGCGAGCGCATCTTGTCACAATGGTATGGGCAGAAACTAATGAAGGGGCGAGTCCCTCTCATCGCAATGGTTCGAGTGGAAACTGAGTACTTTATCAAATTGGCATCCGCAATGGTGCGAGCAGAAACTAAGTACTCTATCAAACTGGCATAGGCAATGGATTGGTGTCCCGTAGTCCATAAGAAAGGGTTCCCTATCAACCTGGCATGGGTAATGGTGCAAGAAGAAACTAAGCAATCTATCAAACTGGCATCGACAATGGATTGGTGTTCGCGAGTCCATAAGAAAGGGTTCCCTTAAAAAGTTATCAAGCAGTTCCTCGTACATTGGGACCTATTCCATGACCTGGTCATAAGGCTTTTCATCGCAATGGTGCGAGTAGAAACTAAGTACTCTATCAAACTGGCATTGGCAATGGATTAAAGTCAGCGACTTCATAAGAAAGAGCTCCCTTGAAATGTTATCGAGCAGTCGAAAGTACATTGGGACTTGTTCCATGACTTGGTCACGGTCACAGAAATTATTCATATCTAGAATTGTAGTTTCTACTTCTTTCTTCTTACGCTATAAAGATCTTTTTTTTTCCCTCCATAAACATATGGGACTGTTTTGAGAGAAGGTTAACAACAGTCGTATTTTTCATCACCAGTTCAAGACACCCTTCACCACTTCAGGATGCAGCCTGCCTAAACAAGTGGTTTTCAGGGTCTTCGAACCTTTCACCACTTAAGGACCATTAAGGATTTTCGTACTTCCCAAAGCTCTCACTTCACCACTTCAGGATGCAGCCTGACTAAACAGGTGATTTTTAGGGTTTTTGGACCTTTCACCACTTCAAGACCATTCGGGATTTTCAGACTGTCCAAAACTCTCACTTCATAATTTTCATCCTTGAATTTTCAGCTACCCGCTAACCGTTTTTGACTATTTTTAGTGCAGCCCTGGTTCAAACTTGGGCAGAGTGTCTTGCTCACACAAAAAGGGGTCATCATTTTTTCCTTGCAAGGCGCCAAACCCTATTTCTGACAGAGTGCATAATTTGACCTAGGGCACTGGGCCCATTTGTTCGAAATAAACAAAGAAAAGGGAGTTAGGTCAAACTAATCATGAGGGTTCTTCGTCGAGTTTCCACATCCTTTTAGTTGTGTCAAGAGTCACCCTATATGCCAGTACCAATCAACCATCTACACGACTCCCAAAAAAAAATGCACGACTGTGCCAGACTGAAAATGACAAGGATTATTATAATGACCTCTTCACTTCACAAAAATTTTCAAGTCCCCTATCCCAAAAAGCAATAGCAATAGATGAATGTTTAATTCCCTTAAGAAAATCAATCACGGGAGAAATTGAAAATGTCATTAATCAATGATTAAATTTTGAAGGTTTTCATCCTAATGGAGGAGGAAAAGACATCAAGCATTGATGGTCTCTCAAAAAAAATATGAAAGTTCGTGTGGGGTTCTCTTGCACAAGATCCGATGGACTATCATAATGCGGTCTGAACCACAAGGGATAGTCAACCAAGGGGTTCTTACCCTTTTGTAAAAAAAAAAGAGATAAACTTAACATTCGTAATGATCGTCCTATCACGTTTCTCACGGTGGTGTATAAATTAGTAGCAAAAGCTCTGGCTTATAGAATGCTTAGAGTTATAACTAACATTGTTCATCCAGCACAAATGGGTTTCATTACAGGCCAGAACATCAGGGATAACATCCTCCTTACAAATGAACTTATCAAAGTCACACGTCAATCTAAACATACACAACCTTTATCTTTATAGATTTCGAGAAAGTTTATGATAATGTGGATTGGTTCTTCCTGGACAAATGTCTGGAAATAATGAACTTTTGACCATGTTTCATAAATTGGATCGCAATTATGCATCAAAAATCAATCAGTAGAGTTATGGTTAATGGTAGTATGGCATCTTCAATAGACTTACAGAGATCGGTTAGACAAGGTGACCCACTAGCACCCTCCTCTTCATAATAATAATGAGAGCACTGGTTGCCAATCTATACCAACACAAATATGTCAGGGAAATCCAAGTGACTTTCATCTCAGAAGAAGCAATTCCTATATGTTTTTTTTTTGTGATGACCTTTCTCTGATGGGAGATGTAACTGACGAAAATATGAAAGCAATACAAGATTTAATGAACAAATTTTGTAGATTGGCAGATACGAGGGTCAATTGGGAGAAAAGCCCCTAGGTTGGTGGGTACATCATCAGGGTGTAAGACCACCAGAACCCCCCTCCATTAAATGGTTGCCCCTAGATAATTCAATAAAAGTCTTGGTTATCTCCTTATCTGCCGAATGGAAGTCCAAAACAAACAATGATGTCATCTTTCAAAGCACCTAAACTAAACCAAAACTATGGAAGAATAAACACACATCGATAAGGGGTAAATCTTTGGTAATTAACAATGCAATTTTAGCTTCCATTTGGTATACATCTGCAATTTGGGCCTTAGACAACAAATGGATCAAATCTCTTCATTGACAACAAAGACCCTTCCTGTGGAGAGGAAATCATGACTCTAAAAATGTCATTAGTAGAGGAGCATGGTCCTCAGTAATTCTACCCAAGTCCAAGGGGGGATTAGGAATCATTGATCCTTCTATCCAAGCCATGACACTCTCTATATATGGAGTAAAAGATTATTTGTCAACCCTCAAACCCCATGGAGTAGCCTTGCACGGGAACAACTAAAGAGATTAGATGAGACTTCAGATCCAGCTATGTGGCTAGAAAATAGAGATTGGTCTATTCCAAAAGACACAACGAAATACATAAATCCTTATCTGTTGACAAACAAGGAAGCAGCCATGACTCTTTTTGACCAACCATCTTCAAAACATAGACAAAACTCCCCTACCTGATAACCACTCCCCCCAACGATGGGAAGAGATCAATCAACAATCATTATTCAACAACACCTGGATTAAAGATCCGCAAGGTGTTACCCTGCATTGCAATGACAATCCATGAAAATGATGAATCAGGAAGATTAACGATATTTGGTGTGAGGTTTCTCATGACCGGATCTCCCCACAACTTGAACGCCTTCATAATAAGCTCAAATACTGTCATGAAGTGGAGATTAATCTAGATAGAATAGCGAAACTAATCCCTATAGAATGGATGAGAATTCTCAAGAAAGGGAGAAATTTTCAGGAAAGTGACTGGGTGACTATTAAGGAAAATCCACAAAAGGTAGGTAACATCCTTTTTATATCCCCGACAAGGAAGCTTTAATAACTCCCTACGAATTGACAAAAGACAATGTAATAACTCTCAGCAGGGATACCAAGCCAATACGGATTTTCACAAATGAAATCTTCAGAACCAGCGTCCTAGCGAGGAATGCCTTGTCGTGCCTTGCTTTTAGACCATCCACATATTTTTTGGACCTTCCAATAGATCCAATATGCTGGACATGGGGAACCACAAGTAAACTCAACAAAAACTTTAGTAGATACTTGCACACCCTATCAGTCAAGTCTACATACTGGATGATTAGACTCAAAATAAACCTGAGAGATAGGGTGTCGGAAAAATGGATGCAATTGTTGAACATGAACAAGAAAGAGTTGAGAGACATTAAATGGTTCAAAGAGGCCAAACCCTCTAAAATAGTTTCCCTTCGGTGGGAAATAGAGCACAAGTGTCTTCCTACAAATGGTTGGTTAATAGATAAATCCTCCCTGGAGAAAAGGGTCATTGTTGAACCATTGTGCAAACTCTGCAAATCTACGTTTCCAAGTAAAAAAATCCTTGAAACAATTGAACACAGCTTTCTAGAGTGTCCCAACACAATATGGTTGTGGAGGTGGTGGGACCGCATATGGGGTCAATTAGAAACTAAAGCCCAATAGTCCTGGGGATGGAAAACAATTCTACTTAAACAATGGTTTTCTGAACAAGCCGACAACTTCACACATAGTCTATTTATCCTAGGTAAAAAGGTGGCACTTTGGGCCACTTGGCAGCGAAGGAACACCTATGGACTGAAGGGAGTCAGATTAGATGGGCAAGAATTCATTGATAGCATAAAACAGCAAATTTAAGTAGATATCTAAGATCAATGGGTCATCTTAAACCACCGGTACTTGGCCCAGCTATCAATGCCGACCCGACCAACACCCTGCGCCCCAAGTTTTGTCGAACTGTCGGCGCGACATTTCAACTTTGTTTTGGTTGGCGCTTGCAGCCATTATGGTCGGGTACCCCGAAGCCCTGCAGGCGTGGCGTGTTAACGGGAAAGCGCCGCGGCCGATAAGGAGGGATGGGGAGGTGGAAGGATAAGGAGAGTGGAATGGGAGGGAGCTGAGATAGAGGAGGGACAAAAGTTCACAAGAAACTACAAGTTAAACCACCAGTACTTGGCCCAGCTATCGGCCGCTGAAAAAAAAAAAGAGTAGAAACGTTTCTAGTCGGATGAATTTGGACGCTCCTGTAGTAGCCTGTACATTTTCTAAAATCATGGCATGTTAACGGGCACGACTTTAGGAGGTACTCGTGGTTTAAAGTTCAATATGTGGACCATGGTGGACCCAACAATCCCCCTCCGCACTGTTCAAGAATTTCCTAGTCTATTTTTTTTACCCCAGAATGTTATTGTCCCGCTATCATGGTATGGAAGGAATATCCTTGGAGAAGAAGGGGTAGTCGAAGGTTAAACACACATTCCAGGTCATTATTCTCATAAAAATGTTGTAAGGGTTAGTAAGGAAACGTTTCTTCTGGCGGCCCGACACGAGTGAAGATACCTAAGTTCAACATAGGTGAAGGGAACCAAGTTCATATTAGGTGCTCATTAGAAGGATGAAGAGGTTCCCAACACCCTGACCGGTGTCTCTTTAGTTAGCCATGTGATTTTTGGATCCTCTGGGGGTCTAACACCTTGATGATGAATCCATCATCCTAACGTTTTGTTCCCCCAATTAATCTTCATATCAGAGAGTCTACAACATTGATTCATCATGACCCTTAGAGCTTATAGATTCTCATGGGATGCTTCAATCATTATAGATAAGTCATCAGCAAAAAGTGAACCGACCGGGATTGCCTCTTCTGATATGAAAGTAACTTGAATTCTCTTGATATCTTTATTCTTACGTAGATTAGCATCCAGGGCTTCAACCTCTCAGCAGAAGGAAGACCAAAAGCCAACAATGAATGGATTATACATAATGCTAACTCCAAATTGGATTTATGGAAAAAAAAACATACATCCATTTCTAGAAGCACTCTTGCAATTAAACCACCAGTACCTACTAGTTGTTAAGGCTCAGTGCATGAATTTTCATATTAAAAAAAAGGATCCTCATTTCTGCCTACGCGCCAAAGGCTGCCGAACCTGGAGGGGAAGGGGACGAATTTGGGATGTATTGTGGAGTGGCACTGATACCGTCGTTGTTTTCACTCATGCAACAATCCGGGCGTGGCCACAAACTCAGTGGAGAGCGCAGTCCTTGGGGAAAAAAAGAAAAAGAAAGAGCATAACAATGAAACGACAACTTTCAGTTATTTACTTTTCGTCGCTCATGGGGAGTTCCGCCCTAATCAAGTCTTGATACGGTTGCAAAAATCATCGCATGAAAACGTCATGAAAACGGTCGTTTTCTTTTCTCTTCACATCTTTCTACGTGTTGCATAAGCCAGGGCATTTCCTCGTCATGTATCGTTCCATGAATAGGGGACCATATATTCGAATCCAGAAGTCACGGGAGCACTGTTTCCTCCATGATGACAAGGGTTGCACGTTACAAAAGGACACAGTGCTCTCATGAGTTCCCCTTTCGAATATATGGTCGCCCATTCAAGGACCAATACATCTCGAGAAAATATCCATGATACAGAATGTTCGTTTTTTTTTTTTTTTTTTTGAGCCTGTATTATAGTTGCAGTTGGAACGTCCCTGCATGTGGAAACATGCACGGCGAAAACAAGAGTACACCAATTTCTCGTCCTTGGACCAACAGCTTCTTCACCAATTATAGTGTCGAGTTTTCCCCGAACCCCAGAAGTTGTGGCGCGTTAACGGCCGCAATTTTTTTTTTTTGTTGGCCATATACTGGTGGTTTAACAATGTAGTTCGAGCATCAATATGTGTTGTTATGTAAGGGACGCCAGACCCGATTTCCAGCAGGTGTTGCTCCCCACCAATGGATGGAGCCTTCCCGGGGGAGATAGAGGTGTCCGGTCGTACCAACGCAAAAAAAATAATAATAATAATAAAATTATAACATCAATATCACATAAATCAGTTATTTGGGCTCTAGATAAGGCAACAATCAAGGGATTTCAACAACCACTCATAGTTTTCCTGTGGAGGGGAAATCATGAGTTAAGTAATACAATTGATAGGGTAGCATGGTCATAAATTATACAACCCAAATCTTGAGGAGGACTACGTATCATTGAATCCAATGTCGAGCGCAATCAGTCCAGCACCGCACAAAACGGGGCGGGACCCTCTCGACCACGTTACGCAGGAGTTTGTCTATTCCTCATCGCGATACTCATGGATCTTCCGCAAGCCGCTCCGGTGCGCCAACCATACCTCTTGTGAACCCCTACGACAGGATGGGCCTACGCGAGGCACGACTTACCTCCACCTTACGGGAGTTGTCGCCTCCCTTCGGTGGGCGTATCCCTGCCGAGCTACCAGTCCACAATACGAGAGTTAATCACCTGCAATCGCAGAGGAGGACCAGTCGGGGCGTTTCTCGTTTGTTGTAGCATAGGGGGTACGTGCAGTTTTACACCTCTATCGGACTCACATGCGACTCGTCGTCAGTCGACTAGAACGTATCCCATACACCATTCTAAAAACATAAAAATTAAAACACGCACGCACATGTACATGTACAGAACGACACAGAACAAACAACGTGACAGCACTCATAGTCCCTTAGTAGTCATCCCATAACTCTCCGATAGGAAAATCGGATAAGCGTCATGCGCGAGACTTAGTATTAAACCGCACGGACGCAGGGCTAACTCATATCGACTCGCAATGCAAGCATACGCAAGCAGCCGCAATGATTGATCTCTCGACGTTGGACAACCGCCAAGTGCGGTTGAGAACCACACCCTCTTCTGCACCCTCTGAAGAGTGGATGGTACACAGGTTCATATCTGTGATGGCAATCGTCTCTTACCGCCCAGGAGACCAGCTTCATCATCCAGAGCCTGGAGATAAATCAAGGGGTTTGACTTTGGCGGTTGTCACGAACTACAACGTCCAACTATAAAAACTTTAAAAAGCAAAGGATAACAGAAAATCTCCCTTTTCTCTCAAAAATATAATTTGTTCAACTCTTGTGCGCGGTCACAGTAGGCCATGAGAAACACTCAAGACATATGTATTTACATATATACAGATAAGGGTTATGAATATGTGACGATCACTTCTCACAATCATAGTCGGATTCCTCTCAGCCATTTATATATATGTGATTGCAGACAGTCAAATCCAAAGTCCGAACCACAGAACATACATGCAATTACATCAAAGATTCAACCAAAAGTTCATGCACTACACGGGGTCAACCTCAACCATTCTCTACGCTCACACCCCTCGCTTTAGCCACACAAACCTCAACCTTAGCGCACCCTTCCAACAATAAAATACTCAGTACCTTTGTTAAAGGGTCATTCAATAAAGTCCGGGTAAAAACACAATGAAACATTTTAAACCACGAGGCTAAAGCCCTTAGGTTGAGTGACAAGAATGGATTCGAGTTGAATCGTAAGCCAACGAGTCGGCAACCGACCTGTTATCAGTGATAACAGAAGATGATTCTTGTAGGATCAAACTGGATCTAGCGCAAATCTTGAATCAAGCGACCAAGAGGACCTCTAACACAAGACAGGTCGATCCCCAGGCTAAATCTATAAGTTTATCGAGAATAATCTTCATATCACAATTTCACTCAAACTTCATTTTTAATTAACCAAGTCTAAATCGGAACCGAAGGATGCATTACGTCCGCTCCGCAGATGATTTTCTAGTAGCAATCTCTGGTCCACGATCAGAAGCAGTGGAACTGAGATCTGAATTGGAATCGTTCCTTAGAGACAAACTCCGATTAACACTTAGTATGGACAAAACTCATAATACCCATGTGTCGAAAAAAATACCTTTCCTAGACCACAACATCTTTCGAAGTATGCGATGGCAACCTTACGGCTCAAAGAGGAGACGCTTCACGTCTAATTTGTCAAATAAAAACATAAAATATAGCTAATGTTGCCTAAAGAGTAACGGAGGCACGCGAAGGTAGGCTCAAGCTAGCGCTTTGTGCAGCTGTAGAGCGTAATGGTCAAAGTCTGCCTGACAGTGAAACCTACAAGTCGAATAGAGACGAAAGTCGGCCATAGTGATCCGGGAGCCCCGTGTGGAATGACTCTCGCTCATCTAAGAATGTACCTAATGAAGAGGTAGATTCTGATCGGATCTCCTCTGTACAGAGTGAATCCCCAGAATCGTCATCGGTTCAAATACAACCTATATCCTTTAAACTAAGAAAATTTTGGCAGCGCTTCCTGTAGGAAAAATATATTTCCATAATTTATAATAACTCAAATATAAAAACAAAAAACAATTTATAATTATGGAAAGTCAAATTTTGTTTAACTCCCCGATTTAATGAAAACTTCGGCACTCCCTTTAGAAACGAAACATTTCCAATTTTTTACTAAGTCAGATATGAACTCAAAAGCAAGACCTGAGTTCAACTAAGACAAAATTTAACTAACTCCTTACATTTATAGACATTTCGACAGCGCTCCCTTTGGAAAAGTGTTAATTCAAGATTTATGCAAAGCTAAGTTAAGAATCTAAAGTGACGTTGACTTCTCAAGGTCCAATTCAACTCCCTGAAGTAGCAAAAAATTGGACAGCACTCCCTTTAAAAAAGGAGGCTTTCCGGATTTTTACTAAGTCAAAAAGTCAAACAAACTGAACCTTGAAAAGACAAAATGTGACTAACGCCTTGGTTTTGTAGAAATTTCGGCAACGCTTCCCGTAGAGAAAGTATCGTACCAAGATTTATACATGGTCAAGTATAATAATAGATCCGATAAAATGCAAAAATTGAACTCAACTCAGAAAATGCAGGAATTGAAACTAACTTTTATGGCTCTAGCACGTGGCGAGCAACTAAAGCAACTACCTATTAACTGAAACTTAGACTAAGTAGTGATCTCATTCAGCCACATGCAGGCCAAACCACAAAGGTAAGTACTCTCACCAACCCCAAGTCAACCTGGCCAAACAATAGTTTGTAGTCTCTCACTGATTTGTCCCTTATACCCAACTTACTTAAGACTTACAGCTAAACCACCCAATCTTATGGAAACCTGTCTAGCTCGGCCATTGAATATACACAACCACAGGGCATTACAATTTTTCTCTTTTTTGGGTACACGGCTAAGTGGCCATCCTAGTCGCCCTGGACCATTTAAGTATCCAAATTATATATAATTGTTTGCACTTTGTTTTTTGATGTAACATATGACTGAACCGATCATCTTAAATCAAGATTCAGTTTGTCCCTACTTATCACAATTTTATTATTGATTCATACTCTCTTCAGTTAAATAATATGTTATAGTCAGATCATCCAATCTTATGGAAAAATATCTGACTAGCCTGTTCATAAATAAAGTAGTATAAAATATAAACAAATTTAACCTTTTGGTTCCAGAATGTGCGCGGCTCCAGACCAGACCACCCAATCTTATGGGAACCTGTCCAGTCATTTATCTGAATTTTTGCCTCAAAATAAAACAAGAGAGAGTCAGGATCATCAAATCTTGTGGAAACTCTCCTTCAGAACTAGTAAAAGATAAGAAAACTCAAAGAAGGAAGGCAACCAAGTCATCCAATCTTATTAAAAAATACGTGGTCCCTGAAAATCAAGCACAAAGTCCTCGCAAGTCAGAGCAACCAGACCACCCAATCTTATGGGAACCTATCTGGTCCTTCAGGCGTTCGAAAATAAACATATCACTGGACCCTCCAACCTTATGGAGACTTTCCCAGCCTTTGGTTGACCCAGTCAAACCCGTTCAATACAGTCATCCTCCCACCTTTCCCCCAGATGCAATCCCTTTTCACAATCTGTTTTTAGTCAGACAACAAAACAAGAAACTGAAGTTGCACAACCATTCCTTTACTTAATCCTCGTTTGTCCTAAAAGTCAAACTGAGAGTCAAAGTACGGATGCAGACAATATACTCAGTCAAAGCATAGCAAGAAGTACAAATAGGGGTTATAAATGGGTTTATAAAGGGGAAACAATGATTACCTCTCTGTTCCCTGCCTCCATAACTCCTCCCGAGTTCCGACAGAGCTCCCGCAATCGGTGGGCTGACTCCCCACAGAGTTTTGTTGCGGTCCTACGGGTTGCAATCCCGCATGCCGCCTTTCTCTCGTAACCAGGATTAAACCTAGATTAAGAAAGATAGAGGGAAGAAGTTTTAGACTCTCGAGCTACAGGAATGGGACAAACTCAACTCCACGGAGAGGGCTTTGATACCTTTAGCCACCCGAGGGCCCCACAATGGTGGCCAATGCGTAGAACAACTTGGTCAACTGAAGTCAAAACATCGACAATTGACTTTCTGGCGATCCTCCCAGCTCACGGCAACAGGTTCCCTTTTTGCAAACTCAACCCCTCCTCAAGCTCGTGACTCAAAGGGTATTGGCGACAAGTATCTCTGCAGCTCGTGGTTCGCCGCCTGCTATTTCGTCTAGTAGGATGAGCAATGCACCGGCCAGGTAACTACTATAATGCGTAGTACCGACGAAAAACAGTGTTGTGCACAACAATGACTAATCGTGCTCGTGCGAACAACTGCTAGCATGCTAGGTACTCATCAGCAGCACATACTGCCCGATACCTCAACAAAATCCAAAGAGTAACTTCAACTTTCGTAGCGATAGTGGTAGTAGCGTGCCACAGCCTGGTTCAACTAAGATGATAACGTCGTGCAAACAGATAACTCGATCTCATGAGCTATTCGCAGTTCACAGAAAGAAGTGTCCCACCTAGAAAGGCTTTGCTATGAGAAGAACCACTCGGCAGGACAAGCACGATAGTCATGTGATGACGGCGATGACGAGCAATGCAACTACGGCCAGTGTAACCGTGATGTTGACGAACAACATAATAATGAGGAGGATGCATGTGGCCTATGGTTGTGCCCGCTACGTACCAGGTAAGCATAACGAGGATGAATCTTCCGCTAAAGTGTGCTAAGATACACTGTCGAATTAGCCTCGGGTTCGCACGCAGTGTGACATCGTAACTCGCCACCAAACAAGTAAGTCTCCAACTTTTGTCGATAGACTACCTCTATCGATGGCACAAACAGACACACCGACAAACAGGTAAGTCATCCTTCACACAACAACTTTACTATATGCCCATCAAAGGAACGAGCAAAATCGAATGAATCTTCCATTGGATCGTGAAGGCATACACCGCATTCTCATAACTCCTCCCGGGCACAACTCTCTCTCTTTGCAGTGCCCAAACTACTTCTTTAGGGCGAAATTTGACATTGCTTTTGAGACACCCAAAAACCGTCAATTTGCCACTTCGCTCGCCTGTTTTCACCCAGAATCGCACGAGTTAGATGAATTTTACTCCCGCCATAACCGGTCTCCCCGACATCACTGCGCACCTTACTTTCCTACTAACTATGATTTTACTAACTTACCACTAAAAACGACCTCGGCTTTGAGGTCGCCCGCCTTCAAACCCCCCCAATTAGTATCTTCCCCGGGGCAAAGTCATTGACAATTGGGCGAGATATGCTCGTTTCTTTCTTCTCCTTTTCTCCGTCCGCCATACCTCCGCGCAGCAGTTTTCTTCTCTACCTCCTATCTTACTAACCTACTACCAAAACTAACCTGACCAACACACTCGCCCGGGGCTAAAACTTCGATATCGCCTCTCACCCCAACCATTTTCATGGAGCAACGCGCGAGATCTTCTTTTTCAGCTCTCTCCTAATCTGGCTTGCTTCCGCCATGGCTCGCTCCCTTTTTACATGCACCCTGCACTGCGTCGCGTCCGCATTCACCGCTTTTTCCTACTCCCTTTTGGTCAGTGTTAGCGCCTGTTGTCACTTTCCTCCTACCGCTTGTCGCCTCTCTCCTTTTCGACTAGCGCAACTCCGACGGTGGCGTGCCCTCAACGACCGATACCGATCCATCGGTTTCAGCAACCCTGAGGAAAACTTCGAATTGAACCAGCTACTACACGGCTCAATTAGTCTTTCGCCCCTATACCCAAGTCTGTCAAACGATTCGCACGCAGCATTGCTGCAAGCTTCCCCGTTGCGCCTCAGGCCCTGGTCGATAAAAATTGTGTTTGCTCAGACAACCAAACAAGTAAAAACTACCACAAACCGCATAAAGGTGCTTTAGGGAAGCCAAAATTCATGAAGCGCGGCCTACGCTTGGTTGTTGTTGCCACTCTGACTCCTCAATGAGTGGGAGGGCGCGGTCCTACTGCGGAGCCTGAAATGCGAGCCAGGTGAGGTGGGTCCCAGTGGGTAACTGCTACAGTCTTGCGGCCCTCACCTTGGTGCGCCTGCTTCACTCTGCCTAGGGGCATCCCACCACCCTTTGGGTCCCATGGGCCATGCTCACTCATTAAGACCCTCCCATGGCAGACTGCAGGCAATAGACGGAGCTTCGTATCAACCCCCTCCACCCGGGCTTCTTTCTGCCCCGCGGTTGAATCACCCACCAGCTCGCATGCACGAAGAACTCTTTGGTCCACGTTTTAAGTTAAACAGGATAAAGGGTTTTCACTAGCACCCCAAACACGTAAGAACCATGAAGTCAACCAGAAGAGGGGCGCACACAAGGTCCTTAACTGGCATGACGACCCCCAAATCCGATATCGTGCCTGTCTCGAAAAACAAAAATAAAACAACAATGATGAATAAAATATTCAAGAAGAGTTTAAGTGTCACGAGCCGAACAAGAGAAAGGAACCGCAAGTACCGCTCCGACGACGCAGAATGCAAAACCAAAGGACATAGCCCCGCCCGGGCCCTCAACCCCTCGGTCCCTTCACGCTACTCTGATATTCCCGTGTTGTCGCTACTCCGATATTCCCGTGTTGTCACCACTCGGTTACGATCCCTAAATCTCTTTGGTGAAAGTTCGATGTTGTAACCAATAGTACTAGGCCCAAGTCCAAGCCGAGTACTAGCGGACACCTATATAGGCGGGTACTGTACGGCACGTGGATCTGCTGAAAGTTTTCAAGGCTATTTCTCGGCCTACCACTAAATCCACGACCGTGAAGCCCTGTTCCTACCGTGCGTTCACTTCCTCACACGCTCTGACTATAACCTAGTGTCGCGTTGTCGCCGATACCGTCCTTCGTACGTATGCATATGTCACGGTCAAGTGTACTAGTCAAAAGAAAAATATTATTTTAATTTTTAGTTTACTCAAAAAATAAAAAACTTGGTCGGCAACCATGCGATAAGAAGAGAGATTACGCGCGCCTTAAATCTGTACGCCCACACACTTTCTACTCTAGTCAACCATTCAGTCCACACAAACCTCAAACACCTCCACACCTCGCACGGTATACTTAAACTTTAAACCGAACTTATTTTCTCTTGTTTGCAAAAAGCAGGGCGGATACCCTTGTAAGGGTATTCGCACCGACACCACTGTCCAAGAAATGGCCTTGTGAATACAATGGATCAAAAGGTGGTTTAGTCCTCAAACTCCATGGAGTGTGTTAGCCTAGGAACAGATCAAAAGGTTAGCTCCACCAACCGGTGATGAAATTGACCCAATGACATGGTTGGAAAACAAAGCCTCGACTTTACCCAGAGCCACAAGGATGAGGGTAGAGGAGTCTGACCTATCCAATAGGGAAGCTGCCAGAATAGACCTTGCTAAAGACCCCTTCTGGTCCTCCCTTATTAAAACATGGAGAAAACTTTCACTTACTGACAAGATCCCCCCAGAAAAAGGTGGGAGGAAGTCTGCAGACAACCACTCTTCAACAACATCTGGATCAGAGATTCACAAGGATGCACCCTACATTGCAGAGACTCACCCTGCAAAAGATGGATAAGAAAAGGAGTGATTAGAATCAGTGATACCTGGGATACACAATACTAATGATTGGATCTTACACAAAAAAAAACAGGAAAAGTTGAAATACTGCCATCATTTAGAGGCTGCCCTTGATAAGATACTAGAACTAATCCCAATAGGCTGCACTAAAATACTCGAAAGAGGACCCAAAAGCAAAACTAACGATTGGGTAGTCTTAAAAGATGACCCCCAAGTGACTAGAAACATTCGCCATATGGAAAGGAATGGAGACGTTCTTATTACCCTCTTTGATCTCAATGATAACAATGTTTTAGTCCCCAGAAATCCAAATAAGGTCCAATGGGTGACGACAGATCAGTTTTTTTAGGCCCAAGTGATTAGCAAAATTCACCATATGGAAAGGAGTGGAGACGTTCTTATTACCCTCTTTGATCTCAATGATAACAATGTTTTA
>BFEA01000302.1:566260-584789 GCA_003427395.1 Chara braunii | reverse complement strand
AGAGAACAATGGGGCTGCAACCCCGAGGAAACGGGGGAGGGGAGGGAGGCTAGGAGGGACTGCCAGAAGCAGGTACAAGTAGTATTTACTTGGACGCCCCCAGAGGGTGATCCAAAAGAGGTAGGGAGCACGTGACATGGAAAAGAGACCCGAGAATCGGTCAGGTCCCCTCCTCTCAGTGCTCTCACCTTATAAAGGTCTCGTTGAAATAACAGAAGGAAGTTCCACCTTCCACAAGACACATTATATACCCTTCACAATTCCATTGTCCAGAAACGGAATCGAAAAGAAAAATAAAGAAAGAGCCTTTGACTGAAGGGAAACCAGAGTTTTTAACGAAATGGGCGGGGGTATAGAGGCTCCACTTCCATACGCACTTGGCCAAAGACCACTTCGCCTGCATGACATCACATATATACACAAATTATAGGCGCCCCACTGCATCCACAGCCTACAAGTACAAATACCGTTGATATCCCCGGAACCTTATTGGTCGAGAGAAACTGACAGAACCGAACTCCCTTCTCAATTCTTTAAACTACATCCCACCTTCTGCTGGCTTGCTGCCGTCAAGCTCTCCAGCTCCGCAAAACACGCAACCGCCTAAGCGCAGCACTCAAGAAACACCCACCACCCTCCTGTTGTGTGATGCAGTGTCCTCTCTCATATACCTCCTCCCATCCAACCAAAACCTCGTCCTCATTCCACAGCATCAGCAGCCATGGCCAGCATACGTCAGCAAAGGAGAACCTGCATGGCCGCCCAGACCAAATTCATTATTAGGTTAGGTTTCCCATCAACCTCCTTCCCCTTTCCAGAGAATAATCCCTCCCCCGAATAATAACACCTCCCTCGCCATGCTACAAGAATCCAAGCAAAAAACTGAGCATACCCATGAGCAGGGAAGTAGGCATGTTCCAAAGGATATACCTGGCAGACATGGTTTCTCTGACCGTCCATTATCCGCTTCAGTTGTCTTTGCCTCTCCCCCTTCCTCCATCCGTTCATGAATTCACGAAACGTACCTCCCATGTTGCCCAGCCCTCACCCCTTGACAAAAAAAAAGGGGGGCGCCAGAGGCAGAACGAAGAGATAAACCTCTCGTCTCATCTGACGTTTGCTCATGGAATGCTCTCCCACTAAGGCAAGGAATGCCAGTCAGTAAACCTACATAAGTGCAGCATGCACACAAGACAACCAACTGATGACGCCTCCTCAAGTCCCACAGATACCCCCCCCCCCCCTACAAAGTGCACCCAGAGCACACCGAGCGTACCCTGTATGTACACTTCCTGTGCCGCCTCTGGCGTGAACTTTTCTAGATAACCAATCAAAGGGACTTTTTACGGAATCGTGTACGCTCAGCCTGCTGCCTTTTCCGCCTCCGAAGTGGACTTTTTAGTATTTACTAGTGTTTAGACGGCAAGTCGACAAGCTCTCGAAGGGATCGTGTGAGCTCTCACTTGCCTGCCACTTTGTGTACAACTTGAATATCGCCGTCAGTTGTCGTGCCGTGGGCAGGCCGCTTTTACGTTAAAGGTCACCAGCCTACCAGCCTGCATAATAACAGTCAAGCTATCTATAAAAAAATCGAGATAGAGAATCGAAATAGAGAGCGACTTCGACACAGCACACGCTACTGGCTTTGCTGTATTCGCAGATAGATTATCCAAACCATGAGAAAAAGAAAAAGCAGGCCGGGCAGGCAATGGCAAACTATCTCTGCTGATATATATACTCACTTGCGCTCCCAAACAGGAGTGCGATCTCCACGACTTCATCCTAGGGAAGAGACGGAGGCCTGACCAACATTCAATCGGAAAACTACTTCGCTCCGAAATAGAGTCGCAGCACCATGGGGCCAAGGGCCAGTTTCACCCGCAAACTCCCCAGCTACACAAGAAGGTCCCTCCTCAGCTTTTCCCAAGGCTCCCTCAAAGGTGCTTCCACTTCAAACGCTCGTGGTGGAGGCCTCGGCACAGAATCATGGCAAAATCGCAGAGTGCCTTACAATGCGCCGTCAAGAACACTTAGAACAGTACTGCCATGCACAGCTTCACAGTTTGTACTACGGGCTCCGTGGTGCACAGAAGCGTGGCAAGGATTCACCCGCTGAGCCGAAAACACAACCGCCTTTCGTCGACTTCCCGCCACCCAAACAGCTAATGCCGAAGAGACCATCCGTCATCATAACATACAAAGGCATCCTGCTCGTGCATATCCATCCTCAAGCCACCTCCATCACACAACCCCAGAAACAAAACTGTGGTGCCGAGGCACAAAGCCTCCTGCTAAACATGCAAGAGAGCGAGCATAGAAGAGAGGTGCTAGGAAACGTACACCATATACTGAATAACTCCCAGCCCGTGCATCCACAAGAGACCCTGCAGAGCATGGCAGCCTCATCATCCGAGAGAGAGGCCAAAAGTCCCAAACAATTTTTGCGATCATCAGACCTCCATTAAACATTTTGTTTTGAATGCACCCGAACAAAAAACTACACCTCCCCCCTTTTCCTGAAGTCCATAAACAGCAACTCCAAGCAAGCTCAGCTGTCTCAGACGGTTACGCAGAGAAATCATAGCTGCTGAGCAAAAGAATCACCCAGAAAAAGCACAGTACGCCCGCCACCACTTTCAAAAACAATCTTCAATGAGCTTACAATCAACTCCTGGATTTCTACTCTGGTTAAAAAACCCAATGAAATTTCTCACCAACACTGGCAACGCGAAGCACGATCAAAAGGGGCATTTCTGACAGACCAAGCGGGCTTCTATTCCACCGTGCACCAAAACCGAGGACCTTGCTCCGCCTTGCGCCAGTACGCAAAGAAACTTATCTGTCTCCGAAACTCGTCATTCAGCCGTCCACACGATCATCAAGAGGGCGCACGTAATGCTCGGAGCAGAGCGAACCAACAAACACCAAACCAAGGTCCTTCGACTTTACATCTCCAAGCCCCAAAAGCTCTCTCCTGGGGAAAACCACGTCACTTGGCCCTCCCCACCATACTCCGAAGGGCGCGCATAATGCAGGGGGCAGAGGGAGCACACAAATTACTTTCCGGCACGCGTGAGCCCCGAGAAAGAGAGAACCTTGCTGCATGAGAAACCTGCTGAAGTTCCACTGTACAATCCGATGCGATCCAGAGAGTCCAGCTCGCGCAGAAATTTGTGGACGTCTTAGCTGACCCCTCAGAAACTGGGACTTTTTTCGGCATCAAGCAGTACACTAAGACAGCCCACTATCAACCATACGCACTAGAAACAATGCAGATCTGTAAGGAAGAACATGAAATCAAGGATCAGCAAAACAAATCAAACGCTCTTGATTCAGTTCCCAAGACACCACTGCCAATCTGGCCCAAGCCTGGCAAGTCTTCGCACAGTGAAGGTTATTAATTGGTAGTGGCGCGGGGGAATGGAATACCTGCTTCAGGAAGTTGTGGACATTCCGCAGAGCAAAACTGCACTTGACCGCAGCATTGTCCTCGCATTGTGGAGCCTTTCCGCAGAGCAAAACTGCACTTGACCGCAGCATTGTCCTGGCATTGTGGAGCCTTTTCAAGAGATCTTGAGAGCCAGCACGTAGCGGGAACGAATCATGGTAAACTCCAACAAATCTTAAGGATCAGCAAATTGAAGAGACGACTAACATGCCTCCGACATTCAACTCCTTTTGCAGACCGAAAAAAAAAAAAAAAAAAAAAAAAAAAAAACAGACTGAGGCGGCAAATTCATGGCTCGCTCTGACGAGTTCAAACCACAAGGATGACCACTTCTACTCTCTATGCTTATCCTAGAGGAGGGCAACAGCCAGCAAAGGGGGATTCTCAGTTGACAGGACAGCCAAGCGCAGTCCCACACCAACGACCCAGAATGCTGTATGCCAGCCCTCCACACATGTTGGCAGCAAGACAGCAATGGGAAAAGATTTACAGCAGCATCTATGCAGAGAAGATTAGTTTGCCCTGCATACGCAACGGACGCTAGGTCTAACGGTTCCTTGGGAAATCTAAAAGAGGGCGGAAAGGGGGACATCGTGCAGCCCCAGAAACGAGAGTTGCAGTCCGTTCTCAAACACGAACAAGGTTTCTCAATGATCATCAATCCAAACATGAAAAGAATCTTGTACATCACGTTCTGGAGGGGTAGTCCCCATAATAATGGGGTGCACATGGATGGAACCGCGATCGTGCCCAGAACCGAACCGACTGAAAAAGTAAGTGTGCCTCGAGTCCGCATATGATAATACTACCACTTGAATAGAGGACTCGAGCTCAGCAAGGGTGTGAATTACACCACCACATGGAAAACGTTACAGGGGCTATCTGCAGCAGGATGGACGAAAGCACATGGAAATTTTTCCAGTGGCTATCAGCAAGAGAGCGTAAGCGAACCCCCGCTACAGAAAGCGCCTTAAAAGAGGCAGAGAGCCAACGACTTGGCTCTCCCATAGGGATGACGTGGTGCCAAGGATGCCAAGAGGAGGAATGAGGTAACTGTTGTGCATACAGGAAGAGATTCCACCGAAATGGAGAAAAAAGAAGCACAACTGACCAACTAACCGACGAACCAACAAACGAACAAACAAACACCATAACAGGCAAGGCCACGTATGCACACTGGCACCCCATTCGATGGACAAGACGATGCAAGGTGGGAAAGGTCCGGCCTCCATAGCACTACTGCATCCCTCTGTTCTTTGCTGAAAGCCACCGAAAGAAAGGGAATCAATTCCTTGCCGTCTGAAGTTGCAAGAGTTATCCTCTCAATGCCCCTCTGTAGCCTCCGCACTGGTAGCCTACCAACCCCCCCCCCCCCCCCCCCCCCCCCCCCCCCCCCCCCCCCCCCCCCCCCCCCCCCCCCCCCCCCCCCCCCCCCCCCTCTCTTTCCCCTCTTTCCCTCCCATTGACTCCTACCTATGCCGTGCAGGTCTGCCAATGCGGGCCGCAACGACTTGACACACTTTCAATGGAGGCATTCGTGAACTCTATAACAACCTCCACGGACGTACTAGCGGAGGTTCCCATCTCGCATTGCAATGTGGTAACGATCTAACCAGAGGTGTGCAGCGGTGGGATGAAGCTTGCTCTCCATAGGACTCTCCACAGGACAGTACAGGCAATGATGGCTCTCTCTCTTGTCGCAAGGATTCCCCTTCTCCTCGTACTTGCATCGCCCCTCCCAAAAATATTCTGTACATCGGTTGGGGTGTCTCTCAAACTCTTCCTTCAACAGTGGACACTGATAAAGATCCTTCCTCTTTGCCAAGAGCGACATTGCCGCTCGTATTGCTCCCATGGCCGTCTTCCGGAGCTGCACATAGCAACAACGACACAAGAAAAAGGGACTTCCATCAGCAAAATCACAATCAGTAAGCACCAAGCCAACGCCGCCGGATCCATGGCAGGGTGACATCACACATAGCAACTCCATCACTGCACAAGAAGAGCAACCATCTTCGCCCGAATAGAACACCCTGTGGTAACAACTGCATTTTGGAGTCCTCGCGGTCAGATCCACAGCAGAATGACATCAAAGTGTGCACAAGAGAGCAACTCCAGCATTGCACAAGAAGAGCAACCATCTTCTTCCCCGTTGTAACAACAGTATTTTAGTGCAACTTTTAGTCTAGATACAGCATTAATGACCGGGCATCTGTTCTATTCATTCGGGTGAGGCAAAATGTCTCCAGGGCAAGCACAGGCAAATGTAATATGGCAAGCAGTGCGGCTATCAGACGATAGCCATCCAGAGTCCAGCACAACAGACGGACAGACCTGCTCGACAAGTGCCATGTCCTCTCGCCTCCTTTCTCCGCCCTTCGGTTCCCATTAAGCGACACACTTGGTCACATACACGTCATGTCACTTCATTTCTAAGGAATTGCCAGGGCAAGCACAGGCAAATGTAATATGGCAAGCAGTGCGGCTATCAGACGATAGCCATCCACAGTCCACCGCAACAGAACGACAGACCTGCTCAACAAGTGCCATATCCTCCTTAAGCGACACACTTGGTCACATACACGTCATTGACTGCCTATTTCTTCTATTTCACTTCATTTCTAAGGAATCGTCACTCCAAACACAGGCAGGAATGTTTGACAGGTCTCCTTCACACATTATTGCAACATCGCTACAATGCAAGTAACGACAGGGCAATACAGAACCTTCACCGTAAGCCATACTGTACGTACATGTACAACAATTACCGAACATCACACCGCTATCCTGCCTTTCAGAGACAATTGCCACGATCTACTAAGGGAAGGGACTCCAATATCAGCCGCGGAGGTAGGAGCGCACTGGAGGGGCCACAATATCACGATTCTTCAATTATGCCGGCAGCATACCACCAATGACCACGAGACTTCCACTTGCACCCCATATGGTTGCAAGCGTTAGTCAGCCGAACAGTACGTTCTATTTTTGTTTCCCTTCCCCCGGACAAAGGAATGTGTCTATAACTACTACGAACGATTGAGTGTGTCCATATCTGCTAATCTATTTTTGTTTCCCTTCCCCCGGACAAAGGAATGTGTCTATAACTACTACGAATGATTGAGTGTGTCCATATCTGCTAAGGGAAGAGAGATGGCCCACCCGGCTTTCGACAAAGGGTATCTCATACCCGTGGATGTCAAGCCCGGAGTAGCGGAGACATATACCATTGCCCGCTGGGCACAATTTCATAGCGATACCAGCTAATCATAACGAGTTCGCTAGGGCATTCGAGGGCATTCTTATTTATTCATATATTTCATCAACGAGATTAAAAAAAAAGGGGAAAGAAATAAACATTCACATAGTGCTATCGCCTTTTTACAAACCCAAATCGATCGAGGTTACTGCCTCTGTTTCGACGACTGATATACACCCGTGAGTGGTAAAGCCTGGAGTCGCAGGGACATACAGCATTTCGCAAGTCCGCACAATTTCATTAATAACAACAGCTATAATAACGAGCGCATTACCTCTCTCGGGCATTCCACGGCATACCTCAATCCCGTCGCCTTTTTGAAAACCAATGGTTTTCATCGTCAAGCCCGGAGTAGAGTACCTAATAATGAGCGAATAATGAGCGCATTACCGAATCCGCACAATTACACTACATAACAAAAGCTACTACTGCATTGATACCTCCTCTCGGGCATTCAAGAGCATAACTCGATCCCGTTGCGCTTTTGAACAGCGCAATCCATTAAGGGTTACTCCCTGGATTTCGACGATGATATCTTACACCCGTGGATGGCCATTCCCAGAGCAGCTAAGGACACACCACGTTGTCGGGCAGGCAGAGTTCCAGAGATCCAGAGTTTCATAACAATAACAGAAGTGATAATAGACGATGAACTACCTCGGCCATTCATGCACATACCTTCAATACCGTCGCGCATTTCAAGGCCACCCCCGAGTTAAAAAAAAAAAAAAAAGCCTATTGAATCAATCAATAGCCCCATTTGGGCCATTTTTACAAGGCCCACGAGATCCAGAGTTTCATAACAAGGCCCACGAGAAACAAACAAACATGCTACAGTCTTCCCCCGAACACAACGTACCCTCTTTTTTTTAAAAAAAGGGCCATTTTTTATTTTTTTTGCATGTCATCCTTGCAGAGGGGCCATGCTAATGCCAATCTTCTCTGTGTCGTTCCAACTTCAACGGATGCCTCGAAGGACACGCACCCTCATTTTGGCTGCACCGTACCGAAATGATACCTTCACCAACGAGCCTACCCCCTCAGTTGGTACACCCGTGCAGTCTTGAAACGCACACCGTAGTTCGAATGCTGATGATGACCTTGATGAACGGAATCATATCATTCTGAATTACCCAGGCCCGGTCGGACCGATGAAGATATCCCAACGCTGTCGAAGAAGACAAAGAGAAAGATAACTTTCGTACACATTTGGTATCAGGGTGCGTTGTGTTCGGGGGAAGACGGTAGTTGCCACTATCAGCTTTGGATCCATGCCAAGTGCCGGTGCTGTCGAAATAAACGGGCTCCCGCGGTTCGACAGTCGCCCCTCAATCACCGGATAGGGACAGGTAGGGGACTACCTACCTCCTCCCCTACCTGTCCCTATCAAGAAGGTCTCCGAGCGTCAGAAACGGAAGTCAAAACCGGATTCTCCAAGCGGCCGACAAAGTCAACGCCAGTTCAAGAAAGTGTAAGACAGCCCCTCAAACCACGACCGCAGGAGCGCCGCTACTTCTTTTTTTTTTTTTTTTACCAACTTATTAACAACATGTAGATCAATGTTTCAAAAAAAAAAAAAAAAAAAAAAGAGCGCCGCTATTTCAGCAGTTTACGGGACGACTTCATGAACCCAACCGCACTGAACGGCTGGGATGACCTTGCTCGCCCTCGCCTCGAATGTAACCTGGGACCATTAAATTAGTACATCCAGTCTTAAAATCGCGCGAAATAGACATAAAGATCGCATTCTATGTTTAATGGGAGAAGAAGGGAGGGGGGGGAGATGGTGGATTGAGGTAGGTAAACACCAGTAATAACGGATTTTCAAGCCTACTCTACCCAGGACTTCATCGGCAACCGTTCGAACCGCGCTACCCTAGTAGTTCCACTGGGAAACAAGAACACAGGTCGAAGTAAAGCAAATACCATGAAGTGATCAGATCACGACGTAGATAGAAGTCACATAGCACAATTGGCAAGCATCGATCTAGATGAAACCCACATCGGGTCTTGACAGACTTCCCAAGAGCACAAAAAAAAAAAAAAAAAAAAAAAAAAAAAGCAGAAAGGTGGGTGGTATCCCGCGAAGCAAGGATCGAGCCCTGGCTGAGTCCGTAACAACAAAAACTATGAAAAAGGTTGCTGGCCAGACTAAGAACAGATGTCACAATACTCCAGTAGAGAGTGATGTTCCTCGCATGAGGTAAGATAGAAATGGAGTGGGGGTGCGCCAGGAGATATATATCGAGAGGAGTGGTGGGATGGGAGTCTCGCTTCCAATAAAAAAAAAAAAAAAAAAAAAAAAAAAAAAAGACTTCCCAAGAGCACAGACTGCCTTTTCCTTCATCCTCAGCATTTAACAAACACGCAAAACTACGTACCAGACGGCAAATCTCCTCGACTGTAGGCACTTCAACCTCGAAGTGCAAGGAGGATCTCTCGTATTTGCTTCTTTTCTTCTGCATCGGGTACCACGAGGGACCTCACACACGGTCATGGCAATGACAACCCCACAGAGTAGGGAAAGAGTCGCGCTTCGGTATCCAGACACATCGTCACCGGCGTTAAGTTACCCTCCGAATCGCTACGCGCGAGGGTAAAACACGCTCACTTCGTGGGCGATAGGAAATGAAGACGTTATCTTTCTTCCTCCTCCAGTAAAATTGTCAGCAGCCAGTTGATTCAGCAATGGCCCATCCGGCCCCCAGAATGCACAACAAGATCAACTCGGCTTCGCTGACAAAATATTTATTCGCCATGTGAGAGCTCCCACCAATGAAAGGCCGTAAGATCATATGAAGAGAGTAGCAGACTAGAATACCCTTAAGTACATTGACACTTAGCAAGACTAATCAATCAATCAATCAATCAATCTCCAACTTGTACTCCGGCTAAAACAAGGCGAGAGTAGCAGACTATGATACCCTTAAGTACATTGACACTTCGCAATACTAATCAATCAATCAATCAATCTCCAACTTGTAATCCGGCTAAAACAAGGCAAGATTAGCAGACTATGATACCCTTAAGTACATTGACACTTCGCAAGACTAATCAATCAATCAATTAATCAATCGATCAATCTCCAACTTGTAATCCGGCTAAAACAAGGCAAGAGTAGCAGACTATGATACCCTTAAGTACATTGACATTTCGCAAGACCAATCAATCAATCAATCAATCAATCAATCAATCTCCAACTTGTAATCCGGCTAAAACAAGGCAAGGGTCATACCGTTGGCCCACGTCACTGATCTCCAAACGATCGATCAGCTCAACCGAGCTCACCAACCGCCAAGCAGAGAGAAAAGATGCCATTCTGAATCTTGATACTAAATCAAATCCCGACAAGGGAAACCTCCGATGGCCTGAACCAACGGACCTACCTATTGAATTTTCCTAGGAAGCTTCTAGTTGTTACACCCTTGAACCGATCGATCAGATGAACAGAATAAAAGATCCGACTCGATGGGCGGTCAGTTTAATGAACAGACCCCGAGTTCGAATCCAGATGCAAACAGATGAACAGAATAGAATACAGTAATTCTGAATTACCTCTTGGGGGCGGTCAGTTCAATGATGATCTCATCGATGGGCGGTCAGCGAGATTAGGAATCGAGATGACAGAAAGATCCGACTCGTCGGTTGTGCTAGAAACCCAGTTCATTCCGTTTTATGTCTCACTTCAGGATTTTTTTTTGTAATACTTCAGCTTTACTTGTGTTATTAGGTCTTGAACTTTTTGCCATAATTTTCTATTACTTGTGTTATGTAGGAGCTAATGCTGTCCTATAAACGCCTACAAGACCATTCCGATTTCGCGGCAATCTCACAAAGAATCCACAAAGTTCATCCCGATTTGATGACCAATGGTGGAAGAAAAGCTACCAACCAATTGAGAGGTTATATATACCATGGCCAGCGAAGCTGTGGCGGGTCATGCATGATACATTGAGGGTTGTCTAGTGCTCAGAATACCACGTGCACCCCTTCGTTCCCGCCTTTTTTTGAAAGCAAGAGTGCTTAGAATACCACGTGCACCACTTCGTTCCCGCCTTTTTTTGAAAGCAAGAGTACCACGTGCAGCCCTTCGTTCCCGCCTTTTTTTTTAAAGCAAGAGACAAAAACGTCGCCGACCCGCGCATGGAGCTTTTGAAAGCTGTCCAACGGTCAGATACAATGCGCCCATTTATTCCCGCCTTTTTCTCAAGCAAGAGACATGCTTTTGCGAGCTGTCTAGCGTTCAGAATACAATGCGCCCCTTCTTTTTTCACGCCTTGTTCTCCAGCACGAGAGAAACCCGCGCTTCTTTCTTTTTTCTTTTTTTTCTTTTTTTTGAGAGGAACCCGCGCTTGTAAGGGCGATGGAACAGGCGGGACGGCAATCCATGGGGTATTGACATGCGGAGCAGTAGCAAACAGCGCGCTTCCAACGGCAAGAAGCATTCCAAGGATATTGATCTCACTCCACTACTCGAGAAATGTGCAAAACGAGAATGAATCTTCCGCTAGAACATGGAAAGATAATAAACCGCCATGATTTTTGTCTTTTGTGAAGATCGAGAGTAGTGGAGCGAGGCCCCATCGATTGGCGACTACATCCTCCAGTCTACCAATAACATACAGAACGTTGATTATAGTATATACATAGATTTGGCATTCGCCTGGATATCAACGGCAATAACATACAGAACGCTTATTATAGTATATATACATACATTTTGGCATTCGCCTGGATATCAACGGCTGGTAGATAAATAATCGAAAGAAGGGCACCAGCGCAGGGGCAATCAATGGAATGCGCGACCGCTGCTGGGTGAGATTTCATCCCATCCCATCCCATCCCACCCTCTAACAGACCCAAGTACGAACAATTTTTTTTTTTTTTTTTTTTGCCAAGTCCGAACAAATATAAAAAAAACACAAATCTTTAGAAAGAAAGGGATAACGGAAACAGCTTCAGGCGTAGCCGGCCGCAGCAGCAGGTGAAATCCAAGTCAACCTTCGCGGGTATTCAAGTTCCCCATATCGCACATGTACAAATTTTGCACATATACATATTGATATATATCGTCACATGAATTCTTCCATCACACCACTCTCTTCTCTACAACTCAGCCCGTTCAATGCTTCTTCCAGCGCCTTTTCCCTAATCCTGGTACATAACTGCAGCCACGTCATACAAGGCGTATCATCATTGCCTCCTCTCTGCTTTTTAATTGTCTAGCCAAACCAAGAGCGTGCCAAGCCAAGAGGGCATTATAACCTGCTATCTCCTCGTTCACCCCTCTTCTAATCCGCACCTGCCCTTCAAAACAAAACAAAAAAAAAAAAAAAAAAAGACTGCGCCGCGCTCTGCTGCAGTGCAATACACAGACAACACTTTCCGCCAACTGTTGCCAACTTACGGAAGCCATAATACGCCTACTACTGCATGTACAACACCTGGCAGGTATCCCACCCCCTCCCACCTATCCCTTTCTATGCATTGTTCTTTTTTTTTTTCCTTCTCAAAAAGCTTGCCAGACACAAGAGCTTGTAATAATAGCTCACACCCCCACCATCCCATTGCATGTCTTTCCTCGCCCCATGCTACGACATCCTAGCTGCTCTTTGGGCGAGTAGCAAACATCCCGTGACGTGAACCACTCAGCCGCCGCCTAATAGTCACCCTGTATAACCCATCCCCCCATTTTCATCCCCAGTATTATTATCACTGACGATTGAGCATTCAACCACCCAAACCATACAAAACTTTCTTGGGTGCGTCAATATCATACCTAAATAGCTATATGATACAATGAGAATCTCCCAGCCAATAATCACTGATAGCTACTACGCTGCCAACCCAACTATTACATAATTACTATACCTTTCGCAATTACCTTTCCTGGTAACAGCTACATGCACTCCTTACCGCGAGTACGTGGCTACTACCTTCTTCCCCCGAATACAACGTGCGGTCATTATAGCTGTATTTGGGGTATCTTTCAGTCTAAATACAGCTATAATGATCGTACGTTGTATTCGGGGGAAGAAGGTAGTCAATGTGAAAAACAAAAAATGCACGCCGACAGGCGGGAGGCTCTTCCCCCTCCCCTCCACCTTCATGGTCGCCATAATCCTGCCCATCACTTACCCGTCAATCAGATCTGCGATTACCTTGTCCATCCCCTCTCAGGGTACCCCTCACAAATACCATCCTTCATCTATGATCTACCAGAACACAACAGCTCGACAGCCAATGATAACAGAACACTGCCCCCTTTGCTTGCTGTTTGTTCCCTCCCCTTCCCCCCCGCCCCCCGCCTAAAGCAAATTCGCTAGGCCAAACCATTTGAGCCTTAAATCGGCTCTGCACTGTGATAAAAGAATGTATATGTGCTATCAAACCTTAGGCGCCTTTTCTCTGCAAACAGAGTTTTGCATTGACACTACCAAGTTCAGACCACAGAGCTACCTCCACGCACAATCAGCACCACAGAACATTGCCGACGCATAATCCTCTTTCTTTCATTAGTTTCATCATTCTTTCTTCTTTTCACAATGCCAAACGACCAACCTCCACATCGGCAACAGAATCTTGCTGCGCATCGAGCTGTCACTTTCACTATAAAACTGAACCTGTTTAGCATCCCGACCTATTTAGTATCCCGATCTCCCATTTAGCATCCCAACCTCCTATTTAGCATCCCACCTTCCTATTCAGCATCCCAACCTCCTATTTAGCATCCCGACTTCCTATTCAGCATCCCAACCTCCTATTTAGCATCCCGACTTCCTATTCAGCATCCCAACCTCCTATTTATCATCCCCACCTCCTATTTAGCATCCCGACCTCCTATTTAGCATCCCGACCTCCTATTTAGCATCCCGACCTCCTATTTAGCATCCCGACCTCCTGTTTAGTTTTGGAGCATCTCGTTTACGGTCCCGGCCTCCGGTTTAGCATCCCGATCTCATCAGACACGCGAGACTATTACATGCCGTTATTCCCTCCATGTCATGATACCCGAATTACCGTAACGAAAGTTCGTGTTTTCACATTTATTACCCCGAGGCAAATTCTAACGGTCTGTTTCAACATGGGACTAGCGGACGATTCTCAAGAAGATAAATGCGTCCAAGGACGTAAACTCAGCAATCTTCGGGATTCAACGGTCTGCTCCACAAGTTGGGTATGACTGTTATGCGTGCAAGATGACCAACCATCGTATACCTCGGAACAAAATTCGAAAATCCGATCGTGCAGACAACTGACCGTTCAACTGCAAAAAAAGTCAAACGTATCCGTAAATGCGAAGACTTGTACGAGAAAAAACAACCGTCCCAAGTCTTTACGATCTTGCAGTGCACAGATGAAACTGAGATGTTCACAACCCTGACTTTCGCATCTCCGCTAATCGTCATCTTTGCATCCAGTTCAGACGATGTCAAACGCCCACGCTTCCCCTGTTCTTACAGCGCTCTCTCTCTCTCTCTCTCTCTCTCTCTCTCTCTCTCTCTCTCTCTCTCTCTCTCTCTCTCTCTCACACACACAGACCATTGCAGTATGATTCTCACCTCGCATTCCCTCACAACATCACTACAACCTCTCTCTCTCTCTCTCTCTCTCTCTCTCTCTCTCTCTCTCTCTCACACACACACACACACACCATTTCAGGACGATCCTCATCTCGCATTCCCCCACAGCTTCACTCCAAGCTCTCTCTCGCTCACTCGCTCTCGCTCTCTTCCCCATTTCGTCGCCCCTTGCTCACGCTCCGCAACGCGTGCATCGCTGATGCCCCACCGTTGTTATTGATGGCTGGCCTACTTCCATCTTTTTGTGCAATCGTTCTACCTATGAACAACGACCAGAATAGTAATATTTTTCCCCATCTGATTCGCTACGTCACCTTTGAATGACTACCAAGGTTTTGTTAGATTGGAGATTTCACCGTTCACGACCCATCACCGGCACCACTACGTGGATTTTTTCCAGGGCAGGAAAGCTCTTAGCGTAGAGGCAGTCCAGGACGACAGAGGCGAGGGCGCGTTTTTCTTTTCACGCTTTCCGTGCAGGCGGAAGGAGAAGAGTAAAAGCTGGATGGGTTATTGAGGGAAAGAGGAGAGGGACGTGGAGAATCGTTGCGGGGGGGGGGGGGGGGGGGGGGGGGGGGGGGGGGGGGGGGGGGGGGGGGGGGGGGGGGGGGGGGGGGGGGGGGGGGGGGGGGGGGGGGGAAGCAGTACTTGCCTGTACCTCGACCGCAACCCGAGCAGCGCGCTCGAGCTCGAGCTCCTCTCGTACTTTCCCGGCCGCTTTCTCCGCTTCAATCCTTTCCTTCCAGTGCTCCTCAAGATCTTCCGCACATTTCCGCGCCTCCGCCTCTGCCTCCGCACGACTCGCCCTCTCAGCCTCAACAAGGCTTTCGAGTCTCTTGATGCTCACTTCGGTCTGCTCTGCAATCGTCTTCAGCGCCGCGTCCGCCGTCCTCCTCGCTGCTCTCTCGGATTGCAGCATCTCCTTAACATTTTCGACGTTCTCTTCCGCAGCACTCCGCTGGGCATGTTCTCTCTCCAACTGCCTGTTCGCTGCATCGACCCTCGACTCCGCTTCCACTCTTGCGGTCTGCTCCTCCTTTAATTGCTCCTTCGCACCTATCAACTCCTTCTCCAAGGCTACCCTAATATCCCGCTCATCGGCGAGCTGCCGAGCCACAGAGCAGGCCTGCGATTCCGCGCCAACGCGGACAGACCGCTCTTTGTTCAACGCCTCATTAAGGCTCCGCGCTTCGGCATCCGCGAGCTTGCGCGCTCCCCTGGCCTCCGCCACATCCCGCCTGGCATCGTCGACCTCCGCCTCGGCAGCCAGGCGCGCGGAGCGCTCGCGCTGCAAACACTCCGTCAACCGTTTGATCTCGCTTTCCGCGGTGCTCCTCCCGCCCTTCTCCTGCGCAAGCTGCCTCTCCAAGGCATCCGCTCGAGACTCAATCACCGCGCGCGCTTTCCGCTCACTCTGCAGCGCTTCCGCCAAACACTGTGCTTCCGCTTCCGCCTTCGATCTCGCCACCTGTTCCTCCGAGAACTGCCGAATCACCATCTCGTACCCCAGCTCCGCAGTCACGCGCGCTGTCTTCTCCGCCTCTAGCCTCTCGCCTAGCGCCTTCGCCTCCTTCCTCGCGATTATCCGCGCCGATTGCAACTCCTCCGCTAGCTTCTTCTTCTCCGCCTCCACCGCTAGGCGCAATCCTCGCTCTGTGTCTAGCTGTGTCTCCACGCGATACCGCGTGTACAGCAGCGCGGCTGCTCCTATGGGATTGGCATACGTTACCACAAGGAGCAGCCGCCCCACGAGGCGGACCGCCATGGCGGACACGGAGGTCGCACATGGAGATTGCTGCTGAATGTTCATCATGGTGATCAACGGCGGACACGACAACCCAATCTCTCCCGCCTTTGCCACAAATCATGCAGCTCCCCGCGCCCTGCCTCTGGCACTCTACGCCTCCCTTCTCGGCCCTCAACCTCGCACGCACGTTCTCGTCACCGACTGCCCCTCGTCCTCACTCAGGGTCCTCCTCGCTGATGGGCGCCTGAGACCCCAATCCCCCCCCCAACCCCTTTCTCAGAGAACGCGCGTGCTCGCACCCGAGTGCGCAATCCAGCAGGAGGACCAGCGTCGCTACCAGAGCCGAAAGGCCGAAGACAGAAAAAACACGGTAGCGACCGCAGGAGATCCTTCGTCTTCCTCGTCGTCCTCCTTCATTACATCAGACTCCCATGCACTCTCTCTACATCATTCTCGCTAACTGAATACCAACGGCCGCCATTCCCATCCGGACAGCAAAGCAGTCAAGAGAACCCAGGACGCTCTGAGTGGATGGAAGAAGAGAACGAACGACTGGACAGAGGCTCCGGCCCTTGCCGCCTGACAAACGCTCCTCTACTACGTACTAGTGACCAACTAGTCAACCACTATGACACGACATCGCCGGGTTTTCTCTCCATTAACTCCCACAATCTCTCTCTCTCTCTCTCTCTCTGAGTGACGCTCCATAGCTTCCTCATGAAGGGTCCGCAACAACAACAGGCGAAAGCGTAAACAGCGCCTAACTTTCGAATCCGAATCGTATACAGAGACGGGAAAGCGAAGACGGACCAACAACGCCTCCCCGGATGCTGGCAACATGCGGATCCATCGCGGATACGCGCGTGCGACCCGCCCGCCACCAGCAAGAATTCTGTTGTTGCTTGCGAGACCGTGGTACCCACGCTGGACACGCTCGGGGGTGGACCGCGGTATTTCCGCGCGGTAAAGTTGAGGTTCGATTTCAATCCCGCGCACACCCGGCTCTGCCGGCCAAGGCCCCAAAATATTATGTGAACGCACCCCGCCCAAATGACTGCATGGTACACGGATGTAACTGTTGGTAAACAGAACATGTGTTCGAGTCCACGAGCCGATCAACGCAATTAAATCTGCCTTGAGGGGCTATAAAAAAGAAACGCAAAAACGAACGTGAATGACGGGCGCCCCSCCCCCCCCCCCCCCCCSCCCCAAAAAAAAAAAGAAAGGGAAAAGCCGCGCGCCAAGGCGTCCATGGTACATGAATGTAACTGTTAGTAAACTGAACATGTGTTCGAGGCTGCCCGTCCCGATGAACGCAATTAAAGCTGCGTTGAGGGGCTACAAAACTGCAAAAAGCGAAAATGTACGTGAATGAAAGCCGCCCAACAAAATTGGAACGATACAGAGAAGATTAGCATGGGCCAGAGAAGAAAGCTGCGCAAGGATGACACGAGGGAGAAAGAAAAAAAAAGAAAAGAAAAAAAGGGGAAAAAAAAGCCGTGCCAACGCGTGCACAGGAGACAAAAGGGAGGAAGCTCACCGCCAGTTAGCTTGCTGGTTGCTTTCACATGTCTTCTGCCCTGAATTGCAGAAACGCGGCGGTTCGCTTTTCTTCTGCCTTCCGGCCGCGACGCTCGGCTGGCTTTCGGAGCGACGGGTCGCGCGACCTCCGCGGCAGTGGAAAGAACGGACACAGCCGTCCATACCATAGGCGCCCGCCGCACTGGCAGCCGCAGTAGCAGAGCCTGCCGATGTATACGAACCAGCGCATCGATCCCAGCGCCTGAAAGGTTGCCTCTGGACACGCTATTAACCCGGCAGGTTGAGTTTTCCCGCAGTAGAAACCTCACCTCACAGCTGACGAGTCCTATCCAGATCCGTCCACACACACTTATCGCTACCGTAGCCCGTAAGGGTCCCGGCCCTAAACGTTGACATCTGCTGCAGTGTGTGTGTGATAATCCTCCCAAGAAAAGAAAAACGAGGAACTCCACAGTAGCAACCAATGGTATAATCACACGGAACTATTGATAAACAGATGATGAGTTCAAACCTCTCAGAACTACAGCTTACCACGTGGGCTCCGGGAGCGCAGCCCTCAAGGATTGTGGGCAGGCAGTGAACCAGACTCCGGGCGTTGTTAGACACTACTCGGGGACAAGGATTCCACCTGTCCTTGGGGATGGAATTGAAAGAAAAGTGAAAACACCATTGTCTACCACGTGGGCGCGGGGAACGCAGCCCTAAGGTAACCAAATCAATGAGACTAAGAGCTAACACAAGAGAGAGAGAGAGAGAGAGAGAGAGAGAAAAAGAGAGAGAGAGAGAGCTGTCTCTTATACACATCTAGATGTGTATAAACCTCCTATTTAGCATCCCGACCTCCTATTTAGCATCCCAACCTCCTATTTAGCATCCCGACCTCCTGTTTAGTTTTGGAGCATCTCGTTTACGGTCCCGGCCTCCGGTTTAGCATCCCGATCTCATCAGACACG
>BFEA01000302.1:547828-564892 GCA_003427395.1 Chara braunii | reverse complement strand
ACCTCATCTATGGATTCTCAAAATTTCAGATTTTTGTGCATGTTCGTCTGAGCACAGAAAATCGTCAAAGTTGCCTCTAGCAAAACGCCTGTTTCGTTGTGCCTGACCTCCCCGTTTTGAGAAGACGGGGCTCAACGCCTGGGCCTGAGGGCCCTTTTGCAGTTCRCATGCCCTCACTTCTTTTTGGGGTCCGCTTCTACCCGGGGTCCGGTCCAACACCCCCGACTTCTTTTTGGGGTCCACTTCCACCCGAGGACCGGTCCTTCCTTTTTCCAAAAGTCCTGGTTCTAGAAGAGTTAGCTGTAGGTAGTCCGCAGTTTTGCCAAGGACCGGTCCCCCAAATTTTTTTGCCCCCTAAGAACCCACTTTGCGTCCTGGTCGTCCGCCGCCAAAAATGCGCCACATTGACACAGACGCGGAAACACACTATACCGCAGCCTAAGGGCTGCGAACAAGGAAAATTCTTTGTGGCATCCTTGTGGCCCCAGCCAAATTTTCCTTATCTCCAAGGGACCTCCTTGGAGCTCAAGGAACCGCAACTTTCGGAGCGGCGAAACCATGCATTGACGGAGAGCTTCGTTTTTTCAGTGGTCTAAACGTGGTCCGAGGCCGTTAGCACGGACGTCCCCCCCCTTCAACCTTTGCGTAGTCGCCAACGGCCTCCGACGGTTACCGTTGGCGCTCGGCCTCCGTTGGGTGGCGTCGTCATTTTCGGTTGGTGTCATGCGGTCTCCCGATCTCAGGGAACATCCGCATCCGTCGGAAAATTCAAATATTTTTTCCGGCGGCACCTGCCGATCGTCGACGGAAGCTGCTTGTGCACTGACATCATATTCCCTCGCATGCCGTCACATGCTGCACAACCGACGAGAGTCCTCCCTTCGTTGTCCTCTCCACCATCATTTGCTGGGAGTCCGATAACAGACATGGCATTGTTGTCGTCTCCACCATGCCGTTCATGATCGACTTGCGTCGCAGACTCTCTCTGTTGCTCCTCGTTGTGCTGCTTTTGGTTGCCCTCTTGCTCCACGTTTGTTTCCTGGGGCAGCTGCCTGGAGCTACACGCAAGAGGCGGTCGTCGAAAAAGGGCGACGGGATGGTCCGGCGTCTGAAGTAGAGCACTGATGGGCATGGTAGGAGGGTCATCGAGCCAGCATCGCATCACGGGGAGTGCAAGCAGTAAAGCGTGCCTCTAGCTGCCCTAGCCGAGATCTAGGGCTATCTAGTGATTTTGCATGTTCGGCCTGTTGGACTAGGCCGTTGCCTGACCCCACATGCCATGTGCTCATTTAGTTCAGTCCGGTCCTGACCAGTACCACTATCGATACCAGTCCAGTCCAGTCCAGTCAATATGTTGGGGGTATACCCCAACTACAGTCTGTTTTCAGTCTCATTCTTCATTTGCATAGTTTGGAGTATGTGCGTGTTAAGTCTGCGTTGGAACTGCGTTGTCCTTTCCAGCTCCATCTTCATTTCCCCCATCCCCATCCCTTCGTCTTGATTCTGACGGATTGTCATCCCGACGGGTCCGTCACACTGATATCAGAGCGGGAACGGTCCTCGCTCCCACCATCCCATCCCGCAAGTATGAGAAAATTGTGTAATCCCGATAAGGAGATTTTGGCCATTTTTCGGAGCCAAAAGATGGGAAACATCGAGAAAAGTGATCAGTGTTGAGTGACACACATGTGGCGAAAAAGGAGAGTGTCGTCACGACGTGCAAGCGCCAAGGCCGCCACACACGCACACACCACGCGTGCATGCTGCCTCGTTCCCAAATTATATTATACCAACATGTGGAAGTGTAGCTGCTAGGATTTGAACCTGGGCAACTACCCGCCATGCACATGCATAGCCAGTGCCTTAACGCATTGGCCAAACTCTATCCTTGTTCTTGTAGCGTTGCACGTTGGTGTTGAAGAGAGTCACGCCAGTTATTTACTTCTCTCCCCCCTCTCCCTCCCCCCGTCAGCGAGCGACGACCAATAGCCAGCACGACAACAGTGGGCAGGCTGCCATTTGCCCTCTCCCGTGGTGTCGTGGCAACAACATGACAACTTGCTGAAGGTCTGGAAGACCCCTCTGGCTAGGGAACTGCAGTACAAAGGGGGGCTGATCAAGATCTCGACATATCTAGATGATGATGATGATGATGATTACTATTATTATTATTATTATTCTTTTACTGCTGCAGTAGCAATTTGGCAGTAGTGAAAAACCCCTTGGCTAGGGGGTTGTGCGACTGTGGAATCAGGGTGGTTGATCAAAATCTCAGCCAAACCCAGAGTATCATCATTATTTTTTTCTTGTTGCGGCAACATCTTGAAGGTCAAGATCTTGGTGGTGTTTTTTGCTTTTGGTCACCCAAGAGTTTGGTAGAACCTACCTACTCACTAACCTACTCTCCTCCGACCTCTTTTCTTTCCCTTTCCCACATCATCTAATCATCTTTCCATCTCTACCACTACTTCCTCATCCAACCTCACTCTTCTCTTTTCTTTTACCTACTTCTCTCCTCTCTTTCCTATTGTTTTCTCATACCCTTCCTTCTTTACCTATCTTCCACCATTTTTTTTTCCCCTCTCCTCTTTACTTACTATGTTCCACTAATTTTCTTCTCTTCTCCAACCTTGCTATGCTTTTTTCTCTCATTCTTTCACTCTTCTCTCCCCCTTCCCTCCGCCAACTACAACCTCATCATCCCCCCACCTCCCACGTTAATCTTTTTCTCTTTCTCGCCTATTTCTCCAAAAATATGAATTATCTTATTTCCTAATTTTATTATTTTTTTTTTTTTATTTTATTTTTATTTTTATTATTATTAAAATTGAAATTTTGTTGTGGCACCTCTATATCTTGTTAGGACTTCGTTGTTTATACTTTAAACACACATTTTGACCCCTTGGGGGTAACTTAGTTATTCTTCGTGACGACACACTTCAACCCCACAGAGGTAATGAAATGCTGCCGAAAATTTTAAAAAATTCAAAACTTAGTTTTCTCTTTACTCTCTTTCACCGCCCTATTTTTTTATTTTTTTATTTTTAATTTTAATTTATTGCATTTTGAAACTTTGTGTGTTTTTTGTGGTCTCTCCTTCCTCTTGCCACCTTTTTGACCCCATGGGGGGTAGGAAAACGTTGCCGCTCATTTTTTGCTTATTTTTTTATTTCTTTATTTATTTTTAAAATTTTATCTTAAAATTTTATTATTTATTTATTATTTTTTTTTCTTCTCTCCATAGTTTTTTTTTTTTTTTTTTTTTAGGTCCCCACTACTCTACCCTAACCCCCAAACTCCGGTTAGGTTTTTCTTATGGTTTTTGTAGGGCTTAGTGTTCTCCTAACCCCCTTCCTCTCCCGCCTCCTCCCGTCGGGCACCCTAGACCTGAACGGATCCTCTCCCCTCGACCGACTTCGCTCAACCCTCTCACGCGCGATCCGCTGGTCACAGAGCGCGCCGACTCACGATTACCCACTCCGCTCCCGTGGTCCCCAACCTCTCACAGGTGGGCCTCTTTCTCCGCACATTAGCCCATCTCTTTCCCCACCTCCTTCTCCACCTCCCACCATATCTACTCGCATCCATCCACCGCACATGAACGAGAGTACATCAGAGGAGATTTTTGCGGCGCCATCCATCTCTTAGGTGCCCATTCAGGCAACAGTTCTCGATCAGACCCCTATGGACCTTGAGACCGTCCTTGGGGCCCTCCTCACATCAATGTAGGCGCGCCTCGATGCGCTTGGACCCATACAGAACCCAATGTGCTCGCTCTTGACGTCAACCGCCTCAGGAGATCTCCCCATCGGTCCCCGCCACACTACATCCCCTACCGGCTCCTTGTCCGGTTCCGTACGACTCCAGACACGAAAACGTGTTGGTTCCCCCTCCTCAGCAACTCATGACTAACACTCACTCTCAACAGTGGTGAGTAACACTACCGCTCGAACCACCCCGTCTGTTGCGGTACCTTTATCTGCCCTCTCGCTCCTGCCGCTTTGACGATTGTCGTAGACACTGGTGGCCAGACACCGGTAGTTGGCGAAGCAGACTCATTTTTTACCTATTTTGGTGCTGCTTCGCAGCTCCCCGTACAGGTCGAGACATTACAACTCAGAGTTCTCCCTCCCCCCTTTGTCTCCTCACTTCTTGTCGGGTTACCCTCTCTAACCCCGCGCACCTAGCGCGTGGCTACCTTGCCACCCACCGTGCCGCACCTGCAGGCAAAGATACTTACCCTGAGACGACCTCACCCTTCATCTTCCCTCACTACTCCGTATATTTCGGTTTTGCAAGCTTGTTTCCATCGACCTGCTCCTTCACCTCTACCCTCCTACCTCACCACTTCGTCACAACTGCTTGTGGTCGTTGGCTCCACCTCCACTGGACCTTTAACCAACGGCTATGACGCACAACCTGTTCTCACTTCCACCCTTGCACCGACCTTGACTTTTGCCACCGCAGTGCAGGCCCCTCAACCTCCCTCCCCTCGCCATCAGTACATTGGTCCCCCTTTTGTGCGCCTGTTGTATATACCCGACTACGATGGCACACTTCGCGTGTCGCATTGGTTGCAGGCAACTACACACGCACTGACACTGACGAACACTAGTCAGGAGTCATGGTGCTCTCTGCTCGCAACTAAATTGCGAGGCCGCTGCGTGGGAAAGCTATTGTACCCATCGTACTCGCACAGGTGAGGCTCCCACTTTTGTGAACTTCGCCGCCTTTCTTCAAGTCCACTATGGCGCTTGACACGGCACGACCGACGTCTTAGGTAGGGTCAATCAGATGCAATGGCTCGAGTCCTCCTCACCGACAGACCTGGAGCGTCACATCCGGGTGTTTCAGGACGCCCATCTCATTTGCGTTGAGACGCTCCTTCCAGAGAGTCTTCTAACAAACAAGTTTTTTCCCAGTCTCCCGCCTGATTACCGCATAGAGTTTTAGAGGCAGGCCTTCGTGTCCACAGAGCAAGCCTAGGAGGCCGCTCGACAGTACCAGAGGATGCAGAGTCGCTTCTCCGACGCCCCTTCCCCTTCCCGACCCGGCGCAACCACCCAGTCACGTGGCACCACTCGAGGCCGTTCCTCTTTCTCCGGCGACTTTCGCCACTCAACTCAGCCTAAAGCGCCATTCTCTCAGCGCTACGGTTTCTTCGAGTTCAGCGACGACTATATGACAAAGGTCAACCCTATCCTTGGGGACATCCCCAAGGACCTCGAGCTTTGGGATGTTATCCAATACCACTTGGATGACGAGACTGTCCCGATGACCGACCACTTGCAGATGGCGATGTCCATCATGGGCCGTGCTTGTAGTCGGCTTGCAAAGGCCGGCGCCCGCACATTCATTGTTCCTCAGGTAGACCTCCCGCAAGGTTTCGTCCCTCCTCGCGGTGCCCTATCCCATGAGGAGCACGCGGCTTTCGAAGCCCATCGCGGTTGCCTCCGCCCGGCCAGTCTGATCCAGCTGACCACGATGCAGTGTACCGTTGAGGTCTCGCACGTAGCCGAAATCCCGACCACCGAGTCGTTGTTTGCCCCTTTGGCTACCACACGAGAGGATCCTCATGACACAACAAATGCAGCTCCCTTTGCCCCGCTCTCTGTCGAGGTACCTTATGCCTCACAACAAACCACCGCATCTAGTCCTTCCGCTGAGACTTCCAACGCGCCGTGCCATTCGCACAGCTCGTTGTAACGCTCACCTTATGACTCATGATGATGTTATGTTATCTCTCCTGGAATTTAGCACTTTTAAGGCTCGTCGGGAGTGACTCACGAGACACGTAAATGTCCTGCGTCGTCTTCTCGCCCTGCTCTTTGAGCTTTATCGCACCCTCCCCATTATTACTATTCGCCTTGGGACATCTATGAGGCTGTACCGTGTTTTATGAAACTCTGACTCGAAGGGGGATTTCGTTCATCCACGAGTGGTTGAGTAAGCTCGTTTAACTACCCCCGGGTCTCGCTCTCCTATCTCCGCTAACCTCGTAGATAGTAAGATGCAACGCTTCTTCGATCAGATGGGCCCCGACCTCCACGTTTCTCTCACCCTCCAACCATGGAATAGTACCCAGGCGCCTTGGCGCTATCATTCCTCTGCATACTTCGACGTCTGGAGACTAGGTATAACTTTATCCTTGACACTCCTTGTTCTCGCAAGTTTTGTGACACATAGGCTGAATGGGCGACTGAGACACTCGTTCTTAAAACGAAGTGTGGTCAGAACTATCGAGTTTGAATCCTCTTCATTGGCACTACGGGCGATACCCCTCCCGGCCTACCTTCCCAGAACCCTCGTCCTTCTCGGTTTCACCTGAACATTCTATTTTCCACCTCTCGCCAGTTCGCTCACTTCCTGCGTCAGGAGGACGTCACCCTCTACTAAGTAAACGTCATGGATCTTATCTGTACAAACGTTGAGTTCATTTCCTTGGAGCTCGATCCCTATGACCCGTCCTCCATTTTCGCAACTCCCATCACCCTTAGCATGTGGATACCGCTTCGCCATCTAAAGTTTCTCAACCGTCCACTAACATATCCACACATACCTATCATGTTGACGCAAACGCTGAAGAACTCGCGTGGTTCACGACCGACTTATAACCCGCTGTTTGCGACCTAATTCGAGAGTACAACGACATTTTTTCCCGATATTTGTCATATAGTAGAATCCCTCCAATGCGCAATATTGAGCATTTTATCCAGCTCGTGCCTAGCTATCGTGTTCACCAGTAGACACCCAATCGACTCTCGATTCCAGGGGCGACGGGGCTCAAGCGTCATCTTAAACGCACTAACTCCTCATGGGATGCATCCGTCCTCTTTGCTCGCAAAGCGGATGAAACCCTCCGCCTCTGCATCGATTATCGCGGCCTTAACCATAATATGGTTAATAACAATTATCCCAGGTTTCTCGCAAATGAGTTGTTTGACTGTCCAACAGGCAACCACTTCTTCACGAAGATCGATCTTCGTAGCGGTCACCACCAGATCCTCGTTGCCGCAGAGGACCAGTCGAAAATCGTCTTTCGATCACGATTCAACCACTACGAGTTCACGATGATGCGATTTAGCCTCACCAACGCACCCGATGAATAATATCGTCAGAGACATCCTGGAATAATATATTCTTGAATACCTATACGACATCTTGGTCTACAGTCGTACCTTATAAGATCATCTCAAACACCTCTGTGATATCATACAGCGCTTACGCAAGTATGACTTCTATGCCAAGCTCAAATATTGTCGCTTTGCCCAGCGCAAAGTGAGCTTTATAGGACACTATGTGTCTGACCAAGGTCTCCACATGGACGATGGGAAGATTACTGCTATTGTGGAGTGGCCTGTCCCTACATCCGTCAAGCAGCTTGACAATTTTTTTATGCCTTACTAGTTACTATAGTAATTTCATCCAAAGATACGCTAGGTATTCCTACGTCCTTACCTACACCCTTCTATGAAAGAACCCACCGCGGTATTGGACACTCTTTTGCGAGTATGTTTTTATCGACCTCAAGAAGGTAGTGACTTGTGCACCAGTTCTTCATCTCCCCGATTTTGATCGTTCCTTCATAGTCATCACCGATGTGTCAGATTTTGCAGGCGTTGTACTTTCTCATATTTTTCCTACTCCTGCTGATTCTCCTTATCCTCATGTTCCCTACTCCCCCCCGGTTCATGCTGACACTTCTTCTCGACTGACGCCTATCCTTTCACCACTTTCGTCCACTCACAGCCCTCCTGTCACCGTGACTTACTCCCCCACCATCGTGAGGGATGAGACTGTCGAGGCTCGTGTTTGGGATTGTCCTATCACCATCTACTCCCATCAGTTACTTTCTGAAGAGATAAACTACATTGCCAATAAAGTGAGGTTCTCGCGGTAGTATATGCTACCCGACACTAACATCATTATCCGCTTGGGACGCCCTTCACAGTGCGCACGGACAACTCAGTTGTCCAGGTTTTCCTCACGAAGCTCAAGTTTTCCCTCGTCAATGCTGGCGTGATTTGTCGGAGTTCAGTTTCATCACCCAGCCTATTAAGGGTGAAACGAACCACGTCGCCGATGCCTTGTCCGTCGTTGTCGAACGCATCGGTCCCGCAGGGGGACCCTCCTGGTCGTGTCACGCAGGATTTGTGCAGGACTTTTTTTCGGTGGAGCTTTCGCCACTTTGACCGAGTGCGTCATACGTACCTCTCACGAACCCCTACGACAGAATATCACGCGAGGTACAACTTACTTCCGCCCAAGGGGTTGTCACCACCCTTGGATAAGCATATCCCCGCCGAGCTACCGAACCACATATGGAAGCTACTCAGTTGCAATCGCAGAGGTGACCCAACCGAGGGCGTTTCTCGTACGCTGTAGCATAGGGGGTACACTTAGTCACACGTTTCTTTCGGACCTGTACGCGAGCCAACTCACTAGGGGTTGATGTCCCAAGCTCGAATCGACACCGTTCCACTATGATGATCCATCTAACAACGCGTTACACCCTGCCAAGACTGAAATCAAGTTACACACATAAAACACGCCTTTTCCTTTTTGTATCCAACCCATAACTTTCCTGACATAGGAAGCGTTTAAGCGTCCCATGCGAGACTCGAATAAATATCACGAGGACGCTAACTTCGTCATATCGACTAAGCATGTATAATTACGCAAGCAGCCGCAGTTATGATGTACTATGCAGTACCCATAAACACGTGACCCTCAATGGTCTTGGGGTCTTTAGGGATTAATCTCTCGACGCTAGACAACCGCTAAGGGGGTTGAGAGTCCTACTCTCCTCTGCACCCTGCGGGGATGAGTGGTAGGTGGGCATAAACCCTTTGTAGCAGTTGGATACCCCTAACACTGAAAGTGGGGTTCCATCATTCGAGGCTTGGAAACAGGTCAAGGGGTTTGACTTTAAAAGTTGCTACATACTTAAATGTCCAACTAGGAAAACTCTAAAAAATAAAAGATAGAAAAATGAGATCCTTCCGTTTTTCTTTAAATACAAGTCTATTTGACCAATACGCACAATTATATTGGACCGCGTGGTCATACCACATATAAACAAAGAGGGTCATATATTAAAAAAAAAAACATTTGGTGAACACTCTCCCAATCGTATTGCGATTCCCTTCAAAAATATGCTTATGATCGGAGACAAAGTCAAATATGGATTTCCACTCTCATAACATACCTGCAATCACATCAAGTATTCAGTATCGACAAACCACACGCTACACAAGGTCAACTTCAACCAATCTCTGCACTCGTACCCTGTGCCTTAACCATACAAACTTCAAGAATAAAACACTCAGTACCTTTTTACATGGTCACTCAATAAACGTTTGGGTAAAAACCCAAAGAAACAATTCAACCCACATAGACTAAGGTCTTTAGGTTGAGTGGCGATAACGAGTTAGGATTGAGTACCAAATCGACGAATTGGCAACCAATCTGTTATCAATGGATAACAAAAGAGGATCCTCGTAGGATCGGGCTGAAACTAGTCAGATATTGAATAAAAATGGTTGGAAAAAAAATTGTAACACAACACAGACCACTATAAGTGTATGAAGAATAAACCTTCATATCACACTTCACTCAAATTATTCCAATGACTAAAACTGAGTTTACCTCTAAGTAAGAGTCAAAGAAAGAAAAAATTATGATAACATCTTCCTTGTTCAGTGTGGATTGTTAAAATATTTCCTACTAATATATAATATAACTCCTCAAAACTAAGAAAATTTTGGCAGCATTTCCTCTATAAAAAGTGTCTTTTTATCATTTATACTCATCTAAATATAAAAAATGAAACGATCCTTAACTCTAGCGAGTCAAATTTGGTCAAACTCTCTGAATTAGAAAAAATTTGGGCAGCATCCCCTTTAGAGAAGTAGACTTCCCAGATTTACAGTAAGTCATATATGAACTCGAAATGAAGTTTGAGTTCTTGCCAAGAAAAATCAGCTAACTATTTAGATATGCAGAAATTTCGGCAACACCCCTTTTAGAGAAGTGTCATTTCAAAATTTGTACAAAGATAAATATAAAACCTGAAAATGATTTATGACTGTACAACTTTCTGATTTAGTAAAAATTTTGGCAACACTTCTCATAGAAAAGAAAACTTTCCAGTTTTCTACTAAACCAGATATAAAATTTAGATAAAAGTCAAACTTTGAAAAGTTAAAATTTAACTAACTCCTTGGTTTTACAAAAACATTGTCATCACTTCCATTAGAGAAAGTAACTTTCCAAAAATAATATAAAGCAAAGTATGAAAAATAAACTTAACTAAAAAAATGCAGGAATTGAACTATGGCTCCAACATGTGGCAAACATCTAAAGCAACTGCCAATCAAAACTTATATCCACAATAAGTAGAGTTTACACTCAACAACGTGCAAGTCCATACCACAATGGTTAAGTACTCTCATAAAAATCCTAAGTTATTTTCTCATAAGATAGTTCATTGATCCTCTAGATGATTGTCCATTTTACCCATCTTACATATATGGCATGACGCTAAATTGTTCAACTTAGAAACAATGCCTAATATGCCTTTAAATTATATATGAAAAAGTTGCACAACTACTTTTCCCTTCTTTGGGGATGTGACTTTACCATTCAATTTAGAATAATGCCTAGTTGCCCTGAACTGTTTAAATATAAAAAATTTACCAACTCTCTGACTTGTCTTCAAAATATGGGCATAAGACTGAACCATTCAGCTTAGAAATAATTATACTCTTAACTTTATCTCTCTTCTTGGTGATATGACTTAAGTTGAACCATTCGGCTTAGAAACAATGTTCAGTTGTCTGTTCACATACAAATATAGATAAAGTATCTCCAAATTTATACTCGTTTGTGTTTGGTGAGTGATTTCAGGTTAAACCATTCGGCTTGGAAACAATGCTTAACTCTTCGCCAAATTCTCCCTCAGAATAAAACAAGAGACTGAACCATTCGACTTGGAAACAATATCCAGTTTATCCCAAGTTACACAAAAGCATGAAGGTGAAACATTCGGCTTGAAAATAATGCCCAACTTTAGTCAGAAACCCCAAAAGAAACAGATCGACCAAGGCATTCAACTTAGAAACAATGCTTGGTCTATAAGATCAGTCAGGCAAACCCTCATAAATAAACACATCAACAGGGACATTCAACTTAGAAACAATGTTTGACCTTTTAAAAAACAATCAATAAAACATAGCACTGAGTCATTCAGGTTAGAAACAATGCCCAACCTTTGAGATCCGGTCGAACGCATGCAAACCGCCTTTCTCCTACCTTCCCCAGTTCATCAGTTAGTTTGCTTTCAATCAGAGCAAAAAAAAAATTGAACTTCACACATGCATTCCTTCAATTAATTTGATTTATTTCTATAAGGAAAACAAAACCATAAAGGAATACATGCATATCTCCGAGTCAAACTGGAGAGATGTAATCGATAGGGGTATAGTGGGTTCACACAGGGTAGAAACAAGGTATACCTGACTGTGCCCTGCCTCCATAACCTCGGCCATGCTTCGGCAGAGCTCCCACAATCGGTCGGGCAAACCTCCCACAGAAACCTTGACAGGGATTACAGGTTTCAATCCCGCCTGCCGCCTTCCTCTCTGAACCAATATTCTAGACTGGGAGTAAGAAAGGCAGAAGGATAAATATTTAGTAGTCACTCAGACTCCCATGAGAGAGCCTTGATTCCTTGATGCGCCTGAGGGCCCCGCAATGATGGTCGAAATGCAGCAAGGACGACGGAACCACAACAGAAGTGGCTAAGTCGCACCCAAAAGAAGAGTAATAACACTCTGACGAGCATTCAAGTCGCAACAATATCCTCATGTGAAGAGTGTGACCAACACCCCTTCAAGTCATGTCTCCGTATTCCCCTTTATCACGTATGATATGTCGTTCCTTGGATGGGGGGACCTGAAACCGCCTTTTGAAGCTTCAACCACTTCAGGACATTTCAGAGGTTTCAGGTCCCCACCTGAAACCTTTGAGATGACCTGAAGTGGCTGAAACTTCTAAAAGCGGTTACAGGTCTCCCCATCCAAACATTTGGACGGGGGGACCTGGAACCACTTTCAGAAAGTTCAACTATTGCATTTCATTTCAGAGGTTTCATGTCCCCTTACCTGAAACTTATGAAATAACATCAAGTGGCTCAAGATTCTGAAACCGGTTTAAGGTCCCCCTACCCAAGCGTTTGGATTGAGGGACCTGAAACCGTTTTCAAAAGCTTCGGCCACTTCATGTCATTTCACAGGTTTCAGGTTTCCCCACCCGAAACTCCTGAAATGACCTGAAGTGGCACACAACTTGAACAATGTTGAACCAAAACAAAAATAGGCAAAAAGAAACAAAAAGAACGTATGAAATCTGGCATTCAAACCACCTGAAACTCCTGAAATGACCTGAAGTGTCTTCAGACCATTTCAGCGATTTCATACGTCTGCTAACAAACTTCATAATCTTTTATTATGAAATTTCAGTAGGTCGTTAACCACTTGTGTTAGGATTACATCTCATGTTTACTGTTGTTGTTGTTGTTGTTTTCTCTCTCTCTCTCTCTCTCTCTTCCCCCCCCTCTTAGTATATGTGTGAGTTTCACTTTTCGATAGCTATCGATATTCATATGAATGTTATGTTTTATCTTGTCAATTATAACACTTCCTATGTAGGGGTAGTACTTCATCGGCGTGATTTCGTCTACGTTAAGTATTTAAGGATGATCGACAATCAAACTTATAACATCCATACCTGCGTAGCACTATGAATGAGTTCATGCCCCCACTGCTTTTTTCTTATAAATATTTTTTTATGTTCGCATTCGGAAGGTTTTGGGCACTAGTTCGCATTCGGGCGAACATGTTCGGGTTCGCCTCCGAACTCGAACACGATGTTGCGTAGGTCCACACTTGCTTCAACTGCGGCCAACCGGATCACTTTTCAAGATGGTGTCCTAAGCTGGTCTTGATATCGAACAACGCTGATATTGGCCCTGCACAACCTTTTATTCTAGCTCTACTGCCTAGTTCTTTTGCCAGTACTATTGCTATTGCTAATTCCTACCCACGAGGGAACAAGAGGATCGTACGAATCAACACATTGATATATTGGAAAGCATTAAGGCAGTGCTGAAAAATTGCCATGAAGCAAAATGTGAGGGGGAAAGAAAAAAAAAAACAGAGAAACGAAAATATATATATATATATATATATATATATATATTTAAAATTTTTGTTTTTTAAACGACCAGTACAGACCTACTAAAGTGGGATGATATGAACCGACTGTGGAAAGTACGTCTTGAACCGCTCCTTGGGCGCCAACTAAGAATAGTTAAGCTCAATACTTCACAACCAAACACATAACACCGCTCAAAACAAACATTCATACGTTAAAGTTGAAGACTTTAATTGGGATCATTCCGACTATGGAAAATACCTATTCACCTGTTCCTTGGGCGTCGGCGAAAAATAATTAAGCTCAAGTGTTTCACAATCAGACACATATCACCCCTCAAAAAAAGTATCCCTAGGTTAAAACTTAAGATGTTAGGGCAAACCATACAAACTCTGATGTGTGAGAAAAAAAAACCACGAAGATTTTCAACCAAATCTATATGAGATGATGAACACGAAACTCGATTAATTTTGTAACTCCGAAGCGATGGGCGGGAAGCGTGGTAAACATGGTGGAACCGAAAAGTTGCGGGCCAAGGTGATTGAGTTGCGAAGGATAAAGATAGTAGCGGTTCAAAGTCAAGACGATCGACATTTGGTGGAGAAGTTATAACAAGATAAAGAGGAGTCGCATACTTTGTTGGTATCAAATGTTACTGCTTCTAAAAACAAACGGTTATATGAGAAATAAGACTCTCATAAATTAGGAAACAGTGAAAGCAAATTATCAGCGAGATGAAAGTTTGAAAGCAGAAGGTGTTACCGGTAAGTAACAAATGAGGGATTATTATTACTGGTAGAACACATACTCCACATTCATGCATTCGCTTGGAGTGAGTCCAAAGTTTTCGCTTATTGTCCAATCGAGGCAATATTGAAATTTTTGGCAGAGACATTTTGTGGAAGTGAAACTACTTAAGGAGACAAGAAAATTATTTATTTTCATCATAATAAAAAATATATAAGCAATATTGTCGTGCCAAATATAAAGGGGGGTCTAATCTCCCCCGAACGTTCAAGGCTTCGGGTCGGGGTTCGAACCTCGTTCGACCAGCCATTCGGGACCCGTTAAACCCTGATTCGTGTTTTTTTTTTTTTTTTTTTTTTTTTTTTTTTTTTTTTTTTTTTTTTTTTTTTTTTTTCCAGTAGTCCATGATCTAAACCACCTACCTGTTTTTTTTTGCTTAATTTTTCCGAGGGAAAAAATTAATAATTTTAGTTTAATTATGCTGAGGGAAAAAAAAACTAACTTTGTAGAAGATAGAGGAGGGTTCAAAATTTTTAGACCCTCCCTCAATTTTTTTTTAAATCTTTTTTTGTATATATTTATTGATGGATTGGCTGATTCATTGATTAATTGATCGATGTTCCCTACCCGCTGCTCCCTCCCCCCCCCCCCCCCCCTGGCAACCAACCAATCAATCAATCAAATCTTGTTTGTTTTTTTCTCAATTACTTTTATATATTGATTGATTGGTTGGTTGGGTAAGTGTGGGTTGCCCTCCTCTGCACACACACACACACAGTCACTTACACACACGCAGTCACTTACATACACACACACATACACACACGAACACACACAACACACAACACACAACACACATCGCACAACGCATAACACATAACACACAACACATAACACATAACACACACACACAATACACAACACACAAATGCACAAGTACACTCGTAACCCACACACACACAACAAACACATGCAAGCCTACACTTGCAACACATACACACACACACTAAGACGGGGGGGGGCCGGGGGGCGGGTTGGACGATCCTCTCCCAACCAATCAATCAATCAATCAATCAATCAATATAGAAAAGAAAATTAAAAAAAGTGATGTCGATTGGTTGATTGATTGGTGGGGGGGGGTTCACCCATTCCGTGTGCGCAAACAACTCTTCGTTGCCCTACCCAAATATTTTTATTTTTAATTAAAAAATATTTTATTTTTTATTTGCTCAAAGAATTTCGATGTGACTCTGAAGTAGAAGTTGCTCAATTTAGTTTTCTAAATATCATAATGTTTTTCCGGATTTTGTTTTTGCGACCTTCCCTAACCCTTGCACGTCCAGGCTGCTCGGGAAAAAAAAGTGGTGTAGGTGGCCCAGTTGGTAGCCTACTCGACATACCATTCGACAGGAAAAAAACCCTTAAAAGTCGACATTCGGCTGAACCATGACTACAGGGTCCAGAATGTTGTGCATCAGGGTTTGATTGTTTGGCCCTACTGAACGACAATCATTCTTATTTCAATATTAAAATTATCGTTCTATTTATTTTTGAAGTTAAAAAATATCATTTTACTTTTATTTTTTAAATTTGTTTATCTTACCACCTTAAAAATTATAATGTACCTTTTCTTATTTGAACTACATGTTGAAGATGGAATGAAAGTATGGATCAATGCGAAAATACTTTATTTTGGATTATGAATCTGTTATAAGAGGTTCAGTTAACAATTGGTTAATCCAATCTAAATACAAATATAATTGTTGGCAGGGTTACCGGCTTTCGGGACGGGCCGAACGCCCGAACTCGAACGCCCGAACATACGGGACCCATTCGGGAGGCGTTCGGTCGTTCGGGCCGAATGCGGACGTGCAAAAAAAAAAAAAAAAAAAAAAAAAAAAAAAAAAAAAAAAAAAACGAAAACAAACTATGTTATGGAGAAACATAAACTAAACAACATTTGCCCGGGCACTACATCCAAATTCTTCACGAAATTTGAATTAAAAATCCAATAAAAAAAATAAACACTATGATAAAATTTCATAAAAATAAGAAAATATAAAAAGAGAATTCAAATGATGGAGTCTGCCAGCACCTTTTGGACACCGCCATCTTTGCCGATTTTTAATTATTTTTTGGCATTGACAAATGCCGTGAAAATTTACAGATATGTATTTTACATAATCAATAACTCATTAAAATTTTTTCAAAAAATAATAAAATTGTTTAGGCCCCGAAATAAAGTAAAAACAAAAAGTTAAAAGTGAAAAAAAACAAAATAGTGAGTGGGCGAGCACGTTTTGACACCCCCATTTTTGACGATTTTTAATGTTTTTTTGGCTTAGCAGAATGGCTTCAAAATTTATGGATGTGTAGGTTACATCATAGAGAACTCACAAACAAAACTTCAGAAAAACAAACTTATTTTAAGGCCCCGAAATATTTTTTGGCGGGGGCCGAACCTGGAGGTGTTCGGCCCCCGAACAGGACCCCGAACGCCCGAACGTTCGGGGGCCTGCTCGGGGGCCCCCGAACGTTCGGTCAGGTAACCCTGATTGTTGGAGTATAATAAAAGTTTTATAAAAATATATTTTTAATTCGTCATGATTTTTATTATATCTTCAACAAGTAGATGTAATTGGAAGGAAAAATTTATTTAAGACGAAAACGTTTGAAATAGAACTGGAAATTTGCAATTGGAATAACATTTTATACTTTTCAATTATATTTTTTATTGTGAAGGATTTTTGGAAATGAAATATTCTTTCAATTGTTCATTTATACCATGATAAAAGTTATCAGTTTTACAGGCACCCCCCTGTTCTGTATTTGGACTTGTATGTAATGAATTGAATGAACTCGACCATAAGAGGGAGGCTGAAGAAGATAATGAGAAGTTCATGAGAAAGATTATATAGATGAAATATAAAAAGAAACATCGAGCCCCAGATATTGATCATTATGGTAAACTTGATGCAACAAGGACAAAATCGACTCTAAAACGTAGTGATCAAAGGGCAAAGAAAATAATTAAAAGGACAACAACAATCAATAATAGAGACGTATTTTTGAAGGAATCGTATAAATGTTTGCGTGACACGA